>OZ005737.1:13301543-13809043 GCA_963930755.1 Eudasyphora cyanicolor
TGGAAGATGAATTTCTTTCGATCAAATCCAAACGAGCTAGCTATGTTTAATTTCGTAGTTCGACTGAAATCAGTCCTATTTAGGATAAAGTTAATTCAATTGTAATCATTCTTCAATTCAATCGTACTTCTACTGCCAGAATTCGATTCGAACTTCTCCGAGTTCGATTCAAACTACTCAGAGTTTGGTTCAACCTACTCAGAGTTTTGTTCAACCTACTCAGAGTTTGATTCAAAGTACTCAGAGTTCGATTCAAACTACGCAGAGTTTGGTTCAAACTCTTAAGAGTTTGATTCAAACTACTCAGAGTTCGATTCAAACTACTTAGAGATCAAATCAATCTATTCGGAGTTATATTCATACCACTAAGAGTTCGATCCAAAATATGCAGAATTCGATTTAAACTACTCACAGATCGCTTCAAATTGCTGATAATTAATATCAGTATTATCAGTATTCGATTCAAACTACATGGAGTTCGATTCAAACTACTCCAAGTCCAACTCAAATTAATCAAAGTTCAAAGAAACTACTCAAAGTTCGATTCAAACTACTCAAAGTACGAGTTAAACCACTGAGATTTCTAATCAAACTATTTAGAGGTCTATTCGAACTACTCATAGTTCAACTCATACTACTCAAAGTTTAATTCAAACTACTCGTAGTACAATTTAAAGTTCGATTCAAACTACTCGAACAACTTACAGTTCCACTTAAACTTCAGGTGATATACACGCATTTAGTTGGTCTTCCTATACTTCCAGTTGAGTTGCTTAAAAATCCATAAAATGTTCTCAAAGGTTCTTTCGTAGTTCGTCCATACTACTGCATCACCACGTGACAGGTGCTTGCAAATTTACTAAGTGTCAGCAGTTGACAAAGAAAAATTAAATTGCCAGAAAACCTGTGGTAAATTGATGTGTCACTTCTCTTCCCTCTTCTCACCAATCCTTCCCCCTTCTCTACAGTCCTTCGCCCATCGACTTCCTTTTGGCCGTTTATCACTTCCGTTTTTATGCTGTGATTTTTTTTTGCAACCGTTAGACATTTTACTGGTTTGTTCAGTTTTTTTTGCTTTGAAGCTTTTGAGATGGTTTCGAAACACACAGTCTGTCAAAGGGATTTTTGCATATCCATTTTTGTTTGCCTAAAGGGATTTATCAAATGGAATTTTTGTCAGTTTCAAAATGAAATCCATTTAAAGTAAATGCCTGGGATGCAAAATATGATGTAACTTTAATAATATTATAGTTAATCTTATTATATATAATTTTTTCTCCAATTTGTGAAATTATTCCAACTAAGAACAAATTTTGTAAAGAAACTTATCTGTGATAATCACAGAAAAGTTTCTTTCTTTACAGAAAAAGTTTTCTAAAGAAACTTATCTGTGATAATAACAGAAAATTTTCTAAAGAAACTTCTCTGTAATAATCACAGAACAAGTTTTCTAAAGAAACTTCTCTGTGATAATCACAGAAAATTTCCTAAAAAAAACTTTTCTGTGATAATTACAGAAAAGGTTTTCTAAAGAAACTTCTCGGTGATAATGACAGAAAATTTCCTAACGAAAGTAACTTGTCTGTGATAATTACAGAAACTTAAAAAGGTTTCTAAAGATACTCTGTGATAATCACAGAAAAAGTATTTAAAAGAAACTTGTTTGCGTATTCTCAGAAAATTTTCTAAAGAAACTTGTCTGTGATAATCACGGAAAATTATACAGTCAGAAAATTTTCTAAAGAATCTTGTCTGTGATAATCACAGAAAATTTTCTAAAGAAACTCTGTAATAATCACAGAAAATTTTGTAAAGAAACTTGTCTGTGATGATCACAGAACATTTTCTAAAGAAACTTCTCTGTAATAATCACAGAACAAGGAACTTGTCTGTGATGATCACAGAAAATTTTCTAAAGAAACTTCTCTGCAATAATCACAGAACAAGTTTTCTAAAGAAACTTCTCTGTAATAATCACAGAACAAGTTTTCTAAAGAAACTTGTCTGTGATGATCACAGAAAATTTTCTAAAGAAACTTCTCTGTGATAATCACAGAAATGTTTTCTAAAGAAATTTATTTGTGATAATCACATTAAAAGTTTTCTAAAGAAACTTCTCTGTAATAATCACAGAACAAGTTTTCTAAAGAAACTTGTCTGTGATGATCACAGAAAATTTATAAAGAAACTTGTCTGTGATGATCACAGAAAATTTTCTAAAGAAACTTGTGTGTGATGATCACAGAAAATTTTCTAAAGAAACTTGTCTGTGACAATCACAGAAAAAGTTTTCTAAAGAAACTTGTCTGTGACAATCACAGAAAAAGTTTTCTATAGAAACTTGTCTGTGACAATCACAGAAAAAGTTTTCTAAAGAAACTTGTGTGTGATGATCACAGAAAATTTTCTAAAGAAACTTGTCTGTGACAATCACAGAAAAAGTTTTCTAAAGAAACTTGTCTGTGACAATCACAGAAAAAGTTTTCTATAGAAACTTGTCTGTGACAATCACAGAAAAAGTTTTCTAAAGAAACTTGTCTGTGACAATCACAGAAAAAGTTTTCTAAAGAAACTTGTCTGTGACAATCACAGAAAAAGTTTTCTATAGAAACTTGTCTGTGACAATCACAGAAAAAGTTTTCTAAAGAAACTTGTCTGTGACAATCACAGAACAAGTTTTCTAAAGAAACTTGTCTGTGATGATCACAGAATATTTTCTAAAGAAACTTGTCTGTGATGATCACAGAATATTTTCTAAATAAACTTTTCTGTGATGGTCACAGAAAAAGTTCTAAATAAACTTGTCTGTGATAATCACAGAAAATTTTCTAAAGAAACTTGTCTGTGATAATGACAGAAAGGGTTTTCTCAAGAAACTTGTCTGTGATAATTACAGAAAGGGTTTTCTCAATAAACTTTTCTGAGTATAATCACAGAAAATGTTTTCTAAAGAAACTTCTCTGTGATAATCAAAGAAAATTTTCTAAAGAAACTTGTCTGTGATAATCACAGAAAAAGTTTTCTAATGAAACTTCTCTTTGATAATCACAGAAAAAGTTTTCTAAAGGAACTATTCTGTGACAATCACAGAAAATTTTCTAAAATTACATTAACTGATATTGTTTTGCATTGTTAATGGCATAGCATAGCCGATGATTTACTTTTAAAAAGACTCGTTTTTTAAATATCAAAATAAAACCTCGTATTTGAAAACCCTTATTACCAAACAACATTATCTCATTACAATTTTCCTTTCTTTCCTTTACAGGTTGCACTGCCAATTCCTCAGCTCTCGACTGTCATCGTGAATGTGATTTTGAAAGCTCCAAAGATGCAGGATTATCTCTGCTCAAAACCAGCAGAACATCAGGTAGAAAATGCCCCTTTAAGTACTTTTCTATAGCAAAACCCCTTATTTAAACCTTTTATTTAATCTTATTATTATCTTTTCTCATTCCATCTCTCTCTGTTTTTTTGTGGTATATATTACAGCCCGTTCCGGCAAAACCCGCTATGAGGTGACAATACGTTTAGGGGCCAATCTTACAGCCTTCTATCGCAACATCGACCACGAACAGCAGCAGCAACAACACAAAACCAAAGAACAATTGCCATCAACTTTAGAAAGACATGTAAGTACAGTTGTGAACAAAAGGAATTTCTATTCAATTTAAAACCCTCGGTGAACGAACAAAACAGAGGCATCTGGCCAAACAATAGATTGTCGATCTTCTCCCACTCCGCTTTGATAAAACTGAGTTTCCGCAATTCTAGCCATAATTATCTTAAGGTCCGTGGCCACTGAAACGTTTTTAATTACCGCAAAAACGAAATTGCTTTGCTTATTACCAGTTATGCAATTTTTGAAAATGTTGTTGATGGGCTTCCTGCTCGTCCACTCGGCTCTTCAACTTGTCTTACCTCCAACAGACCGTGTTGGAATGCTATTTCCGTAATTAATATAGAAATTATTATATTGGACGGTCGGTCATTCATCAGCACTTGGCATATTTAATAATAACAACATCCTGATGTATTTCATTTTGTTTATTCTACTGGAAACCCAGGCGAGTGAGAGATAGAGAGGGGGAGACAGGAGGGGATGGAACATAAAATCATTACACTCCTTTTCATTCCTTTAGCGCTATCCTCCCCGGAAATTCCTGTTTTTCCCTGAATTCTTTTTAATAAGGCTTTTCTGTAAGTTCTGTGAGAGTCCTTGAACAGTTGTTAAAACAAACACCAACCAACAATTTCCCTTGCTCAAAAAAGCACAGGACTTATGAGGCACCTTCTTGTTGGCCTGTTGTTATAGTGGTGGTGGTGATTGTGCAGAAAGAAGACCCTCAATAAGTCACCCGAGCATGACTACCTTAACCATGATAATTTCCATCGTGTGGTTGAATTTTGCAGTTTTGGTTTTTTGCTCCTTTGCCCATTTTTTTGTTAATAGAAATTTTGTTTCCTTTCCTGCTGAGCGGTTTTCCTTTTCCGGTTTCATAATTATTATGGTTTGCTTCGGTGTTTTTTCATCGTTCTTCAGTCTAATATGTTTGCTGATTTCTCTTATTTTCCTCCCGTTCGCCGTCATTTCGTCTTTCAAATTAAGCCAAATGTTTTGGGGTTTTTTATTTAAATTCTTATGGTTTTATTTTCATTATTTTTGTAATTCTTCATTTTTGTTCTTGTTGTTTTTCTTTGTTAATTTTTTCATTGGGGTTTTATAACTTTTGTCGAATTTGTCATGGTTGTTAAATGTATTCATGGTTGTTAATTTTTTTGTGGAGAAAAAGGCCTGATAGCTTTAACACTTACTTGTCATTTATAGGATGAGCCAGGGGCAATAAAATCATCAACGGGATATCAGGAACCTTTTACGTTAATTATAATCTTCTTCGGGGAATTTTGAGCGATTTGGCCGAAGAAATACCCCGTCCTTTGCAGAAGTCAATACTACAATGACTAAAGATCAAATGGCAATCCGCTTCGTAAGGGAAATTTTAGATTTTTAATTGCAATAACAAATGAACACCTTTAGACTTTCTTATTCCGTTTAGTAATAATTTTTAGGTAAACAAAAATCTCTCTAACAATTTTTTTATTTTTAGCGCTAAAAGTTTATTTTCGTTTTTGAGGCATTGGATGCACTTTTTCGGGTAGGTTTGTTCCGCATTTTTTTCTCCTATTCAATATCTACAACTTTGCTTCAGACACAAAAGAGATATTCCGAGAAAAAATATAGAAAAAGTGCAAAAAATCCAACTTGAGCAAAAAATCGTATGGCCATTAAATTATTATTTGAGCCAACTTGACTAAACGGATGATGCAGAAGTTCTTATTTTGGGGCTATTTTCACGTCCAATTTTCAGAATTGAGTCCCAAAATCATGTGTTGTATTGTGTAATATTTCATGTCAACATTTATAAGTCATGCCCGGATTAACCTGTCCATGCCCAGCGTAGGGAATACATACCTATTTATATAGGGTTTTCCAACAAGAGGTGTTATTTTAGTATTCATAGAAAATTCCATTTTTTGAGATAAATGATCGGATATTTATTTCATAATAAAGAGGAAGGTTTGCCGTTAATAATGAAAAACAACATCAGCCAAATGGCTACCATGATCACGCTTACAGGACCATATCCTTTTCATGAAATTTTCTATAACCAAAATGCAAAGTGGCTGCCCTATGTCCTCGATAGCCTCACGAATTCTATCTTTGAGGTCTTGAATCGACGCTGGACTGTTGGCGTAGACCTTATCTTTCACGTGGCCCCAAAGGAAGAAGACGCAAGGTGTTAAATCACAAGACCCCGGTGGCCTATTGTGATCACCTCTTCGAGAGATAACACGGTCCGGAAACTTTTCCCGTATCAGAGCAATGGCTTCGTTGCTTGTGTGGCAAGTAGCGCCGTCTTGTTGAAAGTAAACGTTGTCCGGATCAATACCATCCAACTCCGACCATAAAAAATCATTAATCATCTCTCGATAGCGCAATCCATTCACCGTAACTGTTGATCCAACCTCATTTTCGAAAAAGTAAGGTCCAATGACCCCGCCGGACCATAAGCCGCACCAAACAGTCACACGTTGAGTATGGAGAGGCTTCTCAACAATAACTCTTGTATTTTCCGAGCCCCAGTTGCGACAATTTTGCTTGTTGACGTAGCCACCGACTTGGAAATGGGCCTCATCAGTCAAGATGATTTTGTATCGTTCGTATCGTTCGATGATCGTATATCGTTCAATTTTTAGTAATAGCGTAGTTTCTACTTTTCAAATGTCAATGAATAAAAGCTTCAAAAGTGACAGCTACCAAAATACCGGGTGATTCAAAATAACACCTGTTGTTAGAAAATCCTGTACAAATAAAGCCTTATGATTGGCATAGAATTTTAGCAGTCGATGTGATTACAAACTACTAAAGTAATTACGATATTTGAATATATATAATAAATAATTTCTTGCAATTTAGAATGTTTTCCTTCAAGGGAAATTTTAAATTTTCGTGAAAATAATAAATTAACACAATTTTTGGATTTCTTATGCCATTAAATTATAATTTGTAGTGAAAACAAAAATTTCCCTAAAAATATCCCAAAAGGGAAATTTTTTATTTTTGGTCCAAAAAGTTGGATTTTTTAATATGGATGTGATAAAAATTACCTTTAACAAATTATGTGAGAAACGAAAATTTCCCTAGAACAAAAACTATTGAAATCACTGAAAATACGCTGTTTTCAGCACTAAATGTTGGATCGAATACATTCAACGTTTCTGCAATGCTGTCTTTTTTTACCCGTAGACGATGGTTCTTCTGCAATCATGATTTGATATTTCTCTCAGTGTACTCGACTACCCAAGTCGCTCTTTTATCGTTTTTCACTAGAGGTATTTTTCAAAATGTCCATGTCTGCATTTAGTCAAAAACTCATCAACTTATCCATGTCCTGAATATGGAAATCTATGCCAAATTATCTTCAAAGGTTATCTAAGTCATAGAAATCACAATATATCTTTGTCTATATTTACAAGACGAAAATAATTTCTACTGTATTAGCAACATCTCTCTATAGATCGAAATAATTTTTAGTTGATTGTTTTCAAATTAAAAAAAAAAACATTAAACAGATATTTTCCCTTGAGGGAAATTTTAGATTTTCCGAGTAAAAAAAAAGAAACTAACTTTTTTGCCTTCCTTATGTCATTTAATATTAATTTCTAGTGAAAACAAAAATTTCCCGAAAGGGAATAAAATAATAAAAACTATTTTTTGCTTCCTTATGTTATAATAATAATTTCGAGTGAAAATAAAAATTTCCCTAAAAATATCCCAAAAGGGAAATTTTTATTTTTAGTCCTAAAAGTTGGATTTTTCATAAGGGAAGTGAACAAAATTAACCCGAGTCAAATTCCTTAAGAAACAAAAATTTCCCTAGAACAAAAACTATTGGAAGCACTAAAAATAAACTATTTACTTTAAGCACTACATTCATTTTTCGTCTCTGGCTTACTCTATCGCGTCTAATTCATTCAGGGTTTCAGCAAATACACACGCGGGTTATAATGCTTCTATAATCATACTGGTATATTCTTCGTCTTTCCCTATCAGTATTTTTATATTGCCTACTTAAACTCTTATTACAATTTCGTGTCTACCCTTAGAACACAAAAATGCATCAACGTGTCCATTCCCTTAATAGGGAAAATGTATTCAAAATTAGCTTCTTAAACCTATCAAAGGTGTATAGGTTGCAGTATTTTTTTGTCTATGTTTAGAAGTCTAATTGACTTCAAATTGCATTATAGGAACACCTCTCTTCAAATCGAAAAAATTTCGAGTGTCCATCCTTCAGAAAAAATCGGTGTACAGGCATTTTCCATTAAGGGAAATTTAAAATTTTCATTTGTATAAAAAATAAACACAATCTTTAGCTCCCTTATGTCATTAAATAATAATTTCGAAGCAAAATAAAAATTTCACTAAAAATATCCCAAAAGGGAAATTTTTGTTTTTAGTCCTAAAGGTTGGATTTCTCATAAAAGAAGTGAAAAAAATTAATCCGAGTCAAATTCCTTAAGAAACAAAAATTTCCCTAGAACAAAAACTATTGGAAGCACTAAAACTATTTATTTTAAGCACTACATTCATTTTTCGTCGCTGGCTTACTCTATCGCGTCTAATTCATTCAGGGAGGAACTCCTCTCTTTAGATCGAAATCATTTTGAGTGTCCTTCCTTCAGAAATAATCCGTGGACAGGCATTTTCCGTTAAATTACCATTAAAACGTATCATATCAAATGTTCAAGTTATATATTGGAAACATTTTTCCCATTAATTTTTTCTATAGGTTTTTTATCAACTTCTTAAGGACAAATCTGCATATTTAGAAGTCCTATTGATACAACATTAACTCGTTCCATAAAATGCGAAATAATCTACTACATATTTAAATCAAATGATCTTTGAATATATGATTTAATTAATTAATCATAATTTTTAAAAAGCCTGAAGTGTCGAATATGCAATTGCGTTCTAAAATATTATGTTCAATATTTTATGAAAAACAACCAATAGTTATAATAATTTATGTTTCATAGAATTCATCAAACGAAATTACTTACCATTTTTTGTTTTTTTTTTCTTCTTTGTGCCGAAAATCATAGTCATGGCTAATTAAATTGTATTTATTCTGCCAACATAATTATTGTTTACTTTATTGATTGCTCTCTAACTAAGTCTCAGTTTACAACTACAGAATTTTTAATTAAACATGTAGCTAAAATTGCACGCTAAATATTTGCAAATATTTATATATAGCTCTGTATTTACAGACGAATACAGAATTATTTTTAACTTCCTTTCACACTACATAATTTTGAGTTAAATTAAGATTCTCCTCACTGCCTCCTTGGGTTCCTGTATTAACTGTGGCCGTTGAGATATTTCTCAACACATTGCGTACTGCACCGGGAGTGCGTTCCAAGGAACTCGACCAGGAGGTACGCTGAGAACGTGGTAGGCTAGATGTTGATGTTTCATTGTTGTTTTTGGTTGCCCCCATACCAGCCGTACTCTCCATAATGGTGGGCATATACGGCACATCACCGCCACCAACACTACCTCCACCCACTACGCCAGAGCTGGTACCTGATGATCCATGCTCTGCGCCATAATTAGTTGAACCCTCGGTGATATTAAAACTATGCGCCGAACGTGATGTGGGACGCCAACGATTTAATTTCATAGAAGCTTTGCGATTTTTTGCCGGTATCGAGGCATAGATGGAGGACGAGCCGAATTCTCCCTTTGCACGCTCCTCGTTGGCTTGCTGTTCCAAGAGATTTGTAACCAGCTTATCGAGAACTTTCAAATCGACTTTCGTTTTCGAACCACGTATTGAGTTCATGCGACTGCCAGCACGACTGCCTCCAGTGGTATTCATTCCCAGGCCACCGCTTAAATCCGTTGACTGTTTATTAAGTCCCGCCAATTTGGCTAAACGTTGAGTAAGCTGCAAATAGAGAAAAGAGGAAAAATCTAAAAATGAGCCAAGGGAAATTGAGGGAAATAGGTTATCAATAATTAATACTTTTAATTGGTGAAATTTCAACACAAGACCAATCATGAAATGTTCAACAGTTTTCATTTGATTTATAGATTTTTTTAAGCTGTAAACGTGGAATGAATGCTCTGCCTTATCCTCTCCCCCATCTTTCTTTCTTTTCCTGAGCATCGAACTGAAGTCAGTCTATGAATTATTGCTTTCTCCTCTCCCCCACATTTCTTTTTTTTTTCCTAGGTTTTACCTTTTGCCTGAGCATAAAACTAAAGTCAGTCTATGAATTATTGAGCTCGTCATTCCCGGTTGTTAAGTGCCCTGCTTCAGTTTTTCGTTTCATCATGCTGTTGTGCATCAATGTGTATCGATGAAATGCCGATTGTCTGCTGCTCTTAATTGATGTTTTCAAAACGATGTTTCCTTGTTTTCCAAACAGTCATTCTTCACAAATCCATAGTTGGAATAGGGAGGAAGGTATGACAATTTGTTAACCATCAGAAAATGAATTTTAAATTGGCAAAACGTTGAGAAAAATGATTGGAAATTATACAGGAGATTTTTCACAAATCCATTCCTGAGAGCTATACGAAATTCCTTTTAATATAAATTAAAAAAAGTTGCAATACCCAAGTTTCGAAACTAATCAAATATCGATCCCAACTATTCGGAGTCCGATTGTAACTACTCTTAATTCATTTAAAATTAGAGAAAGATTTATTCAAACTACTTAAAAATCGATTTGATCTACTCAGAATTCAATTCTAGCTACTCATAGTTCGATTAAAACTTCCCAGAATTCGGTTTGAACTACTGAAAGATGGATACAAACTACTCGGAGTTGAATTCAAAATATGAATAGTTGATTTAAAGCACCAATTTGATTCAAACTAATTAGAGTTTGATTCAAACTCCTTAAAATTTGATTCAAACTACTCGGAGGTTAATTCAAACTACTATGAGTTCGATTCAAACTACTTTGATTCAAACTACTCTATGTTTGATTCAAACTACTCTAAGTCTGATTCAAACTAATAATAGTTTCATTCAAACTAATCAGGGTTTGATTCAAGCTACTAAGAGTTGGGTTCAAACTACTCCGAGTTTGATTGGACCTATTCAGAGTGTGCTTCAAACTACTAAGAATTGGGTTCAATCTACACGGAATAATTCATTCTTGATATAGATCATAGACTGTCAGATACCTGTAGTGTCTATCAAGATGAAATAATTGCAATAAAGGAAGTCGCCAAGTGGCTGAGTCGCAATATAGTGACCAACACTGTCGTTCTCACTTACTGGGACAGTCAGGCTGCATTAATTTTCTGGAGACCACATCCCTAATTTCACAAACAGCCCTCGACCGTCGCAGATCTGTTAACGAGATGGCTGAGAAGTTTAACGTACACCTCGTATGGGTACCTGGGCATAGGGATATCCCAGGGAACTGCTAAGATGATGAATTTGCTAGGAAAGAGGCGACATTACAATTCCTCGAAGCAAGCTTTGGCTTAGGCCAGAGGCAATCAAGTAGTCCAATTAAAGATGGAAAGAAATCGGCACATGTAGGGTAGCTGGTCAAGATACCAACTGAGAAGGTCAAACTGTCTCCTCGCACTTGAGAGGAAAAGACTGTCTACAATAGTGTCAGTTCTGATGGGAAACTGCCTGATCAGCGAATACCCCAGAAGGTTAGGTATTGAGTCCAATGACTTCTGTAGGTGTGTGGTGATAAGGAAGAAGTGGAGGGCATTGGGCACTTGCTTTGCTACTATTCCTCATTAAGTAAACGACGTCTGTATATACTGGGGTCGGCTTTTCTAGGAAATCAGATGACAGATCTCTCTGATACCGATATTTGTACATTGTTAACTTTGTTTATCAAACAGGTTGGTTTGGAAGAGGGACATATTTGTCCTTGGTATCATTAGGGACGTACCTACATTGGTCTATGTAAGCTGGTAAAGCTGGCTGCTACCCTAACCTAAACTTAAATCAATTCAAACTTCTCGTACTTCGATTAAGACTACTCAGATTTTGATTCAAACTAGTCGGGATTTGATTGAAACTATTTAGAGTTTGATTCAAACTACTCAAAGTTTGATTCAAACCACTCAGGGGTTGATTCTTTCTTTCGATCCAGACTAGTCATGGTTCGATTCAAGCTACACATAGTCCGACTGAAACTGTTCAAAGTACTCCTAACTCAATTCCAACTAGAGATTGATTCAAACTACTAAGAGTTTGATTCGAACTACTTAGAGTTTAATTGAAATTACTACTACTTTTGATCAAACTACTGAGAGATTGATTCAAACGCCTCAGAGATTGATTGAAACTCAGGGTTTTATTCAAACTACTTAAAGTTCGATTCAAACTACTCAGATTTCGATTCAAACTACTCTTCGTGCGACTGAAACCGTTAAAACAACTCCTAAATCAATTCAAACTTATCGCACTTCAGATCATATTTTTATTCAAACTACTCAGAGATTGATTGAAACTACTAAGAGTTTGATTCAAACTACTAAGAGTTTGCTTCAAACTACTAAGAGTTTGATTCAAACTACTAAGAGTTTGATTCAAACTACTAAGAGTTTGATTCAAACTACTAAGAGTTTGATTGAAACTACTAAGAGTTGGTTTCAAACTACAGGGAGATTGATTGAAACTATTCAGAGTATGATTCATACTACTCTGATTTTGATTCATTCTAAGCAGTTTGAATCCAAACCACTCAGATTTCCAATCAAACTACTCATAATTTGTCTCAAACTACTCAGAGTAGGATGGAAACTACCCAGAATTCGATTCAAACCACTCAGAGTTTGATTCAAACTACTCTAGTTCGATTCAAACTACCCAGAGATCAACGCTCGTGGTTTCTACTGAAGCTACTTGCAGTTCAATACAAACTTTTTGCAGTTCCATTTCACCTACATGCAATTCGACTTACAAATCGATTTGTGCACTTTCCATACCTCTCCCCCTTTCAGTGCAATAGAGTTCCATTCTCGATTACTTACTTCCTCCACAGGTTTGTTTGTCACTCGCTGTTCGTGGACTATAGTCAGACTATTCCTTTATTGTGGCTGTCATGTGACGATGTTTTTTTCTTCGATTTTTTTTTATTTCTTTCCTTCCACCATGCAATGTTTTGCATCCTGTTTTTTATGGTTTAACGATTGAATGAACTTGTGGTTGGTTAAAAGGCGAAACACCGGAGTTGGCACCCGACCCCATCTCCCACATCCTATGATGCTATGAGGGAAGTTGTTTCCTAACGATTGGCCACAGAAGGGATGTCAGAGAGTCATTGAAGAAATAAGGTTAATTGAGTTTTGGCGGTTTAAGTGCCAATAGAGACCTCTTTGCAAGCGGATGAAGTGAAAAGATGGGAGTTAGACGGAAGTCAGGTTTTTATTTTTTCCATCTTTTAAGTTCAATTTAATCTTTAAGTTAAATAACAATTTACGTCAACATTGAGCAAAGGAAATGTTATTAGATTTTTTTGCCATTAAATTACATTTCTTTAAGAATATCTAAGGCTCATCAATTTGCCAATCTTTCAAATAAATTTTCTTGAACTTATACTTATGTATGCAATTACTTAAACTTTCCTAACGACCTCAATTTCTTTCAACTTCAAATCGTTTTCTAAACTTCTTCACATTGACATTGTCTTTTTGCTGTCGGGAAGGAAAATTGAAAACCCATTGACCCTTGCACTAAACGCATTCTCTGGCCGCCGGCAGCATTGGAGAAAAAAAAACTTTCCCATCATCAATATAAGCAGCATAACCTTTGGTGGTCACTTTTTGTGTTGGTTACTTCTCTGACAGAGATAGAGTACTTCCATTGACCTTTGTACAGATAGTTTGGCCGAAAAGGGAACATAGATATTTTCATTCACACTGTCTAACTTCCGTTTAGCATTAATTTTCCTTGCTACTCGACCAAATATTTCTTTCCAACCTCCCTTCTTCCCTCCCTCTTTCATGTATTGCGGGTCTACCTCAACCATGAGCGTTTGAAGTTTTTCTGTGACCATTTCACCACAAATAAATCTTTGATAACATGTTGGGGAAAAGTGCAATAAAGTAGTTGCAAAAAACTTGGTTTTTTGGTTGCACTGACCAAAAAACAAAATAGAATTTCATTCTCTTGACTTTTTTGCTGAAGCACTAGGGGGGCTAACTTTAAATGCCAGGGTGGAGCAGAGTTTCGGGGACATGTTTCACAAAACAGCCGAATAGGGTGATTCTCTAGAGCATTGTCTGGGTCCAGTTTTTTTTTTCATCCTCTTCTACTGGTGATTTATAATTTCCTTTTGTTTATAGTATCTCTTCTTTTTGCTGTTCGTCCGCGTCAGGCAAAGAGTTCAGAGTCCAGGACCTTAACGTAACGCCAGAGATCATCCTTCGAATGGGGTGCTAATAAATGGCTTTGTAATGACCAACAGACCGTTTGATGCTATGGCTGAATCGTTGTCCTCCCCAGTTCACCAAAGGAATTGCACAATTAATACTTTTCATGTTTGGGTTTCCGTTCAACGAAAATGGGATTTTTTTTCTATCTTCTTTTCATTTTTTTTTGCCGGCTTCTCCCTTTTAATTGTCGGCAATTAAGTTTTACGCTAAAAAGCAGGTTATAAAAACGCGAGTTTTAAAGAAATAATTTCTCTTCTTGGCATAGTAAATTTGCTGTGGTTTAAGCAACTGTTAATGATGACGGTTTCAATTTGGCGATGGAACAAATTGAAGGGATAATAAAACATGAAAACAATTTAAGAGGAAAAATTAAGAAACAGTTTAAATGATAAGACCTTGAAAGGGAATAATGTGTTTTGAAGAATTTACTAGAATGTTTGAATTAATTTGCCTCGTCATATTGGATTAAAACAAAATTCTTTCTGTTTGGGTCAAACAACATAAATATAAGATTCAGACCTTATTTAGTTTATGACGAGCTTCCTATAGTTGAAGCCAAACTTCCTTTAATTCGAAACAAACTACTATATTTGTAATCCAAAATTTTTCAACATATTGACAAATTAATTTAAGTTTTGACTTATTTCTGGCATTTAAGTTGAGTTTTGGTGTATTCAGAGACATTTATTAGAATTTTTTTTGCATATATTTACATTAATTTCAGTAAAACTAATTTTGATGTGAACCATTCTAACCTTGGTTTAGGTAAACCCACATTTAGCTTGAGAGTTTTAAACATTTCTAATAGCAAATTTCAAAACTTCCATTAGAAAATTTTCTCTTTAGAAAATTTCAAATGTTTCGTATACAAATGCAAGCAAATCTACAGGTATTTCTGAATATTTTCTGTTTCAAAATGCAACAAATTGTATACAATTTTTTTTTTTGAAATTTGGAAAAAACATTCCTCCAGTAGAAGAAGAAAATCCTTCAAAAAATTTGAAAATCCATAAAAAAAACTGAAAAAATTCTGTAGAATATCTTCAACATTTTCGTATAGAAAATAAATTTCGAAAACATTTTTATAAATTTTTGTATACTATCGTACAGAAAATTTCAATAATTTCCTCTAAGAATATCAATAATTTCCTCTAAGAATATCAATAATTTTCTATAGAAAATTTCACTAAAAACTAATTTCACAAACTGAAAAAATTCTGTAGACAATTTTCTTGTAGAAAATAAATTTCGAAAACATTTCTATACAAATTTTGTATACTATCGTTCAGAAAATTCCAATAAGTTCCTCTAAGAATATCGATAGAAAATTGCTAAATTCCTTTGGAAAATCAAAATTTTTAAAATTTCCTATACAAAATTTGGAAAAATATACAATAGAAAATTTCAAAATATATCCTATAAAAAATTTCAAAAATGTTTAACATTTAAAAAATTTCTTATAGAAAATTTAAAAATTTCTTATAGAAAATTTAAAAATTTCTTATAGAAAATTAAAAATTTCGATTAGAAAATTTAAAAATTTCCATTTGAAAATTTAAAAATTTCCATTGGAAAATTTAGAAATTTTCAGTAGAAAATTTAAAAATTTCGATTTTAAAATTTCGAAATTTAAAAATTTCCATTAGAAATATTCAAGAATTTCTTATAGAAAATTTAAAAAAATTCTATATGAATTTCTCAAGTACTTCACAATAATTATCTTCAGAAATTTTTACGAATTTTTACAGAAAATTTAAAAAATTTAAAAAATTTCTTATAGAAAATTTAAAAATTTCCATTTCAATATTTGCATTGAAAAATTTAAAAATTTCCATTAGAATATTTCAAGAATTTCTTATAGAAAATTTAATACAATTCTATATGAATTTCTTAAGTACTTCACAATAATTGCCTTCAGCAATTTTTACAGAAAATTTCAAACTTTTCTTTAGAGAATTTTAAAAATTTCGTTAGAAAATTTCAAAATATTTCATATTGAAAATTTTAAAAAACTTCCTATTCCTATCATTGAGTATATAATTTTGTAAAAATGTTTTACAGAGAATGGTAAAATATGTTCTGTAGAAAATAGTGAAAAACATTTTATAAAAAATTGCACAAATTTGTATAGAAAATTGGGTAAAAAACATATAGGAAATCCCACAGAAATTGCAAAAAACACAAAATAAAAATAAAAAAGTGAATAATTCTATAGAAAAATTTAAAAAAAAATTACAAATATAATCAAAGATTTTCAAAAATTTACTATAGAAAACTTAATTCTATATAACTAATCAAATTTTGTATTGAGAATTGGAATAATTTGTTTTAGAAATGTGTAAAAACATATTTTTACAAAATTGCATAAACAATGTATTATAGAAAATTGGGGGGAAAATCCCACAGGAAATTGAAATCTACATAGTAAATTGCAAAAACTGCCAAAAGAAAAATTGCAAACAAAATAAAAAAAATTAAAAGAGAAAAATTCTAAGAAAAAAATTTTTACAAAATGTCCTAATTAAAAGTTCCAATTTCATATAGAAAATTAAAAAAAAATTATTTAAAAATTAGTTAAAAATTTCAATTTTTACAATTGTCCATTTTATTAATTTTTTAGAAATATGTACAAACTTTTTACCTAAAGTTTCAAGAAATTATTGTAGAAAATTTGGAGAAAAAATCCTACATGAAACTGTAGGTTTTTGTAGAAAATGTTTAAAAACAATGTCTTACAAATTTTCTATGTAATAAATATAAATATCTGTGGCATTTTGACAAAATAACCGATCTCAAAAAACAAAATTTTAGAGGGAAATAACGGGTACTTTTATGGGGGCCACCAAAATCTGGCAAGACACATTTCAGCATATATAGAAAACCTACTCTGTAGGGAATTCGTGTGCCTTTATTTCCGAAGTTAAATCATTCTTCCAGCTATAGCGGTTGGCGAGAAAATTACCAAGGACTGTCATGTAATTTTTGTGAAAAATAATTTTGTTTTGTCAAAATGACACAGATATATAACTTCCCGTATAGAATTTTTAAAAAATTTAAAAAAAAATTTCGAAATTTTTAAAAAGTGTGAAATTTTATAAAATTTGCTATAGAAAATGTCTATAATTTTCTATAGAATTCGTATAGAAAAAATCTATAATTACTTATAGAAAATTTCAATATTTTGTTATAGTCAATTTTTATAATCTCTTATAGAAAATTTCTATAATTTCTTATAGAAAATTTCTATATTTTCCTATAACAAACTTCAAAAGTAGTTATAAAAAATTTCGAAAATTTTCTTACAACTTTCAAAAATTAAATTAGAAAATGTCAAGTATTTCCAGTCAAAAGTTTTGTGTAGGTAATTGAAAAATTCGCTATGAGTTTATTTTCAAGACATATGTAGTTATGAATACTTATATAACTCACAACTATTCTTCTGAAGACAAAAAGAGAAAAAGAAAATATGTGTGTGTGTATGAATGTATTCATTGCACTAGAGGATTACGAATCAAACACTCGTCCACAATGAATACTTTCAAAACTTAAAATGAAAAATATAAATTCAAAAAGTAGTACTAACAAAAAAGAAAATTGCAACATAATTCTATAGAAAATTTCAAATTATGAAAAACTAAAATTTTTTAAAGCAAAATTCTTTTAGAAATTTCTTGGAAATCGTATAGAAAATTATAAAAAAGAATTACTATAGAATATTATAAAAAAAAAATCGTATATAAAATTTCAAAAAATGTATAAATAATTTCAAAAAATTTCGCATAAACAATATCAAAAGACTTTAGTATTTTCCTGTGGAAAATTTTAATAAATTCGTATAGAAAATTTTAAAAAATTACTAAGAAAATTGAATACTTACAAAAGTTAAAATGAAAAATTTAAATTCATATAGTAATACTAAAATTGAAACAAGAAGGGAAATTGCAAACTAATTGTATAGAAATTGCAAAAAAGACTATATGTCTTGTAAAATTTGTAAAAATATTTATAAAAAAAATCTATTGGATATTTCAATAAAAACGTGTACAAAATTATAAAAAAATCGAATAGAAGATATATAGAAAATATTAAAAAACTTTTGTAATTTTTTATAGAAAATTTTAATAATTTCGTGTAGAAAATTTAGACAAATTCCTATAGAAAATTTAAATAAATTGCTTAGAACATTAAATACTAACAAAACTTGAAATTAAGGAAATTTCAAAAAATTCGTATTGAAAATTTCAAAAAATTTCGTTAGAAAATATTCAAAAATTTGGTATAGAAATTTAAAAAATTTTCTAATAGTAAATTTCCAAAAATTTCGTATAGAAAATATCGAAAACACTTGGTAATTTCTTATAGAAAATTTCAATAATTTTCTGTACAAAATTTTTATAAATTACTATAGGAAACTTTAAAAAATTTTCTATAAAATTGTAGTTTTCAAAAATTTATAGATTTCAAATTTTAATAATAAGAAATAATTCTGTACTAAAGAAAATTTTTACGAAAATTTTAAAAAATCTTATACTTTCTATAGCAACATTTTCAAAAAAATTAGAAAATTGTATAGTTTACAAAATTTTGTAGATTTCAATTTTGAATAAAAATTCTGCTCTAAAGAAAATTACTACATTTACATTTACAATTAAATTTAAAAAAAAAAATGAAAACATTCCTATAGCAAAATTTTCAAAAAATTCCGGTGGCAGATTTGAAATACCAAAAATGTATTATAGAAAATTTCAAAAAAAACTGTCTAATCGAAAATTTAACCACCTTCAGTTCGTATCAGACTACATTCAGTTTGAATCAGACTACGTTTAGTTTGAATCAAAGAAACTTTAGTTTGAACCGAACCACCTTAAGTTTTAATCAGAGTGAATCAGACTAACTTTAGTTTGAATCAAACCACCTCTAGCTTGAATCGAACCACCTTCAGTTTGAATCACATTACCTTTATTTTGAATCAGATTACGTTTGTATCACACTACCTTCACTTTGAATCAGACTACCTTCAGTCTGTTAGAATCAAACTAAACCTAGATTAAATCAATCCGCTTTATGTTTGAATCAGACTACCTTAAGTTTGAATTAGACACCCTTTAGTTTGAATCAGATTGCCTTTAGTTTGAATCAAATCACCTTTATTTCGAATCGAACCATTTCAATTTGAATCGACCCACCTTTAGTTTGAATCAAACCACCTTCTGCTTGAATGAAATTAAACCGAGTTTTAATCAAACCATCTTCAGTTTGAATTGAACCACCTTCAGTTCCTCCTTCTGTTTGAATCAAATCGCTCTCAGTTTTAACTGTTGTACATAGATTGAGTCAAATCACATTTTGAAACAATGTTAAATGTATAATAATATTCTTTCAAAATCTATTATGTTCATTTAATTTTCTCAGTTTAACTTACCTCTCCAGCCGCATTGCCTGAATAACTCATGCGTTTTACTTTCTTAAATGTAACATCATCCTCGGCCTCTTTCAAAGCCTGCTCCAAAACGCTGTTCATTTCAGGACTACGATGTTCTTGCAAACCTTGGTAACCACTAAATGGAGAAAAATAATATAAAAATATATTAATTAGTTTTTCTGTAGATAAAGTTTAAAAATGTCCCCAAAAAAACAAACTTCCAATGATAGCATCAATTGTAAAGCCCCTTGTGTACGAGTATGCCAAAAATACAATCAATAAATTTATGAAAATGTCTGCACTTCAGGCAAATGAAAATTGAAATGATAACCCAGCCATAACTCTCATAGGGGAGTTTATGAGAGTTGTGTTTGTGTTGGCCAAAAGGGACATAGTTGTTCGGTGCTCACAACGTCAGGATAAACTTCCCTAAATGTATGTGTCGCTTTCAACACCACTGCCCAGGCACAGAGACAATCAATTATCGTCGAGTAATAAACAATCAATAATCAACAAAATAACTATGGCAAACAAACCAGTCGTAAGCTCTCCCCTCCGTAAGTGGAGGAGTACATATGAGAATAACATAAAATTAATATTGTTATATATATGTATATGTAGAAACAATACAAAGCTATTACAGATCGTGTGGTTTTATTTGTTACTTTGTATGGTTTTTACTGGCTGGAATCCTTTCGACAGACGTACAGACACGTTTTCCCCTACTCTGGCAGGATATTCAAGGACATGAATATCAATATGTATGCACATGTGTATATAGGAATACCCACGCATTGCTATCCATTAATGGGTACTTTATCCAGTTCATGTATGTACCCGTCCCCTTGTCTCGCTCTCTGTATACTTCGCTCACAGGCAATGGCAATGATGTGTGAACAACTGTTTGATCAAATATGAAATTGAAATATTTCCATGAAGGACAAACGCGTATGATCCGAAATACATATGTTTGGAGATATTACAATGTAATTGGAGACATTTTGATGGACTTTATAGACTGACTGATGGTTAGGAGAGAAGGTGAGGAATTGAGAGAATTAATGGAATACATTTTTAAGACCATCACTGTCTGCTGAAGGAATTGATTTGGGAAATTAAACAGGGTTTCCTCTTTGAATCAAACCACCTTCAGTTACAATAAAATAACTATCATTTAGACTGAAACATCCTTCAGTTTGAATAAAACCACTTCCAGTTTGAATCAGACCACATTCAGTCTGAATCAAACAACCTTCAGTTTGAATTAAACCACCTTCAGTTTGAATAAAACAACCTTCAGTTTTAATCAAACCACCATCAGTTTGAATCAAACCACCTTCAGTTTGAATCAAACCACCTTCAGTTGAATCAAACCACCTTCAGTTGGAATCAAACCACTTTCAGTTTGTATCAAACCACTTTCAGTTGGAATTAAACCACGTTCAGTTGGATCAAACCACCTTCAGTTTGAATCAAACTACCTTCAGTTTGAATAAAACCACCTTCAGTTTGAATCAAACCACCTTCAGTTTGAATCAAACCACCTTCAGTTTAAATCAAACCATTTTCAGACTACCTTCAGTGGGAATCAAACTGATTTCAATTTGATTCAAACCTTATGTGCTTTGATTCATAATTTGTGTAATGCTTCATCAGCCGATATTTTCCATACCTCCCTCCACCATATACATTCCATAATTTTCCCCGTAATAATATTGAACTACCTCAGCTGAGCAATCTCATCGAATGGCTGCCGTAATGCTTCTGGTTAAATATTAAAGAAAATTCTTGAGTTGTACCAGAACAATTGCCCCAGCGATGGCAATGGCAAAGGCAATAGCGATGATGACTGAAATGGTAATGGCTGTAATATCGATTATATTTTTCCAATTTCATATTTACATTTTTATACCCTCACTTTAGTGTGACGAGGGTATATATCATTTGCTACGGAAAAAAGTGTAACACATCGAAGGAGTGATCTAAGACCCTAAGTATGTTCGGAGGAAATCCGTTTTGGGTCATTTTAAGTCGAATGAGCAATGTCCGTCCGTCTGTCTGTCTGTCTGTCTGTCTGTCTGTCTGTCTGTCTGTCTGTCTGTCTGCTGGCTGGTGCGCACGATAACTCTCGAAAGGAGTAACCGATTGACTTCAAATTTGGTATGTGGTAATATTTTGATCTATCTCCGGATGAGTTCGAAGATGGGCCATATTGGTCTACTCCTTCTGGTACCTCCCACACAAAGGGTTAAAATTTAGTGAAATATTGATTCTTTAATAACTTCTATACTACTTATTCGAATCTTTTGAAATTCTGCACATAATATTAGTATATTAGTCGCTATTAACTCGAGAAAAATGGGTGAAGTTGGCATGCCCCTTTTGGTACCTCCCACACAAATGGACCATTTTGCATCAAAATTTAACTGCTTATAACTTTAATACAAGTGCATAAAAATGCTTGAAATTCTCTACAGTATAATGTTTTTGTAGCGCCTATAGTCCGGTAAAAAAATGGGCATCATTGTACAGCCCCTTTTGGTACCGCCCACACAAATGGCCCGTTTCGTACCAAAGTAAACGGCTTGTAACTTTAATACCAGTGCATACAAATACTTGAAATTTTGTACAGTGTAATGCTGTTGTAGTGCCTATAGTCCTGTAAAAAGTGGGCGTTATCACCCCGCCCCTTTTTGTAACTCCCACACAAAATGACCAAATCCTACCAAAATTACATAGCTCGTAACTTTAACATACCAGTGCACACAAACGCTTATAGTTCAGCACAATGCAATGTATTTAAGAATGTACTGTTTACCGAAAAATATGTGTATTTGGAAAACCCCTTCTGGTACCTCCCACACAAATTGACAGATTTATTGGTGTAATGTTATATATTACATTACTCACAAAGTGAGGGTATACCTTAGTCGGTTTACCCGACTGAAACTTTCTTACTTCTTCCTCCTCCCACTTCACAACTACGAGTACAATACTTACCTCAATAATTTATCGCGGAATGTGCCGCCAGCTCCTCCATCTCCTCCTCCTCCACGACGATGACGCATGGTCGAGCGATTGGTTTTGCGTACAGTTCTTAGATCAGTTTCCCAGAACCTGTGAAAGAGAAGAAAATGTTCTTTATTAAAATGTAATGGCCAAAAATAAATAAGAAATTATTTACATATTTACTAAGAATAAGAAATGCAAATTTGAAGGCGCAAATTTTTAAATGAAAATGTAAAATAAATACTGAATATAATTAAAAAAGAAATCATGCGTAACTGTGTTGCCTGAAAAGTTTTGCAAACCTATTAGAAATTTTGTAATTTGTTTGTTCGGCTAGTTTAAGATTAATTGCATGGCAAGTGTTTAGAGGAAATGTGTGTTCCAGCAATTACAGAATATATTCTTTTAATGAAACTTCTGTAATTAAAGATAAATAAGAGCTGAAGAAAATTAGAAAATGGGAATGAATTTTGCATAGGTCTTGAAAAGAAAACAGAAATATTTGTTAGAATTAAATCATTAGGTCCAAAATTGTTTCACTCATTCATTTGAAAATAATTCAAATGCTTTCTAAAAAAAAATAAAATTAAAAAAAAATTTATAAATAAAAAAAATTATAGGAAATTTTCAATAAATAAAAAAATTTCTAGGAAATTTTTAATAAATAAAAAACTCTAAGACATTTTCTATAAATACAAAATTTCTAGGATATTTTCTAAATATAAATTAAAAATTTCTATAAATATAAATATCGAAGAATTTTTCTAAGAAAATTTCTATAAATAAAAAATTTCAAAGAAATTTTCTATAAATAAAAAATATAAATCTCAAAATTGTCTGTTAATATAAAAAATCTATAAATAAAAAATGTATAAGAAAATTTTCATATATAAAAAATTCAAAAACATTTTCTATAAAAAAAATACATTTTCTAGAAAATTTTCTATAAATAAAAAATTTTCTATTATGTAATATAAAAAATTCTATAAATAAAAAAATTATAAAAAATTTTTCATATATAAAAAATTTGAAAAAATTTCCATGAATAAAAAATTTCTAAATTTTCTATAAACACAAAATTTCTAAGAAATTTTCTATAAATTAAAAATTTTTAAACTGTGTTTATAGAAAATTTTTTTTATATAGAAAAAATTTCTAGAAAATTTTCTATAAATAAAAAAATTCTTGGATATTTTCTAAATATAAATAAAAAATTTCTTTAAATAAAAAATGTTGAAGAATTTTTCTATAAATAACATTTTTAAAAAATTTTCTATAAATAAAAAAAATTTTAAGAAATTTTCTATGAATAAAAAAAAATCTAAGAAATTTTCTATAAATAAAAAAATTTCTCAGAAATTTTCTACAACTAACAAAATTTTCTATAAATAAAACATTTCCAAGAAATTTTCTATAAATAAAAAATTTCTAAGAAATTTTTCAATAAATAAAAAAAGAATAAGAAATTTTCCATAAATAAAAAATGTATTTGAAATTTTCCATAAATGAAAAATTTCACAGAAATTTTCTAAAAAATTGTTTCTGTAAATTAAAAATTTCTAAGAAATTTTCCATAAAAAAAATTCGAAAAATATGTCTATAAATAAATCTTAGAAATTTTCTATAAGTAAATAATTTCTAAGAAATTTTTAAAAATAAAAACTATAAATAAAAACTAAATAAAAAAATATCTCAGAAATTTCTTATAAGTAAAATATTTCTAAGAAATGGTCTATAAATAAAAAATTTCTACGAAATTTTTCAATAAATTTTCCATAAATAAAAAATTTATAAGAAATTTTCTATAAAAAATTTGTTCAAAGAAATTTTCCATAAATAAAAAATTTATAAGAAATTTTCTATAAAAAAATTTGTTCAAAGAAATTTTCCATAAATAAAAAATGTATAAGAAATTTTTTATAAATGAAAAATTTCAGACATTTTCTATAATAAAATTGTTTTTATACATAAATAATTTCTAAGAAATTTTTCATAAATAAAAAAATTGTAAAAATATGTCTATAAATAAAAAAAATCTTAGTAAATTATTTCTAAGAAATTGTCTATCAATAAAACAAAATAAAAAATTCTCAGAGCGCCCCAGTAGGCGAGTTGGTAGCGTACTCGCCTATGAGTTCGGGGGTCGTGGGTTCGATTCCCACCAGAGGCTCTGGTCTGTCGCTGCAAAATTCAGCCATATGGTCTTTGTAACCCGGCCTTTCCCTGGACCTTAAAAATTAGAATATAAAGTTACTTTGTATTGTAATTCGTATAAATAAAAAAATAAAATAATAAATAAAAAAATTCTCAGAAATTTTCCATAATTAAAAAAATTTTTCAGAAATATCTATAAATAAAAAATTTTCTAGGAAATTTTATTTAAATACAACATTTCCAAGAAATTTTCTATAGATAAAAAATTTCTACGAAATTTTTCAATAAATAAAAAATTTTCCATATATAAGAAATGTATAAGAAATTTTCCATAATTGCAAAAATTTCAAAGAAATTTTCTATAAAAAATTGTTTTGAAAGAAATTTTCAATTAAAGAAAGCATTAGAAATTTTGAATAATTGCAAAAATTTCAAAGAAATTTTCTATAAAAAATTGTTTTGAAAGAAATTTTCAATTAAAGAATGAGCATTAGAAATTTTCCATAAATGCAAAAATTTCATAGAAATTTTCTATAAATATTATTTTTCTATATATAAATATATAATTTCTAAGAAATTTTCTATAAATATATAATTTCTAAGAAATTTTCTATAAATAAAAAATTTCTAAGAAATTTTCTATAAATAAAAAATTTCTAAGAATTTTTTATAAATAAAAAATTTCTAAGAAATTTTCTATAAATAAAAAATTTCTAAGAAATTTTCTATAAATAAAAAATTTCTAAGAAATTTTCTATAAATAAAAAATTTCTAAGAAATTTTCTATAAATAAAAAATTTCTAAGAAATTTTCTTTAACTAAAACATTTCTAAGAAATTTTCTTTAAATAAAAAATTTCTAAGAAATTTTCTATAAATAAAAAATTTATAAGAAATTTTTCATATATAAAAAATTTCAAAAACATTTAAAAAAAAATTTCAAAAATCAAAAAATTCTAACAAATTTCTATAAATAAAAAAGTTTTTAGGAAAAATTTTTATAAATAAAAATTTCCAAGAAATTTTCTATAATTAAAAAATTTTTAAGAAATTTTCTATAAATTAAAAATTTTTAAACTTTGTGTTTATAGAAAATTTCTATAAACACAAAATTTTTAGGAAATTTTCTATAAATACAACATTTCTAAGAAATTTTCTTTAATTTAAAAAAAATATCTAAGAAATTTTCTATAAAAAAAATATCTCAGTTTAAATCATAAAAAATATATAATAATATAAAAAATATACAATTTTCTATAAATACAAATTCCAAGAAATTTTGTATTAAAAAAAATTTCTAAGAAATTTTCTATAAAGACCAAAACATTAAAAAAATTGTATAAATAAAAAAATTTCTAGAAAATTTTCTAAGACATTTTCCATAAATAAATAATTTCTAATAAATTTTCTATAACTAAAAAAATTTCTATGCAATTTTCTATAAATAAAACATTTCTAAGAAATTTTCTATAAATAAAAAATATTTAAAAAAATTTGCATAAATAAAAAATATCTAAGAAATTTTATATAAATAAAAAAATTCTAAGAAATTTTCTACAAAAAAAATTTTAAAGAAATTTTCGATAAGTAAAAAATTTCTTAGAAATTTTCGAAAATTAAAAAATATCTAAGAAATTTCTTAATTTTAATTTTCTTGTTTTTTTAATAAAAATCAGCCTTTAGGCTTTCATTAAATCAATAATTTAAATCTCAAATCACTACTTTGGGTATTCCTTTAGATTTTTGTCTGCCACAAAAAACGCGAGTTAAGTAATTTTTCCATAATTTTGTACCTAATATAATGCGAATTTTAGATTGGCTGTAAAGCAAAGAAATTGTTCATGTTGTCTTGTCCGATATTTTAATACGATTTACATATTATACATGTAGTACCATCGCTTTAACAAATATTGATTACTTTAACTTAATCATTGTTTAAAGAAGAGCCAGAAACGAGACGCAAAAAGGACCCTGGAAAACCCAGCAAAGAATAGACACAAATGAGAAAGACAAGAGAAAAAATGGCGAAGTATAAGGAAAAAATGCGTAAATCCATAAATGTCTTCTAATGAAGGCGAACATCTTCATTGTCGTCACTGGTCGCCGCTGAGTCCTTTTTTGCTCCCTCTCCTTATGATATATATGCTTAGGCCCTTTTTGTTCCTTTTTTTTTTTGCAAACGAACTCTTGGAGTCTGTTGGAGTCTGTTGGAGTCTGTTGGAGTCTGTTGGAGTATGTAGTGGTATGTGTGTGCGTGTTTTTGAAGCCGATGGCCTAAGGCTTAGGCATTTTGTAGTCTCGTTCTCGCTCATATATGAATGAGTATAAGTATATGTACGAGTATGTTTAAAAAGGAAGCACATCGAGGGAATGACTAGCATATCCTGCTTAGTAATATCAACAAAATTTCTATCATCTTCCAGGACATACTCGTATATGTGCAAATATAAGGAAGGACATACAAATGAGCACAACGAAAACACATTGACATCTGTGTGAAATTGATTTTGTGTTGTTTTAGTAGGACATTGTCTGCCATCCCTTTCCTCTGTGGACCGACCGCTTTTATGCAGCGGCTCGAGAAATACATTAGAAGTATCATCAATCTATGGCCGATGTTGCTTTCCTTTCGCATACTCGTACACATATATCATCATTCCCATCACTTACAATCAGCAACAGAAGAATACAGCCGCTGGAGCAGGAGCGGGAGCGGATCAGCAGATGTATTAACGTGTTTTGTATGTTAAGAGTATTTAGGGCATTTTCAATGAAATGGATAGGAACCCATTCCATTTATAGACGTCGTTGTCAATACGAGTATATCTACATACATATATTACTTGTATTGTATATCAATGGTCTTGTAAGTTACAAGACCTTGAATTAAATGTGTCAATGCTGCTATTTTTTAAGCTAAAAAGGAGAATGAGCAAAAAGTTTTCCTTGAAAAGACGGAGGATTGTTAAAGAGTCCTTTTTACTTGTTTTTCGATTGTCTCTATCGAAATCAATGCAGAAGTTTTACTAATGGTTATCGGCTTTATCTTTAGAGTTTCTTAAGTGATGTGAAGTTTATTCAGTCTTTAAGTGGTTAGACACAAAAGTTCATGGAAATGATGATAAATGTCAGCAACAGCGAAGAATAAAAGCCATAAAGAAGTTTGGAAGGATGTTAAGATTTAAAGGATTTGCTCACAAGCATTTACATACAGCATCCTTAAAAGATTTAAGAACAACCGAATTAAATGAGACAACATTTTAAGTGAAGAATTTAATATAGAAAATGAAATGATTCTTAGCAAATTGTTGAGTAATTGGCGATTAAAAGAAAATGTCTAGTATCTTTTTATTTATAGAAAATTTTGTAGGAATTTGTTTATAGAAAATTTCATAGAAGTTTTGTATTTATAAAAAATTGCATAGACATTTTGTATTTATAGAAAATTTCATAGATATTTTGTATTTATAGAAAATGTCATAAAAATTTTGTGTATTTATAGAAAATTTCATAGAAATTTTTTATTTATAGAAAATGTCATAGAAATTTTTTATTTATAGAAAATTTCCTAGAAATTTTTTATTTATAGAAAATTTCCTAAAAATTTTTTATTTATAGAAAATTTCCTAAAAATTTTTTATTTATAGAAAATTTCCTACAAATTTTTATTTATTGAAAATTCCAAAGAAATTTTTTATTTATTGAAAATTTCAAAGAAATTTTTGTTTTTATTGAAAATTTCCTAGAAATTTTTTATTTATAGAACATTTCCTAGAAGTTTTTTATATATAGAAAATTTCCTAGTAATTTCTTATTTATAGAAAATTTGCTAGAATTTTTTTATTTATAGAAAATTTCCTAGAAATTTTTTATTTATAGAAAATTTCATAAAAATTTTTTATTTATAGAAAATTTCCTAGAAATTTTGTATTTATAGAAAATTTCCTAGAAATTTTGTATTTATAGAAAATTTCCTAGAAATTTTGTATTTATAGAAATTTTCCTAGAAATTTTTTATTTATAGAAAATTTCCTAGAAATTTTTTATTTATAGAAAATTTCCTAGAAATTTTTTATTTATAGAAAATTTCCTAGAAATTTTTTATTTATAGAAAATTTCCTAGAAATTTTTTATTTATAGAAAATTTCCTAGAAATTTTTTATTTATAGAAAATTTCCTAGAAATTTTTTATTTATAGAAAATTTCCTAGAAATTTTTTATTTATAGAAAATTTCCTAGAAATTTTTTATTTATAGAAAATTTCCTAGAAATTTTTTATTTATAGAAAATTTCCTAGAAATTTTTTATTTATAGAAAATTTCCTAGAAATTTTTTATTTATAGAAAATTTCCTAGAAATTTATTTATAGAAAATTTCCTAGAAATTTTTTATTTATAGAAAATTTCCTAGAAATTTTTTATTTATAGAAAATTTCATAAAAATTTTTTATTTATAGAAAATTTCCTAGAAATTTTGTATTTATAGAAAATTTCCTAGAAATTTTGTATTTATAGAAATTTTCCTAGAAATTTTTTATTTATAGAAAATTTCCTAGAAATTTTTTATTTATAGAAAATTTCCTAGAAATTTTTTATTTATGGAAAATTTCCTAGAAATTTTTTATTTATAGAAAATTTCCTAGAAATTTTTTATTTATAGAAAATTTCCTAGAAATTTTTTATTTATAGAAAATTTCCTAGAAATTTTTTGTTTATAGAAAATTTCCTAGAAATTTTTTGTTTATAGAAAATGTCCTAGAAATTTTTTATTTATAGAAAATTTCCTAGAAATTTTTTATTTATTGAAAATTTCCTACAAATTTTTTATTTATTGAAAATTTCCTACAAATTTTTATTTATTGAAAATTCCAAAGAAATTTTTTATTTATTGAAAATTTCAAAGAAATTTTTGTTTTTATTGAAAATTTCCTAGAAATTTTTTATTTATAGAAAATTTCCTAGAAATTTTTTATTTATAGAAAATTTCCTAGAAATTTTTTATTTATAGAAAATTTCCTAGAAATTTTTTATTTGTAGAAAATTTCCAAGCAATTTTTTATTTATAGAAAATTTCCAAGCAATTTTTTATTTATAGAAAATTTCCTAGAAATTTTTTATTTATGGAAAATTTCCTAGAAATTTTTTATTTATAGAAAATTTCCTAGAAATTTTTTATTTATAGAAAATTTCCTAGAAATTTTTTATTTATAGAAAATTTCCTAGAAATTTTTTATTTATAGAAAATTTCCTAGAAATTTTTTGTTTATAGAAAATTTCCTAGAAATTTTTTGTTTATAGAAAATGTCCTAGAAATTTTTTATTTATAGAAAATTTCCTAGAAATTTTTTATTTATTGAAAATTTCCTACAAATTTTTTATTTATTGAAAATTTCCTACAAATTTTTATTTATTGAAAATTCCAAAGAAATTTTTTATTTATTGAAAATTTGAAAGAAATTTTTGTTTTTATTGAAAATTTCCTAGAAATTTTTTATTTATAGAACATTTCCTAGAAGTTTTTTATATATAGAAAATTTCCTAGTAATTTCTTATTTATAGAAAATTTGCTAGAATTTTTTTATTTATAGAAAATTTCCTAGAAATTTTTTATTTATAGAAAATTTCATAAAAATTTTTTATTTATAGAAAATTTCCTAGAAATTTTGTATTTATAGAAAATTTCCTAGAAATTTTGTATTTATAGAAATTTTCCTAGAAATTTTTTATTTATAGAAAATTTCCTAGAAATTTTTTATTTATAGAAAATTTCCTAGAAATTTTTTATTTATAGAAAATTTCCTAGAAATTTTTTATTTATAGAAAATTTCCTAGAAATTTTTTATTTATAGAAAATTTCCTAGAAATTTTTTATTTATAGAAAATTTCCTAGAAATTTTTTATTTATAGAAAATTTCCTAGAAATTTTTTATTTATAGAAAATTTCCTAGAAATTTTTTATTTATAGAAAATTTCCTAGAAATTTTTTATTTATAGAAAATTTCCTAGAAATTTTTTATTTGTAGAAAATTTCCAAGCAATTTTTTATTTATAGAAAATTTCCAAGCAATTTTTATTTATAGAAAATTTCCTAGAAATTTTTTATTTATGGAAAATTTCCTAGAAATTTTTTATTTATAGAAAATTTCCTAGAAATTTTTTATTTATAGAAAATTTCCTAGAAATTTTTTATTTATAGAAAATTTTCCAGGATTTTTTTATTTATAGAAAATTTTTCAGAAATTTTTTATTTATAGAAAATTTTCTAAACATTTTGTGCTTCTATGAAATTTTCGTAGAATTTTTATAGAAATTTCATAGAAACTTTGCATTTACTGTTTATTTATTGCAAATAAAGAGTACAATAAAAAAAGTTTATTTATAGTAATTTTATATATTTATTTTTTTTTATTATTGTACTGAAATTTTTATTTATAGAAAATTTCATAGACATTTTTAATTTTTTCTGTCCCAATCTTGTTAAATATTCCCATGAATATTATCTTCCACTAGCCTTACGCTCTACGACGTTATGATTAATTTTCAAAATTAACATTAAATAATTACATAACAAATGTATTGCCAAAATCTCCCCTCACCAAGTCAATGTTAGCTAAACTTTTTAAATTGACATTTTCCTGTCAATTTGATGCTAGACAAGTTTTTCCGAAAGTTATTAAATTTCTCTCCAGATGATTACCGCACATGTATGAAATTTTCATAACTTATGCTGCCCCTCACAATTGTGTCGCTGTAGCTTATAGACTGTTCACAAAAAGGTTAATTTATTTCTATTAAAATAAGCATACAAATGTTCTCAAAACAAAATATACACAAAGATGATTCCTTAAAGACCAATATTACATTTAACTTAACAAATCTCTACATATTACATACACGTAAAATGTATTCTGTGTATATGTATTGCATATTAATCCATACATAATTCATTATGCCTAAAAGCTGGTTGTAATTAATACAAAAGTCACACCTCCCCACAAAAGTAGGCAACACATTTTGTTATTTGTGTGCTTTAATAGGCTGCTGGTGATGAATAGCTGTGTGAGAACATTGCTGAGGAAAATTCTTAAACACATTTCTTATACACTCTTTAAATATTTTATAAATCTTAATAGTTAATTAACCATAAATATTTAGTTATTTCAAAACTTCTTAGACATGTATGGAGTTTTAAAAGTTTTGGCCAATTTATACATAATTGAATAGTCTTATTTAGGGTCTGTCACAATTAAATATTGAAGGATTTAAAATAAGTACAAATATGAATGAGTTAAATAATTTAAGAGTTAAATATAGAGAGATATTTTCTTTAAATGTCTATGAAATTATCAATAAATAAAAAATTTCTATGACATTTTCTAAAAATAACAAAATTCTATGAAATTTTCTACAAATAAAAATGAAATTTTTTATAATAAAAACTTTCTATGAAATTTTCTATAAATAAAAAATTTCAATGAAATTTTCTATAAATAAAAATTTTCTATGAAAATTTATATAAACAACAAAATTTCTATAAAAATTTATATAAACAACAAAATTTCTATGAAAATGTATATAAACCACAAAATTTCTATGAAAATTTATATAAACAACAAAATTTCTATGAAATTTTCTATAAATAAAAAATTTCTATGGAATTTTCTATAAATAAAAAATTTCTATGAAATTTTCTATAAATAAAAAATTTCTATGGAATTTTCTATAAACAAAAAATTTAAATTTTCTATAAATACAAAATTTAAATTTTCTATAAATAAAAAATTTCAATAAAATTTTCTATAATTTCTATGAAATTTTCTACAAATAAAAAAATTCTATAAAATTTTCTATAAATAAAAAATTTCAATTTTCTATAAATAAAAAATTTCAATAAAATTTTCTATGAAATTTTCTATAATTTCTATGAAATTTTATATAAATAAAAAATTTCAATGAATTTTTCTATAAATAAAAAATTTCTATGGAATTTTCTATAAATCAAAAAGTTCTATGAAATTTTCTACAAATAAAAAAATTCTATGAAATTTTCTATAAATAAAAAATTTCTATTAAATTCTATTCTATAATTAAAAAATTTCTATGAAATGTTCTATAATTAAAAAATGTCTATGAAATTTTCTATAAATAAAAAATTTCTATGAAATTTTCTATAAATAAAAAATTTCTATGAAATTTTCTATAATAAAAAATCTCTATGAAATTTTCTACAAATAAAAAATTCCAATGAAATTTTATATAAATAACAAATTTCTATGGAATTTTCTATAAATCAAAAAGTTCTATGAAATTTTCTATAAATAAATAAATTCTATGACATTTTCTATAAATAAAAAATTTCTATGAAATTTTCTATAAATAAAAAATTTCTATGAAATTTTCTATAAATAACAAATTTCTATGAAATTTTCTATAAATAACAAATTTCTATGAAATTTTCTATAAATAAAAAATTTCTATGAAATTTTCTATAAATAAAAAATTTCTATGAAATTTTCTATAAATAAAAAATTTCTATGAAATTTTCTATAAATAAAAAATTTCTATGAAATTTTCTATAAATAAAAAATTTCTATGAAATTTTCTATAAATAAAAAATTTCTATGAAATTTTCTATAAATAAAAAATTTCTATGAAATTTTCTATAAATAAAAAATTTCTATGAAATTTTCTATAATTAAAAAATGTCTATGAAATGTTCTATAATTAAAAAATGTCTATGAAATTTTCTATAAATAAAAAATTTCTATGAAATTTTCTATAAATAAAAAATTTCTATGAAATTTTCTATAAATAAAAAATTTCTATGAAATTTTCTATAATAAAAAATTTCTATGAAATTTTCTATAAATAAAAAATTCCAATGAAATTTTCTATAAATAAAAAATTTCTATGGAATTTTCTATAAATCAAAAAGTTCTATGAAATTTTCTATAAATAAAAAATTTCTATGAAATTTTCTATAATATGAAAAAAATTACTATGAAATTTTCTATAAATAAAAAATTGAAATGAAATTTTCTATAAATAAAAAATTGAAATGAAATTTTCTATAAATAAAAAATTTCAATGAAATTTTCTATAAATAAAAAATTTCAATGAAATTTTCTATAAATAAAAAATTTCAATGAAATTTTCTATAAATAAAAAATTTCAATGAAATTTTCTATAAATACAAAATTTCAATGAAATTTTCTATAAATACAAAATTTCAATGAAATTTTCTATAAATACAAAATTTCAATGAAATATTCTATAAATAAAAAATTTCAATGACATTTTCTATAAATAAAAAATTTCAATGACATTTTCTATAAATAAAAAATTTCAATGACATTTTCTATAAATAAAAAATTTCAATGAAATTTTCTATAAATAAAAAATTTCAATGAAATTTTCTATAAATAAAAAATTTCAATGAAATTTTCTATAAATAAAAAATTTCAATGAAATTTTCTATAAATAAAAAATTTCAATGAAATTTTCTATAAATAAAAAATTTCAGTGAAATTTTCTATAAATAAAAAATTTCAGTGAAATTTTCTATAAATAAAAAATTTCAGTGAAATTTTCTATAAATAAAAAATTTCTAGGAAATTTTCTATAAATAAAAAATTTCAGTGAAATTTTCTATAAATAAAAAATTTCAGTGAAATTTTCTATAAATAAAAAATTTCAGTGAAATTTTCTATAAATAAAAAATTTCACTGAAATTTTCTATAAATAAAAAATTTCAGTGAAATTTTCTATAAATAAAAAATTTCAGTGAAATTTTCTGTAAATAAAAAATTTCAATGAAATTTTCTATAAATAAAAAATTTCAATAAAATTTTCTATAAATAAAAAATTTCAATGAAATTTTCTATAAATAAAAAATTTCAATGAAATTTTCTATAAATAAAAAATGAAATATTCTTTTATACAATTTAATTTTCATTTCGCAAAAAAGGTTTTCACAATAGAAATATTAAATTCCTTTCATCGTTTTTCATCTCAGTTTATTTAGTTTTATTTACTTATATTCAAGAATTATTTACATTTATTTAGTTTTATTTCTATGTTAGAAAATATTTTGTTTGTTTTCCTAAATAGATCTGCTCTTTTTTTGCGAAATTCTATTTTTAAAATCAAAGAGAAGTGTTAGTTTATTATGCACATAAACATGAAAACCTAACACATTGAAATCATATTTTCAATTATATTTCCAGGAGTTGATTAAAATGTTTGTATTTAAAAAAATTCCTATATGTATATGTATTTGGTTTTGTGGTTTTTCTAAGAGCATCAAAGTAAAATATTATCAATTTTCTGCAGAATATATATTTTATTTTTATTAATAAACACACTACAGATATACTTTAGATTTCTGGGATACAGTTTCCTTAAAGTATACTTTGGAATTTAATAAAGTTTTTAAATTGTCTTTATTTGCGTCTGACTGCTGGGAAAACAATTTCGTTCTTGCGAAACACACAAAAAACTATGTGTTGTTCATTAGTTCTTGTGTCCGGGAAAAGAAGAGGACCCAGACAAATCCGGTATTCGTATAGTTTCTGTGCCAAGACACTTTCAATAAAACTTCTTACTTGTTTCCTTTCTTACTTCCCTTTGGAATCACTTGAAAGGGACTTATTTTAGTTTAAATTTGAGTTTTTTTTTGTAAAGGGTGATTCATCGAAAAAGTACACCACTCAATATATATATACTAGTAATGGAAAAAATACACATGAGCACACACGTACAATTCCTGGTCCTTTAAAAAACACACAGACGTATGTGTGAGTGCATTGATGTGAGAGTTGCTGGTCATCAAAGTGTGTTCTAGGATTGTTTGTTTATTTGTTGTAGCTTAAGGCTTTACCAAAACCCGAAAATAAACTCCCCATTTTCCCTCCAAGACACACACACGTACACAGCTGCCTTTGTGTGTAATATCTGGCAATCCTTTTACCATCTCTTGTACGAGTATGTGTATAATTCCCAGGTATTAGTAGCATTTGCCAGTGTTAGTACTTGTCCTAATAATAGTTAGAAGTCTTGTTAGCTTACATTGTTTTGTAAATACAATTCCGACCAGGATAAAGTAAATTGAGACTTTAGTCGAGTGATAAGCAAAGTCAAATATCGACTGTAGGTGTTGCTATACGTTGCCACACTTTGCTTGTTCGCAAACGCACATGCTGTAGCTGTAGCATACCTTAGGCATTAATCAAATAGATTTAACGTCATAGCATTTCAGGAGAATATATTTTGGCTGAAACACCATTCAAAAGTTAAGTTTTAATTTAATGATTTGTTTGAGATATTCAATTATTTATTTAGGACAAACAAAAATATTTGTAGAATTATCATAGAAAAATTATATTAATAGAAAATCTTCATAGACATTTTTTATTTATAGAAACTGTAAACAAAAATTTTTTGAAAATATTTTATTTATCGAAAATTCGTTGGAAAAATTTTATTTATAGAAAATTTCATGGATATTTTTTATATATAGAAAATTTCATGGAAATTTGTTATTTATAGAAAATTTCATGGAAATTTTTTATTTATAGAACATTTCATGGACATTTTTTATTTATAGAAAATTTCTTAGAAATTTTTTATTTATAGAAAATGTCAAGGACATTTTTTTTTATAGAAAATTTCATGGAATTTTTTTTTTATAGAAAATTTCATCGACATTTTTTATTTATAGAAAATTTCATAGAAATTTTTTATTTATAGAAAATTTCATGGAAATTTTTTATTTATAGAAAATTTCATGAACATTTTTTGTTTTTATAAAATTTCATGGAAATTTTTTATTTATAGAAAATTTCATGGAATTTTTTTATTTATAGAAAATTTTATGGAAATTTTTTATTTATACAAAATTTTATGGAATTTTTTTATTTATAGAAAATTTCATGGACATTTTTTTATTTTAGAAAATTTCATGGAAATTTTTTATTTTAGAAAATTTCATGGAAATTTTTTATTAGAAAATTTCATGGAAATTTTTTATTTTAGAAAATTTCTTGGAAATTTGTTATTTATAGAAAATTTCTTGAAATTTTTTATTTATAGAAAATTTCTTGAAATTTTTTATTTATAGAAAATTTCTTGAATTTTTTTATTTATGGAAAATTTCTTGAAATTTTTTATTTATAGAAAATTTCTTGAAATTTTTTATTTATAGAAAATTTCTTAAAATTTTATATTTATGGAAAATTTCTTTAAATTTTTTATTTATAGAAAATTTTTTGAATTTTTTTATGTATAGAACATTTCTTGAAATTTTTTATTTGTACACATTTTCCATAAAATTGTTATTTCATAGATTTCTTTAGTTTTGAAGTCATAAAAATTTTTTTTATGGAAAATTTCGTGGACATTTTTATATTTATAGACAATTTCGTAGAAATATTTTACTTATCGAAAATTTTTATTTACAGAAAAGTTCATAGAAATTTTGTATTTATAGAAGCTTTCGTAATCATTTTTTATATATAGAAAATTTCGTAGTCATTTTTTATTTATAGAAAATTTTGTAAAATTTTTTTATTTATAGAAAATCCCGTTAAAGAAATTTTTATAGAATTTTTTATTTAAAGAAAATTTTATAGCAAATTGCACAAATGTTTTTTATTTTTGGAACATTTTATAGAAACTTTTGTTTTTAGAAAAACAATTTCAAAAAAATTTCTGTAAAAAAAGGTAGGTGTAATATCTGTATATGAAGCTTAAATATGTGAAATCATTGCTCTTAAATTTAAGCTTAAAAATGGTACTATTTTTTAACGACTTATCATCCATTTGTTTCCTAGCAACATATTGCCTGCGAAATACGAAAATAATTACCCTTTCTCTTTGCGTCGTTTACCACCGTTTTTCTTGAGAAATAAAACAAGACAAAATTGTAGCATACTTTCAGGTTATTAAGCTACCGTCAGACAATGAACTATTTATCAATTTCCCGAGTAAAATGTTAAGATTTTTTATTCTATGAAAAATTATTACGTAGAATGTTGAGCTGTAAAAACGACCGCCATATGTATAGTATGTGTTGAAGATGTTTCATATATGTAGCATACATAAAGCCGCAGAAAGGTCTTATACGTTTTTTTCAGTAATTTAGGAAGACATATTGCGATTTTCTGCGCACAGTTTATTGTTGTTATTTCCTTGTTTTTAGTTTAATGCGATTTCTTTCTATTTTTTTCACCACCACATTTACTTTCTATTTTTTCACATTTTAAATTTATCGCATATGTTGCCCTGAGGTCTAAAAAATTTTTTTTTGTGCCTCAACCCCATTTGAACGTTTTTATGTGTTTCTAACATAAAAACTCAATCTCAAATCAATTATAGTGGATGTTGTTTACTACATACTTCACAGGATATAAGAAAAAAAATTCGAAAGTTAAGGAAAGATTATATGTTTGAAATCTCTTAAGAGAATTGTGGGTGTGAGAATTGAAAATGGCATTTGAAGATATTGCAGATTAAGTCAGTGTTGAGAGGTAGTGTGGGTGGCTGACCTTAAAGGTCTTCGTTTTCGTTATAATTTTCTTTCTCTTGAGAGAAAATCGCCTAAATGACATTTTTTAAATAAGAAAAGTCTAAAAATAAAAAATGTATATGAAATTTTCTATAAATCAAAAATTACTATGAAATTTTTTATATATAAAAAATTACTAAAAAAAATTTCACATAAGAAATTTCTAAGGAACTGTCTATAAATAAGACGTTTCTATGCAATTTTCTATTAAAAATAAATTTTCTATGAATAAAGAATTTCTATGAAATTTTCTATGAATATAAAATTTCTATAACATTCTCTATAAATATAAAATTTCTATGAAATTTTCTATGAATATAAAATTTCTATGAAATTTTCTATGAATATAAAATTTCTATGAAATTTTCTATAAATATAAAATTTCTATGAAATTCCTATAAATATAAAATTTTCTATAAATATAAAATTTTATGAAATTTTCTATAAACATAAAATTTCTATGAAATTTTCTATAAACATAAATTTTCTATAAATATAAAATTTCTATGAAATTTTCTATAAATATAAAATTTCTATAAATATAAAATTTCTATAAATATAAAATTTCTATAAATATAAAATTTCTATGAAATTTTCTACAAATATAAAATTTCTATGAAATTTTCTACAAATATAAAATTTCTATGAAATTTTCTACAAATAGAAGATTTCTATGAAATTTTCTATAAATATAAAATATATAAATAAAATTTCGGTAAAAAAAAATTCTATAAAATTTTCTATAAATAAAAAATTTCTTTGAAATTTTCTATAAAAAAATTTCTTTGAAATTTTCTATAAAAAAATTTCTATGAAATTTTCTATAAAAAAATTTCTATGAAATTTTCTATAAAAAAATTTCTATGAAATTTTCTATAAATAAAAAATTTCTATGAAATTTTCTATATGCATATAAAAAATTTTTTTATAAATTTTGTATAAATAAAAAATTTCTATGAAATTGTCTATAAATAAAAAATTTCTATGAAATTTTCTATAAACAAAAAATGTTTATGAAATTTTCTATAATCAAAAAGTGTCTATGAAATTGTCAATAAATAAAAATGTCTATGAAATATTCGATAAATAAAAAATTTCTATGAAAATAAAAGGTTTTTTCTATGCAATTTTCTATAAATAAAAAATTTCTATGCAATTTTCTTTAAATATAAAATTTCTATAAAATTTTCTATAAATAAAAAATTTTTATAAACTTTTCTATAAATAAAAGATTTCTATGAGGTTTTCTATAAATAAGAAATTTCTATGAAATTTTCTACAATTAAGAAATTTCTATCAAATTTTCAATAAATATAAAATTTCTATGAAATTTTCTATAAATCACAAATGTCTAAAAAAATGTTAAAATTTTCTATAACTAAAAAAATTCTAAGAAATTTTCTATAAATACAAAATTTCTATGAAGTTTTCCATAAATACAAAATTTTCTTTGGATACAAAATTTCATAAATAAAATGTTTTTATGAAATTTTCTCATTTTTTCGCCAACGAATTTTCTATAAATTTCATAGAAATTTTTTATAAAAAAATAGAAAAGAAATTATTTTATTTGTAGAATATTGATAGAAATTTTTTATTCATAGAAATTTCTTATTTATAGAAAATTTGTTATTCATAGTAAATTTTATAGAAATTTTTTATTCAATAAAAATGTTATAGAAATTTTTTATTCATAGAAAATTTTATAGAAATTTTCTATTCATAGAAATTTTCTTTAAATAAGAAATTTTTATTACATTTTTCTTAGATAAAGATTTTCTTTAAAATTTTCTATAAATACAAAATTTTTATGAAATTTTCTATAAATCAAATCTCTACTCATTTTTGTGTAAATACGAACTTCTATGAAATTTTCTGTAAAAAGGAATTTCTATTAAACTTTCTATAAATAATTAATAAATTGTTTGTATATAAACAAAAATGTTTTTGAAATTTTAGATAAATAAAATTTTTTTATGAAATTTTCTATAAATAAAAATTTTCTATAAAATTTTCTATTAATAACGAGTTTCTATGAATTGTTTGATAAATAAAAAATTCCTATGAAATTTTTAATAAATAAAAATTTCTATGAAATTATGTTAATTAATCTTTATATTCTAAATATTTATTTCGCCAATTAATTTCGTAATAAATTTAGTTTTTTTTTAGCTCGTTTTTCTTTGTCTCAAAAATGTTTAAGGTCGTTTTAATTTTTTTTGTTTTTAAGAGCAAGCTAGCTAATTTTTTATCTCTCATTATCTGTTCTTTATGAGCCATTTAGATTTCTCTAAACTTATTAAACGTTCATAAAAACGATTTTAACGGCTCTTCATTCACTGCACAGTGTTTGGAAATCATAAAAAAGAGCGGCTTCAATTAAACAGCTCGAATATTGAATAATAATCGGTAGTTCACAGTATGTTAACAGTTCGTAGTGAGTATGAAATCTATAGGGTAACATAGAATGGGAATTATAAATGTTCATAATGAGTGTTCAGTATAACTGTTTATAGTGAATGTGAACCGTTTACAGTGAATGGTGACTATAACAGTCCACAGTAAATGCGATCCGTAACAGTTCGCAGTGCATATGAACTTAGCCATATTTTTGTTACTTATTTGGAATCACAGTGCTATCATAAAAAGCATGTCCTTTCTACTTATATATATATTATATGGTCCCTATGAGCTTTCTCTTGGCCAGGACGTTTATTTACGACTTTGGTTACATATAAATTCTTCGTGTGTATGTTAGCTTTCCCTACGACATTTACAAAAATCCTCATAAATATAGTGAAATATTTAATATATATATATATACTACGTATCTCCCCTTGGCATACTTACCGCTTTAAATCCGGACTGGCTGTGTATGGCGCCGAGACTTCCTTAATTTTCAACACTATTATGGCGGTAATAAAAATGCAAATCACATTCACCACCGTCAGCAGACACGACACAATGCCATTGATCAAAAACTCCGTTGGCAAATAGTCCGTATAGAGGAATGGATACGTTGACGTCTCGTTCATTGGTTCGCCCTTGATGTGGGGTATACGCGTTCCCGGATAAATCAACCAAATACAAGCTAATGCCCAGAAAAGACCCTGCAAAATTAGAGAAGGGAAGAGAAGACATCTTTACTGGTGAACAGAAAAAGGAAATTAGGGAATTTTTGTTTTATTTTTTTTTGCTTTAGATAAAATAAGGGCAACAAAAATACATATGACTTCAGTTTTTTTTCTGTTTTTGCAAAAATAATGTTGATGTATTCTATTGTCGGAGTTTTTTTATAGAAGCTGTCTGGCCCTCTGGATGGCTTCCTCAGAATAAAGGACATTTAATATTTAGATGAGTCCTTTTTTCGTTGAAGTTATGTCTTTTCAATGTTTTTTTTCTTGTTGTTAATGTGGCTGTGTAATTTTCATAAAAAGGTTGTCCTATTCGCTGTGTTCATTTGCTTTGAATTTTAGCTTATTTGATGAAATTCATGAGATTTTTTTTTATTGTTCCTCATAAATATTTGAACTGAGAATTCATCACAATCTCTGGCGTGGAAATATTTGAGAGCGTAGTAGCATTTTGTTTAAATTAATAAGATTAATGTTATTTGGAAATAAAATTGAGGGAAAACCTAATAATTCCATCACTTAATATTTTATTTTTATCGAAAACTTCTCAAATTGTCCAGAGAAACGAACAATTTATATTTCCAAACTAAAAAAAATTCTACAGAAATTGATGGTGCAAAATTTCCCACAGAAATTTATGGAGAACAATTTTCTATAGACATTTTTTGAAAAAAAATTTCCTATAAATATTTTTTGTGAATAAATTTCCTATAGAGATTTTTTGTGAAAAAATTTCATATAGGAAATTGTAGAGAAAAAATTTCCTACAGACATTTTTGGAAAAAAAATGTCTATATTATTTTTTTCTTCCAAATTTTTGGAGAAAACATTTTCTATAGGAATTTTTGGAAAAAAAATTTCTTATAAGATTTTGTGGAGAAAAACTGAGAATTCAATAAAAAAATGTCCTGTAGAATTTTTTAGAGAAAAAATTTCCTATAGAAATTATAGTAGAAAATATTTCCTATAGAAATTTTTGGAGAAAATATTTCCTATAAAATCATGAGAAGAAAAATTTTTGAAAAAAAAAATCCTAAAAAAAATTTTGGAAAAAAAATTGCTAAAGAAATTTTTGAAAACAAATTGCTAAAGAAATTTTTGGTGAAAAATTGTTGTAAAGAAATTTTTGGTAGAAAAAATTTCCTATACAAATTTTTGGGACAGAAATGAATAATTTATATTTCCAAATAATAAACTAAAAAAATCCCATAGAAATTTTTGGAGAAAAAATTCTAACAGAAATTTTTGGAGGAAAAGTTCTTATAGACATTTTTGGAGAAAAAATTTCCTAAAGAAATTTTTGGAGATAAAATTTCCTAAAGAAATTTTTGGAGAAAACTTATCCTATAGAATATTTTAAAGAAAAATATACTATAGAAATTTTTGGAAAACACATTTCCTATAGAATTTTTTGTAGAAAAAATTTCCTATCGAAATTTTTGGAAAAATATGTCCGATTTGTGGAGAACAAATTTCCATAGAAATTTTTGGAGATAAAATTTCCTAAAAAATTTTTGGAGAAAAACTATCCTAAAAAAATTTTTGGAGAAAAAAATTCCTAAAGAAATTTTTGGAGAAAAAATTCCCAAAAGAAATTTTTGGAGAAAAAATTTCCTAAAGAAATTTTTGAAGAAAAAATTTCCTAAAGAAATTTTTGAAGAAAAAATTTCCTAAAGAAATTTTTGAAGAAAAAATTTCCTAAAGGAATTTGAAAAATTCTAAAAATTTTCATAAAAAAAAATTTTTTTCCAACAATTTCTATATGAAATATTTTCGCAAATTCTTTCTTCAAAAATTTCCTTAGAACATTTTTTCTCCAAAAATTTCTTTAAGAAATGTTTTTTCCAAGAAAAGAAGTGTTTCCGTTAAAATGTTTTTCTTAAAAATATATATATAAAAGCTTTGGTTTTCTCAAAAATTTCTAACGGAAATATTTTCTCAAAATTCTATAGAAAATTTTTTCTCAAAAATTTCTATTTTTTTTCTCCAAAAATTTCTTTAGGATTTTTTTTTCTCCAAAAATTTCAATAGGAAACCTTTTCTCCAAAAATATCTTATGCCATTTTGTGCAGAAACATTTTATAGAATTTTTTCCCCAAAATTTCTATAGGAAATTTTTGTAGCAAATTTTTCTTCCAAAATATCTATAGGATATTTTTCTCCAAAAATTTCTATAGGATATTTGTTCTTCAAAAATTTCTAAGGCCATTTTTTCTCCAAAAATTTCTATAAGATATTTTGTCTCCAAAAATTTTAAGGGAAACTGGTCTGGTCTTTAGCCGAGAGAGTATCTCAGTTTAAATCATAACGATTACAGACCGAAATAATAACGGGCAACCGACATGGAAACTTTTTCTCCGAAAATTTCAATAGGAAACTTTTTCTGCAAAAATATTTTTTCTCGAAAAATTTTTATTGAATTTTTTTTCCCAAAATTTCTATAAGAAATTTTTATAGCAATTCTTTCTCCAAAAAATTCTATAGGAAACTTTGGTCTTCTCAAAAATTTCTACAGGAAATATTTTATCAAAAATTTCAAAGGAAACATTTTTTTTTCAAAAATGTCAATAGGAATCTTTTTGGAAATTTTTGGAGAAAAAATTTCTTAAAGAAAAATTTTTCGAGAAAAAATTATCTAAAGATATTTTTGGAGGTACAATTTTCTAGTGAAATTTTTGGAGGAAAAATTTTCTATAGGAAATATTTCTATTTAGGAAATAAAAAAAAATCCAAAAATTAAAATATTTGTTTGACAGAAATTTAGCGTTGAGGTGCTTTTGGAGAGAAATTTGTTATTGAAAAAAAAATCGTAAGATTTGGAGAAAAATTTCTGGTAGACATAATTTTTGAAGACATTTAAAAAAAAGTTCATATAGAAATTTTTGGGTAAAAATATTTTTTTTTTTTAGAAAAATTTACATTAAAAATGCTTTTGGAGAAAAATTTCCCAAATAACTATTTTCAGAGAAAAGATTTCTACAGGAAATATTTTATCAAAAATTTCAAAGGAAACATTTTTTTTCAAAAATTTCAATAGGAATCTTTTTGGAAATTTTTGGAGAACAAATTTCTTAAAGAAAATTTTTTCGAGAAAAAATTATCTAAAGATATTTTTGGAGGAAAAATTTTCTAGAGAAATTTTTGGAGGAAAAATTTTGTAGAGAAATTTTTGGAGAAAAAATTTCCTATAGAAATTAAAAAAAAAACGCAAAAATTTAAATATTTGTTTGACAGAAATTTAGCGTTGAGGTGCTTTTGGAGAAAAATTTTTTATTGAAAAAAAATCGGAAGATTTGGAGAAAAATTTCTGGTAGACATCATTTTTGAAGACATTTAAAAAAAAGTTCATATAGAAATTTTTGGGTAAAAATATATTTTTTTTAGAAAAATTTACATTAAAAATGCTTTTGGAGAAAAATTTCCCAAATAACTATTTTCAGAGAAAAGTTTTCTACACGAAAAAGTTTGTAGAGCATTTTCCAATAGAAAAGTCTTTAAATTAAATTTTCAAAGAACATTTTCTTAGATATTTTAGAGAAAATTTTAAGATTTTTTTAGAGAAAATATTTTTTAAGAAAGATTTCTTATAAAAAGTTTTGTAGTTTCCTATAAAAATTGTAGGAGATAATATCCTATAGACATTTTTGTAAAAATTTCCTTAGAACTTGTTGGACACAAATATTTTTTTTGAGAAAAATTTAAAACATGTTTTTAGAGACAATTTTCCACTGAAAACTTTTGTAGAAAATTAACCTATACTAATATCTTTGAAAAAATTTTCATATAGAAATTGATGGAGTAAATTTTCCTTTATAAAGTTTTCGAGAACAATTTTGTAGAAATGTCTGTGCAGAAAAAATTATTGTAGACATTTTTAGAAAGATGCCTGTATATATTTGTAGAGATCACTTTCCTGAATAAATTTTTGGAAAACAAATTCTATAAAAATTGTTGATGAAAATTTTCCTAGAGAGGGGTTTGGAGAACATTTTCCTATTGAAATTTTTGGAGCAAAATTGACTGCAGAATTTTTTGAAAAACATTTTAATATAGAAATGTTTTTAAAAAATATTCCTATAGCATTATCGCCTTTGTGCCTAGAGCTTTATGTAACAAAATTTAAATAAATTTCACTTTTTAAGCTATAAATTTCAACTTGAACAACAATATTTTACATTACTGTGAAAGAAAAAGTGAAAGCCTTCTTCGCACTCATCCCCTCACCCTCGTGGCGAGGGAGAAAAGAATGAAAGGATTTCATGCTAATAACCCCAGAGCTCCCCTCCCAAAAAAAAAAAACATTCACAAATAACAAACTTAAAGCAATAAATCTGTCACAACAACAGTTCTGTTCCGTTTGTTTTATTTATGCTGGGAAATATTTGTAAAAATGTAGTTGTTCTCATTGTTGTTGGCATATATTAAATGATATAATGCCTCCCAATGGCCAAATGGTAGAGGCGCAAATAAATCCAATAACAGAAAAAATGTAAAAATGGCTATAATTTAAAGCAAAAAGTCATTTAAAAGTAATTTAGCGAATGTTCTTTTTTTTTCCTCCTACTCAAATGTAACTATAGACATTTGTAGAAAACAAATAAAAATAAATGTTCGCGGGATATTTGTTGGTTGTTTTCAGTATTTCGGAGAACTCTTTCTTTTTGTCAACAGAATTGAAAATTATGGCAAATGTTAGCCCAGATAAAGTAGAGGAAAAAAATGTTAACAAAACATGAAAAAATTAACATTTATCTCAGTAAGACAAGACACACAAAGCAACATGAATTATGATCCTTTTTTGATGTCCACACTACCTCCCTTCTATTCCAAACCCCCCACCATTCCCAGACCACAGCTAAACAAGCAACATGAAACAAGCCTCTGGCAAGAGTAGATTATTAGACTCCAGGCCTCTTCAGCTGCATCACTCCCCCCCCCCCCCCCGTTCTAAAACCAACTGCTCATTTTTGTCTTTTCGCATTCATAGAAATTATTTGTGTTTCATGCTCGGGCGGCAGTTTGTCCATAATTTCCACAGTAACCACAAAGTGTCGCGCTCCATTACTATAAAGTCAGGCCAAGAGGAGAAAGTCCTTTTGGATATTCACACAGCAACAATGGCGTTAAAATCACTTAATCATGGTAAGTGCGGTTGCATGTTTCACAAATGGAGAGAGCGAGAAAAGCCAAGCATTTGTCCGGCTGTTGAATTAGATAAAAGTAGAAGATGAACAACTGGAGCAGCAGCCACGACAACACTGACAACCCAAAGAATGCTACTTTTATTCAGTGAACATCGGAAGGAGGGGAAAGCCGTAGAGTTTAGTTTAGTTACTCAAAAACTCTTTGCTACTCCCCTTTCCTTACCCTCTCTATGTACTTTAATAAATCACACCGCAAAAGCCAAAAGTCCAAACAAACATGACTCGAAAAAATCAAGAATGAAGGCAAATAAGCAAAAACCTTTAAACCAGGGAAACGTACTGATTATCACAGGGGGGTGGTGTGATAAGGACGAGTAAAGTTTTAGTATTCCTATTCCTATTCATTTTCATTTTCATATTCCTATTCCTATTCCTATTCCTATTCCTATTCCTATTCCTATTCCTATTCCTATTCCTATTCCTATTCCTATTCCTATTCCTATTCCTATTCCTATTCCTATTCCTATTCCTATTCCTATTCCTATTCCTATTCCTATTCCTATTCCTATTCCTATTCCTATTCCTATTCCTATTCCTATTCCTATTCCTATTCCTATTCCTATTCCTATTCCTATTCCTATTCCTATTCCTATTCCTATTCCTATTCCTATTCCTATTCCTATTCCTATTCCTATTCCTATTCCTATTCCTATTCCTATTCCTATTCCTATTCCTATTCCTATTCCTATTCCTATTCCTATTCCTATTCCTATTCCTATTCCTATTCCTATTCCTATTCCTATTCCTATTCCTATTCCTATTCCTATTCCTATTCCTATTCCTATTCCTATTCCTATTCCTATTCCTATTCCTATTCCTATTCCTATTCCTATTCCTATTCCTATTCCTATTCCTATTCCTATTCCTATTCCTATTCCTATTCCTATTCCTATTCCTATTCCTATTCCTATTCCTATTCCTATTCCTATTCCTATTCCTATTCCTATTCCTATTCCTATTCCTATTCCTATTCCTATTCCTATTCCTATTCCTATTCCTATTCCTATTCCTATTCCTATTCCTATTCCTATTCCTATTCCTATTCCTATTCCTATTCCTATTCCTATTCCTATTCCTATTCCTATTCCTATTCCTATTCCTATTCCTATTCCTATTCCTATTCCTATTCCTATTCCTATTCCTATTCCTATTCCTATTCCTATTCCTATTCCTATTCCTATTCCTATTCCTATTCCTATTCCTATTCCTATTCCTATTCCTATTCCTATTCCTATTCCTATTCCTATTCCTATTCCTATTCCTATTCCTATTCCTATTCCTATTCCTATTCCTATTCCTATTCCTATTCCTATTCCTATTCCTATTCCTATTCCTATTCCTATTCCTATTCCTATTCCTATTCCTATTCCTATTCCTATTCCTATTCCTATTCCTATTCCTATTCCTATTCCTATTCCTATTCCTATTCCTATTCCTATTCCTATTCCTATTCCTATTCCTATTCCTATTCCTATTCCTATTCCTATTCCTATTCCTATTCCTATTCCTATTCCTATTCCTATTCCTATTCCTATTCCTATTCCTATTCCTATTCCTATTCCTATTCCTATTCCTATTCCTATTCCTATTCCTATTCCTATTCCTATTCCTATTCCTATTCCTATTCCTATTCCTATTCCTATTCCTATTCCTATTCCTATTCCTATTCCTATTCCTATTCCTATTCCTATTCCTATTCCTATTCCTATTCCTATTCCTATTCCTATTCCTATTCCTATTCCTATTCCTATTCCTATTCCTATTCCTATTCCTATTCCTATTCCTATTCCTATTCCTATTCCTATTCCTATTCCTATTCCTATTCCTATTCCTATTCCTATTCCTATTCCTATTCCTATTCCTATTCCTATTCCTATTCCTATTCCTATTCCTATTCCTATTCCTATTCCTATTCCTATTCCTATTCCTATTCCTATTCCTATTCCTATTCCTATTCCTATTCCTATTCCTATTCCTATTCCTATTCCTATTCCTATTCCTATTCCTATTCCTATTCCTATTCCTATTCCTATTCCTATTCCTATTCCTATTCCTATTCCTATTCCTATTCCTATTCCTATTCCTATTCCTATTCCTATTCCTATTCCTATTCCTATTCCTATTCCTATTCCTATTCCTATTCCTATTCCTATTCCTATTCCTATTCCTATTCCTATTCCTATTCCTATTCCTATTCCTATTCCTATTCCTATTCCTATTCCTATTCCTATTCCTATTCCTATTCCTATTCCTATTCCTATTCCTATTCCTATTCCTATTCCTATTCCTATTCCTATTCCTATTCCTATTCCTATTCCTATTCCTATTCCTATTCCTATTCCTATTCCTATTCCTATTCCTATTCCTATTCCTATTCCTATTCCTATTCCTATTCCTATTCCTATTCCTATTCCTATTCCTATTCCTATTCCTATTCCTATTCCTATTCCTATTCCTATTCCTATTCCTATTCCTATTCCTATTCCTATTCCTATTCCTATTCCTATTCCTATTCCTATTCCTATTCCTATTCCTATTCCTATTCCTATTCCTATTCCTATTCCTATTCCTATTCCTATTCCTATTCCTATTCCTATTCCTATTCCTATTCCTATTCCTATTCCTATTCCTATTCCTATTCCTATTCCTATTCCTATTCCTATTCCTATTCCTATTCCTATTCCTATTCCTATTCCTATTCCTATTCCTATTCCTATTCCTATTCCTATTCCTATTCCTATTCCTATTCCTATTCCTATTCCTATTCCTATTCCTATTCCTATTCCTATTCCTATTCCTATTCCTATTCCTATTCCTATTCCTATTCCTATTCCTATTCCTATTCCTATTCCTATTCCTATTCCTATTCCTATTCCTATTCCTATTCCTATTCCTATTCCTATTCCTATTCCTATTCCTATTCCTATTCCTATTCCTATTCCTATTCCTATTCCTATTCCTATTCCTATTCCTATTCCTATTCCTATTCCTATTCCTATTCCTATTCCTATTCCTATTCCTATTCCTATTCCTATTCCTATTCCTATTCCTATTCCTATTCCTATTCCTATTCCTATTCCTATTCCTATTCCTATTCCTATTCCTATTCCTATTCCTATTCCTATTCCTATTCCTATTCCTATTCCTATTCCTATTCCTATTCCTATTCCTATTCCTATTCCTATTCCTATTCCTATTCCTATTCCTATTCCTATTCCTATTCCTATTCCTATTCCTATTCCTATTCCTATTCCTATTCCTATTCCTATTCCTATTCCTATTCCTATTCCTATTCCTATTCCTATTCCTATTCCTATTCCTATTCCTATTCCTATTCCTATTCCTATTCCTATTCCTATTCCTATTCCTATTCCTATTCCTATTCCTATTCCTATTCCTATTCCTATTCCTATTCCTATTCCTATTCCTATTCCTATTCCTATTCCTATTCCTATTCCTATTCCTATTCCTATTCCTATTCCTATTCCTATTCCTATTCCTATTCCTATTCCTATTCCTATTCCTATTCCTATTCCTATTCCTATTCCTATTCCTATTCCTATTCCTATTCCTATTCCTATTCCTATTCCTATTCCTATTCCTATTCCTATTCCTATTCCTATTCCTATTCCTATTCCTATTCCTATTCCTATTCCTATTCCTATTCCTATTCCTATTCCTATTCCTATTCCTATTCCTATTCCTATTCCTATTCCTATTCCTATTCCTATTCCTATTCCTATTCCTATTCCTATTCCTATTCCTATTCCTATTCCTATTCCTATTCCTATTCCTATTCCTATTCCTATTCCTATTCCTATTCCTATTCCTATTCCTATTCCTATTCCTATTCCTATTCCTATTCCTATTCCTATTCCTATTCCTATTCCTATTCCTATTCCTATTCCTATTCCTATTCCTATTCCTATTCCTATTCCTATTCCTATTCCTATTCCTATTCCTATTCCTATTCCTATTCCTATTCCTATTCCTATTCCTATTCATATTCCTATTCCTATTCCTATACCTATTCCTATTCCTATTCCTATTCCTATTCCTATTCCTATTCCTATTCCTATTCCTATTCCTATTCCTATTCCTATTCCTATTCCTATTCCTATTCCTATTCCTATTCCTATTCCTATTCCTATTCCTATTCCTATTCCTATTCCTGTTCCTATTCCTATTCCTATTCCTATTCCTATTCCTATTCCTATTCCTATTCCTATTCCTATTCCTATTCCTATTCCTATTCCTATTCCTATTCCTATTCCTATTCCTATTCCTATTCCTATTCCTATTGCTATTGCTATTGCTTGTGAATTTAAACTAATATTCAAAATCTATTCATACTGAATATGAACTTATTCGTACTGAATATGAATTTTTGCACCATCTTCCTATTCAGACTCGTTCCTGAGTGCATATTGAGTACATCTAAAGATGTTCTTAGAAACTGTAATTAAATCCCTTTCCTTCTGCATTGAAACAAATTGTTCTATGTTATCACTCCGACTTCTCTCCTCAACCCACAGACACAATTAATTGGTTGTGTACATCAACTCAACCGCACCGCATTGTCCCCCTCCTTGCTGTAGGTCTCTGTAGCCGTTAATAATACTTCTTTTCCGGTGGTAGAGTGGGAGATAGTTTTCTAAGGCTTACAAATATTAGGTTTGTTAGTTTATTTGTTTTTTTGGTTAAGCCGTAAGGGGACCCTGTTTCAATCTCCTTCGTCTTACCAAAAATTACACAAAAGTTCTTAAGTATGTGTGATAATAAATTATGAAATTAGTTTTTGGCTAAAATGTTAGAATTACAAAGTACTGTTGCAACCTTCCTTCAAGGGTCAAACAAATATTTAGTAAATGTTATCTCTTTAACATTAGGCAAACTTTGTGATATGTGAAAGTTTTTTTTTTGGTTTTGGAGGAGGATGGCTGGAGGCTTGGTGCTCTTCCCAACTGATTGTTAACCAATTGTGTACCTTAAGGGTAGCGAAAAGGATGGAGAATTACATAGTTTGTTTTCATAAAGGGAAAGTTATTTCTAGCAAAGCATTTTGCATTTGGAATTAATTGTTTGGGATCTTAACAAAAAAGCTGGCAATATTTAGTTTTTTTTATATATCTTGTTTGACATTTCCAAGAATGTTTTATTCAATATTTTATAATTAATAAATATAGGTATTTTTGAAAGTTTCTTAAAGATTTTCGAAAATAAGAAATAATTTAAATACATATAATTTCTTTAAATTCATACTTACACAATTCACCACTGGTGGCAGTAGTGAAGCCGATATTGCCACACCAATCAGTGGACCAGCAGAACCTTGCAGCAGGGCCACAGCTACTCCAGTGCCTGAAGTCAGAGCCCACAGAACACCCATCCACAGAGAGCGCACATTGCCTCTTCACTCCCACAGACAATAGCAAACCAGACCAGTCGTCCACATACACACCAAAAAAAACCGACACATGGAAGAAAACATAAAACAAACACAGACAGAAAAAAACGAAAGATAAATTAAATTAAAATCTCCCCCGAAAGGAATTGTGTTAACATGGCCTTAATAAAAATTAACATTCACATAAAATTTAATTTAAATGGCAACATTCCCAATCATGATAACAAAAAATATAACCTCCCCCACACCTCTGATCCCAACGCCAAAATTCGTGCAGCAAAACAACTCGTCTCGGCATAAAGAATGAACAGAGAAAATATTTTCTCTTTTGGAAACATGTGTTTGACAGAAAATGATAAATATTTTCTTTCGTCCTTTGGACCTAACACAACTCCCACAGAATTATGTTTTTCATATACACACATATTTATTTAACGAAAGCGAAAGGAATGTTGTGCGTATGAAATTGATGAATATGTAAGTTGATATTAAGGAAGAACGAAAACAAATTAAAATTCATAAAACAGATCTAAAAACCTACGACCATCGATCCTTGGCATGCATTGTTTTTAAAAACTGTAAGGATCCTTTGCATACAATAAAGTCAGTATCGCTGCAGCTCTGTATGAAAAAGATTTATATAGTCTCCACCATAGGATGGAGGGTATATTCATTTTGTCACTCCGTTTGTAACACCTCTAAATATTGATCTGAGACCCCATAAAGTATATACATAAATATTTTTAATCGTCGTAAAATGCTAAGACGATTTAGCCATGTCCGTCCGTCTGTTGTAATCACGCTACAGTCCGTAATAATAGAGCTAAGTTGATCAAATTTCGTAGAAATATTTCTAATAGCTGCATCTTGTTTGGGATAGCAAAAGGGCCATATCATTCAATATTTTGCTAAGCTCCCCTATATAGGTCGCTCCAATACGGGGTTTAAGCCATAGATACCACATTTTTAAAGCTATTTAGCAGAAACTTTTCAGTTTGTGTTCTATTTTGACAAGAATTCATCACAGCAAAAATTTTACAAATTGGTTCATATTTTATTATAGTCACCCTATAGAGGTCGCTCTAAAATATATGTATTTAAGTCATAAATACCACATTCTCTAAGACATTTTAACTGAATGTTTGCAATTTGCATTCAATTAAGACAAGAATTCATCGCAGTAAACATTTTTTAAATTAGTACATATTTTGTTATAGTCCACCAATAGATGTCGCTCCCAAAAAGGCTTATTTAAGTCATAAACACCACATTTTCTAAGAAATTTAGCTGAAACTGCAGTTTTGTATTCTATTTTGTACGGAATTCATCTCAATAAAATCTATAAATAGCAAATCTTATTTTGTTGTAGTGCCCGTGTAGATGTAGCTCTCAAAAATGCTATTTTAAGCCATAAATACAAAATTTTTCAGGTGAAGAGTTTGGCTAAAGAATTTTGCGGCCTAAAATTTGGCTGAAATTGGAGCGCTCATTTTTTAATAATTTACTCAAACGAAAACATGGAATGGCCAAACTTAATCCGTCTTTAATTGTTATTTTTGCATTTTTTTTATTTTTTTAGTTTAGTATTTTTTTATTTTTGTAATTTTTAATTTTTATATTTTTTTATTTTTATATTTTTATATTTTTGTATTTTTCTATTTTTATATTTTTATATTTTAATATTTTAATATTTTAATATTTTAATATTTTAATATTTTTATATTTTTCAATTTTTATATTTTTATATTATAATATTTTTAATTTTTTATATTTTTATATTTTTATATTTTGATATTTTTATATTTTTTTTTATTTTTATATTTTTATATAGTTTTATTTTTATATTTTTATATCTTATATTTTATATTTTTATATTTTTATATATTTTTTTTTATTTTTATATTTTTATACTTTTATACTTTTATATTTTTATATTTTTACATTTTTATTTTTTATATTTTTATATTTTTATATTTTTATATTTTTATATTTTTATATTTTTATATTTTTATATTTTTATATTTTTATATTTTTATATTTTTATATTTTTATATTTTTATATTTTTATATTTTTATATTTTTATATTTTTATATTTTTATATTTTTATATTTTTATATTTTTATATTTTTATATTTTTATATTTTTATATTTTTATATTTTTATATTTTTATATTTTTATATTTTTATATTTTTATATTTTTATATTTTTATATTTTTATATTTTTATATTTTTATATTTTTATATTTTTATATTTTTATATTTTTATATTTTTATATTTTTATTTTTATATTTTTATATTTTCATATTTTTGTATTTTTATATTTTCATATTTTTATATTTTTATAATTTTATATTTTTATATTTTTATATTTTTATTTTTTTATATTTTGATATTTTTTTGTTTTTATATTTTTACATGGTTATTTTTTTATATGTTTATATTTTTATATTTTGATATTTATATATTTTTTTTATATTTTTATACTTTTAAATTTTTATATTTTTATATTTTTAAATTTATATATTTTTATATTTATATGTTTATATATTTTTTTATATATTTATATTTTTAAATTTTTATATTTATATTTATTTTATGTGTCGGTTGCCCGTTATTATTTGAATTTAAATATTTAAATTTTTAATTTTTTTACTTTTTATATTTTTAAATTTGTGTATTTTTATAATTTCATATTTTTTATTTTTATATTTTTATATTTTTATATTTTTATATTTTTATATTTTTATATTTTTATATTTTTATATTTTTATATTTTTATATTTTTATATTTTTATATTTTTATATTTTTATATTTTTATATTTTTATATTTTTATATTTTTATATTTTTATATTTTTATATTTTTATATTTTTATATTTTTATATTTTTATATTTTTATATTTTTTTATTTTTTTTTTATATTTTTATATTTTTATATATTTATATTTTTATATATTTATACTTTTATATATTTTTATATTTTTATATATTTATATTTTTATATTTTTAAATTTTTATATTTTTTTATTTTAATATTTTATATTTATATATTTTTAATTTTATATATTTATATTTTCGTATTTTTATATTTTTACATTGTTAAATTTTAAATTTTTTTATATTCTTATATTTTTATAATCTTATATTTTTGTATTTTAATAGTTTATATATTTTATAGTTCTTATATTTTTATACCCTCACTTTAGTGTGACGAAGGTATATATCATTTGCTACGGAAAAAAGTGTAACACGTCGAAGGAGTGATCTAAGACCCCAAGTATGTTCGGAGGAAATCCGTTTTGGGTCATTTTAAGTCGAATGAGCAATGTCCGTCTGTCTGTCTGTCTGTCTGTCTGCTGGCTGGTGCGCACGATAACTCTCGAAAGGAGTAACCGATTGACCTCAAATTTGGTATGTGGTAATATTTTTTTCTATCTCCGGCTAAGTTCGAAGATGGGGCATATTGGTCCACTCCTTCTAGTACCTCCCCCACAAAAGGTTAAAATGTTGTGAAATATTGATTCTTTAATAACTGCTATACTACTTATTCGAATCTTTTGAAATTTCACACATAATATTAGCTTATTAGTCGCTATCAACTCGAGAAAAATGGGCGAAGTCGCCACGTCCCTTTTGGTACCTCCCACACAAATGCACCATTTTGCACCAAAAGTTAACAGCTTATAACATTAAAACCAGTGTATAAAAATACTTGAAATTTTGTACAGTGTAATGCTTCTATAGTGCCTACAGTCCAGTGAAAAATGGGCGTTATTGCGACGCCCCTTTTGGTACCTCCCACACAAAGTTACCATTTTGCACAAAAAGTTAAGAGCTTACAGCATGAGTACCAATGCACGAAAATGCAACAACATTTTGCACAGTGTAAATGGCCGTTATCACCACGCTCCTTTTTGTACCTCCCACACAAAATGGCCAAATCATACAAAAATTTAATATCTCATAACGTTAATATACCAGTGCACATAAATGCTTATAATTCGGCACAGTGCAATGTATTTAAAGTATCTACTATTCAGCGAAAAATAGGTGTATTTGTAAAAAAAACTGTTGGGACCTCCCACACAAATTGACAAAATAATTCTATTAATATTCCATATTACATTACTCACAAAGTGAGGGTATACCTTATATACCTTTTATGTTCCTAAGTTTGTATTTCTTTTGTATTTTATATATTTACGTATTTAAATTTTTATATTTTTATGTTTTAATTTTTTTTATATTTTTTTGTATTTTTTATTTGATGTGGTTATGTATACTTGCATTTTTTGTATTTACGTATATATATATTTGTATTTTTGAATTTTTATATTTTGTTGTATTGTATTTCGGATTGTTTTATTTTTTATGGTTTTATATTTGATTTTTTGTATTTTTATATTGTTAATTTTTTGCATTTGCGTATTTTTGTATTTGTGTGTTTTTGTATTTTTGTATATATAATTATAATATACAAATCAAATTATACAAATCAAATTTCCACCCTAATGTATGCTGCATTCATATTTTCTTATATCATGTTGCTATGTTTCACCGTTGTGTTTTTCTTCCATTGGGGGTATGCCTCGACTGCCTTAATATGACATGATGAAAATTTGAAAAATGTTAACATAAACACAATTTTCACACCACAACCCCTCCCGCCTTCTTTGCAGGTTCACGACTTCCACTACCGCATCCCCTGACACATAACTTTCCCCCGAGTAGAGGTGTATTTTTCTCACATTACTGTATTGTTCATTCATGTACTCATATGTTTGTTTCCGTTTCCTTTTTTGGACTCTGTTATTTCCTTGTGGTTTTTCTCTTCCTCTTCCCTCCCTCCACAGAGCACCCCAAGTTTTGGTAATATGATCATTATCGCTTTAACGAATATATTTTCATATATAACCAAAAATTTAATGAAAATTTATGTTGACACTGCGTTTGTAATCATTTCGAGGCGAGGAACGCGGAATGTATCATTTGATTGTAGAAAATTGAATTATATGTCGAATTGGCAATTTTTGCATAAATTTGTATTTCGGGGCGTATTGTTTTAAGCTGAAATGCTTATTTCGTTTGAAGAAAATAAATCGATTTATGATTTTCTTCTTGATGGCAATGTTGCAAAACCCCCAAAAACGTTCAAAAGAAATTAATATAGATTTTTTTGTTAGAAATGCACATTCTAATGGTGATTTCGTTTGTGCAAAAAATGTAAAATTGTTTCTACATTTTACACGGAAACCGCATTTTAGATTCGTTTGTAAAAATGGTGCAGCCGTATGAACGGGTTTTGATTTCGTTTGTAAAATTTTTACACTTCGCAAATGCGAAAATATCGCATTTTCCACACTCAGCCCAGTCCAAGGTGTGGAGTGTTGCACGGTCAAAAAGCAAACTTCCGAACCAAACCTAATTGGAAGCGTACGTTCTTAATGTACTATCATATGGTTGCGCCATAATGTAGGTATGGGTTTTGCTCACCGCACGATTTTTGTTCGATTGTTCGCATGCAAAATGCGAAATTAGCAGTGGGAATTTTTAAAAAGTCGCAACATGTGGTGGTAATATTATTTTTCAGAAACGAAATCACCATAAGTTACTAATAAAGAATAAATATTTCTATAAAAAATTAATAGTAGTGACAACTAAAATATTTCCACATTTCTATTTAAAAAAATCGAAGTGTTTAGTAGAAGCAAATGATGTGGTTTTTCGACTAACTGGTTACAATAGCGTCATGAGTCGCTATATGAAATGCAGGACATGTTAGTGATATGGAAATCCATCGATAACAGAATCAATAAGTGTAAAAATGTCAAAAATCGCAAATTTCTGACATGGACGTTGATGACAGAAATCCACAGAATTATGCCACATGTCCATGTTTTTAACGGAATTTACCACCTATCCTAAAAACTCAAAATATTCAGGAGAGAAACCTATTTTTTGTCGCTCAGTACATTTGCTTTGCTTTACGAGACGCGGATAACTGTATGTAAGGAAAAGTTGGAATATGTGTATTTAAAATCCGAAAATAGAAAATTTCGAAGAATTTTGCCAATAAATAGGTAAATTCATTTGTCTCAAAATACGTATATTAACATAGCTTATCGATATATTTTATTTTTTGTCTTTCACAAGTCATAGCTAATAATGTTTTGTTTTATTTCTTTTCAGGTAAGTTTAAATATGGAAACAATATATTATTTGGAATAATAATACGGAACAATTTTGTAAGTTTTCTCTATTGAAATGTGTAGTAACAAAAATTCTTAAAAATATTTTTATAATTGTGTAGAATGTTGGGTTAGTTGTAAATCAGAATTTGTCATTTAAGTGCTCATAGATCAGTCTACAAATATAATCATATTGATAAAAATATTGTCGCTTTTCCTGAAATCCATATTTACTACCTCTGTTGGAAGACATACCAACAGAGGGCCGGTCTTTCTGTTTCTTAAGCCATATTTGTATAATAAAGGGTCCGCCAAATAACTTTTTTTTATTTGAAAATGCTATAAAAAAAACTACTGAAAACGCATTGGATGGTCAGTTGGCTTCAACTCCTGGACCAATATGACTTTGTATGGCGTCATACCAAGGTCTTTATGCAAAATTCGTCTCAATGATGTCTCCGAAATGTTCAATTGTTGAGAACGACGGTGAATTGATGTTGATGGCGCTTCACGCACACTTTCTGCCACAGCAGCAATATTCTCGGGTGTACGCACTGTTTTTGGCTTTTCACGCTTTGGTTTATCGATGAGGATGCCAGTTTCTTTCACTTTTTTCACAAGATAACGAACATACGGAGCTGACGGTGCTTTTCTTCTTCCAAAATCCGTACGCAATTTTCGCACACATTCTGCAAGATTACCATGATTTTCAAAGTAATGTCGCAATATACACATATTCGTTCAGCGGAGGGATAAAACTAATTATCTGTCAAATCAGACATGAGCTAAGTGTTACCATTCACGAAATAAGCACTAGTTGAAAAAAAAACGTTAGATGGCGGACCCTTTAGTTAACTCAAAGACTACGAATTACAAAAAATCGTTAGAACCACACTCTGCGTTTACATGAGCTGAAATTTCGTTTTTAGAAAAACGAAACCATAAACGAGGAGTTTAGTTTTCTAAAATTTTGTTGGTGTGAAACATATTTTTGCTTTTTGTGTATTATTTCCTTAGGAAAAATTTGACTGATATAATACCAAACACTCTAACATGTTCTTGGAGGTAGTGAATTGCCACCTTGTGATTATTGCTATTAGTCTAAAATAGTACTTTCAATATCACAGCAGAAGACTCATTTGAAACCAACAATATGTAGTTGGTTTCAAATGAGAACTAAGTAATCATTTAACTTCGAAAACTGGTCCCAACTGGTCTTGTACAGATTATAAGATAACCCTACTGGCCTTCAATTAGAGAGTAGACTACCTAATTTGTCGTCCACTAAGGAGTTGTTAATCCTAGAAGTAGATAACATCTACTAAGGAGTAGATAACCAAACTTGTCTACTAAAGAGTATAAAACCCAAGAAATAAATAACCTCTGCTTAAGAGTATATAACCTAACATATCGTCTACTAAGGAGTAGATAATATAACTGGCCGTCAATTAGGTAGAAGATAACCCAACTGAGCCCCAACTATGTACTAGATAACCCAACTAGCCCTCTAGAAAGGAGTAGATAAGCTCTACTAAGGACTAAATAACCCAAATGGTCGTCACATAAGTTGTATATTACGCAACTAACCTTCTAATATGGAGTAGATAACCAAAGGAGTAGGTAACCTCTTCTAAGGACTATATAACCCAACGGGTGGTCAACTAAGTAGTATATAACCCAACTGGTTCTCTACTAAGGAGTAGATGAGCTCTTATAATGAGTAGATAATCTAACTAGTCGTCAACTAAGATGAAGGAGTATATAACATATTGTTAGAAGTAGATAATCTAACTGGTCGTCAACTAAGTAATAGAAAACCCAGCTGGCCCTCTACTAAGGAGTAGATAACCTCTTATAATGAGTAGATACTCTAACTGGTCGTCAACTAAGTTGTAGATAACCCAGCTGGCCCTCTACTAAGAAGTAGATAACCTCTTATAATGAGTAGATAATCTAACTAGTCGTCAACTAAGATGAAGGAGTATATAACATCTTGTTAGAAGTAGATAATCTAACTGGTCGTCAACTAAGTAATAGAAAACCCAGCTGGCCCTCTACTAAGGAGTGGATAACCTCTTATAATGAGTAGATACTCTAACTGGTCGTCAACTAAGTTGTAGATAACCCATCTGGCCCTCTACTAAGGATTAGATAACCTCTTATAAGTTGTATATAACCCAACAAGCCCTCTACTAAGGAGTAGATGACCTCATGTAAGGAGCAAATAATCTAATTGGTCATCAACTAAGTAGTAGATATCCTAACTGGCCATATACTAAGGAGTGGATAACCTATTGTGAGGTAAGATAATCTAACTGGTCGTCAATTAAGTAGTAGATAACCCAGCTGGCCCTCTACTAAGGAGTAGATAACCTCTTATAAGGTGTAGATAATCTAACTGGTCGTCAACTAAGTAGTAGATAACCCAACTGACCATCTACTAGGGAGTGGATAACCACTTTTAAAGAGTAGATAATCTAACTGGTCGTCAACTAAGTAGTAGATAACTAAACTGGCCCTCTACTAAGATAACCTCTTATAATGAGTAGATGATCTAAATGGTCCATAACTAAGTAGTATATAATGCAGCGGGGCCTCTACTAAGGAGTAGATAACCTCTTATAAGGAGTAGCTAACCTCCTATAAGGAGTAGATAATCTAACTGGTCGTCAATTAAGTTGTATATAACCCAACTAACCCTCTGGTAATGAGTAGACGACCTCTTATTAGGAGAAGATAATCTAGTAGATATCCTAACTGGCCATATACTAAGGAGTGGATAACCTATTGTGAGGTAAGATAATCTAACTGGTCGTCAATTAAGTAGTAGATAACCCAGCTGGCCCTCTACTAAGGAGTAGATAACCTCTTATAAGGTGTAGATAATCTAACTGGTCGTCAACTAAGTAGTAGATAACCCAACTGACCATCTACTAGGGAGTGGATAACCACTTTTAAAGAGTAGATAATGTAACTGGTCGTCAACTAAGTAGTAGATAACTAAACTGGCCCTCTACTAAGATAACCTCTTATAATGAGTAGATGATCTAAATGGTCCATAACTAAGTAGTATATAATGCAGCGGGGCCTCTACTAAGGAGTAGATAACCTCTTATAAGGAGTAGCTAACCTCCTATAAGGAGTAGATAATCTAACTGGTCGTCAATTAAGTTGTATATAACCCAACTAACCCTCTGGTAATGAGTAGACGACCTCTTATTAGGAGAAGATAATCTAACTGGTCGTCAACTATGTAGCAGATAACCCAGCCGGCCCTCTACTAAGAAGTAGATAACCTCTTATAATGAGTAGATAATCTAACTGGTCGTCAACTAAGTAGTATATAACCCAACTAGCCCTCTACTAAGGAGTAGATGATCTCTTATAAGGATTAGATAATCTAACTGGTCGTCAAAAAAGTAGTAGATAACTCAACTGGCCCTCTAATAAAGTTTAGATAACCTCTTATAATGAGTAGATAATCTAACTGGTCGTCAACTAAGTAGTAGATAACCCAATTAAATCCAACTGATCGTTAACTAAGTCGCAGAAGAGCCAGCTGGATCTCTACTAAGGCGTAGATAACCTCAGATTAGAAGTACATAATCTTACTGATCGTCAGCTAAGTAGTATATAACCCAACTAACTCTACTAAGGAATAGATAACCTCTTATTAGAAGTAAATAATATAACTGGTCATTAATCTGGTAATAATCTAACTGGTCGTCAATTAAGTTGTATATAACCCAACTAGCCCTCTGGTAATGAGTAGACGACCTCTTATTAGGAGAAGATAATCTAACCGGTCTTCAACTAAGTAGTAGATAACCCAGTTGCCCATCTACTAAGGAGTGGATAACCTCTTCTAAGGAGAAGATAATCTAACTGGTCGTCAACTATGTAGTAGATAACCCAGCCGGCCCTCTACTAAGAAGTAGATAACCTCTTATAATGAGTAGATAATCTAACTGGTCGTCAACTAAGTAGTATATAACCCAACTAGCCCTCTACTGCGGACTAGATAACCTATTATATGGAGCAGACAATCTAACTGATCGTCACCTAAGTAGTAGATAACCCAGCTGGTCCTCTACTAAGAAGTAGATAACCTCTTATAAGGAGAAGATAAACTAACTGGTCGTCACCTAAGTAGTAGAGAACCCAGCTGGTCCTCTGTTAAGGAGTAAATAAGCTCTTATAAGGAGTAGATAATCTAACTGGTCGTCAACTAAGTAGTAGAGCCCTCTACTATAGGGTTGATAACCTCTTGTAAGGAGTAGATAATCTGACTCTTGTTAACGCAGCTGATCATCTATTAGTGTATAACTTCTTATAAGGAGTAGATAATCTAACTGGTTGTCACCTAAGTAGTAGGTAGCCCAGCTGGCCCTCATAGATAACCTCTACTAAGTTGTAGATAACTCATCTGGTCGTCAACTAAGTACGAGTAGTAGATAACCCAACTAGCCCCCTAATAAGGATTATATAACCCAAGGTGTAGATATCCTCAACTAAGGACTAGATAATCCTGATAACTAGATAACAATTTAATCAGTACTGATTCAGGTAAATTGGCACATCGCACAGAGAACAACTATGAATATAAAGATCAACACATGGAAGGAGTGTCATAAAGACCTATTTAAGTTTGGAGTAAATACATTTTGAGACATTTCCATCCGCTTGTCTGTCTATATCCCATATAAAATAACCAAGACATGTTGGATAGGGGTGTGAGAGATTTATTTTTTACAATTACCTCAATATATTGAAGAAAAAACAAGTAAGGAAACCCGAATCGTTTAAAAATCTCCCAATGTGTTATTTCCGGGAAAAAACCTTGGAAATAAATTCGTTTTTTAACAATATCTATACTAGAACAAAATGTACAGAATTATATCGGAAGGATATCGATTCTGGACCACTGTATGACCAAACGTCTAGCGCGATAAATTTCGAAAGCAGTGGCTTAATGACTTAAAATTTTGCATATGATAATGTGTCCTTCAAATTTAGATTACCCTAGAAGAGGCCAACTTGGACCAATCCTGCTGGTCTTCTCTAGTAAATTCTCAAATTCCTCTGTATATGTGGGGATTAGGTTATCACACCGACACATACTGATTCCGAAACTGGCAGATGTCTTAATCAGCCTGTCTGTCGAACTTAATCAACAAAAATAAATATTCACAATTGTATGCGTTCACAGGTATTTTTTAATCATTCGTTTCTTACTTTCAAATATTTTGCCTAACTTGCATTTTTGTCTTATTCTTTCGCTTCATGTCACGCCCCATGCTGAATGAGGCAAAATAAGTCCCCTTACCCTCCCGAGGGTTGTTTAACACTTTTTTTGTTAATTTTTGCCAAGTGTCAAGAGTTGGTTGAAATGTTATCTCCCAACAACATTCACCAACTAAGCCAACTTGAGTCCTGACACGTAGAGTTTTTTTCTTGTGGCTTCTCACCCTTTCCATGAAAATTTAGAGACCTTGGTTTTCCTGGATGTCCTTCCAAAAAGAATTTCGAAAAGGTTTTTTTCTCTTCAATATTAAACTAAATATGAAAAAGGTTTATAGCTTAAAGTTGAGGTGTTTCTCTGTTTTGTTAATGTTTTTGGAAAAAATGTTCTGTTACCAGAAAGTTAATTTTTTGCAACCTTGATGTTGTTTTTCTCTCTCCAAGGCCATAAAATGTTTATATTAAATTTATGTGGATACAATTTTAAACCAAATTGATTTGGCAAACAATTTTATTAGAATCTGTTCTATGTCCTTGTTAATTTAATTATACTTTTGGTTTTATGTTGACTTGCTTTGTAGACTTTTTGGATTTTTGTGCTTAGGCAAATTTTGTTGACGTTTGTGCAGATAATTATTTATCTTTTATTTTGTTAATATTTGCGGCAAAAGTCATAACATTGTCAAAACAATTTTAATTACTTCCGCAACTGAACACAAAATATATTCTCTCTAAGGATTTGTGACAGAAGTTCATTAAACCTTAAATTTTATATTTAATTAAGAAACTTTTGTTCTTCTTGAAGCAAACATAATTTGTTATACATTCAAAAATGAATTAGTTATTAATAGCCAAAAATTGTACACCCCTAAGGCAAGGGGTGGCGAAGTGTAATCCCAAAGCATTTTCTTAATTTAAGCCATTGTTTGATATAAATAGAATAGCAAATGTTATGAACATCTCTGTCTTCTCAAAGGGTCCTTGACACCCGTGGCGAATAACCGACAAACAACAATGACAACATAAACCATTTATGTTTCCAGGAAAAGGAAAGAAAAACCATAAAATATTGAAATATTACTTTGCCTTAACTTCCGCTCTCTCTTGGCCCTGCCTCAAGTAACCCATTGGAAATCATTTCCCTTCAGCCTGTGCATAAACTCTTTCCCTTTCTCTGCGAGGCTCGCAAGGATTATGAAGACCAGGCCTGGCCACAAAAGGACCAAAGGAATGTAAGTCTTCATCTCCAATACCGACCCTCTGGGGCCGCACAAAAGTTTCTGGATGAAAAGAAAACATTGCAAATGACTTCGATTTGTTAAGTAATGGCAAAGGATTATCTGAATTATATGAGTGAGTAATTTGTTAATGTTGCTAAACAAAAGAAAAAAACTTCAAAAGATTTTCTTTTCAAACAAAGAAAGGGAAATAAATGCGTTATTCTCTTTGAAAAAAGGTGTAAGGATTTTCAGTAAATGTTCAAATAATTTCCTCCGCCTTACTCAGATCCTTGTCAACTACAATTGCTTGGAATAATAAATCCTAAAAATCCTTAGACCTCCTTGTCTGTTTTCAAAGCATTTCCTACCCTCTATCTCTCTCTCCTGAGGGAGTTAAAGTGTTCACCAATAATTTACTATTTGTTTTGGGCAGTTTTTTCTTTTGCTTCATTAACAAAATGTTTCCAATTCTTCTTGGAAGTCATTAGTGTAGTGATTTGTTTGCTCTCCGCTGTTGTTGTGGGTGAGGGGGTGCTAATTTAAAATTACAATGCGGGTAATTAAATGTAATTAATTATTAGAGAGATTTGTTATTTTAATAGGCTTAATTAGGCGTTGTTTGGTTGTCACGGTTTTGCCACATCATTGATGGGTTGAACTATCTTTGTTTTAAAACAGTTTTACAGTGCGTTTCATAAAAGCGTTAAACGGAATCGGGAGTCTTTAGATAAAAATAAACATGTCTTGGCCGCAAGAAAATTGTCCAGTAGAAGCTAAAAGAATTTTGAAATAAAAAAATTTAATATTTATTTAATATCTAAAATATTCGAGTGATTAAAATGTGATATCAAAGATTATCTGGAAGAAAAATACGTAAAAACCGGTTTAAATCGAAATTTTTCTTGAAGGGAGCCGCTTCTCAGGGCATTCTTTTTGCTTTGGACGCGGCTATCGTATATCTTTTTTTTATTATAAAATAAAATGAAATAAAAACCGGTTCCTTTTGTTGACTTTTAGACCCAAAACCGGTCCTCAAGGATTATCCGCGGCTGAACGGTTTTTTCTTCTCATTTAGGCCGAAACCCGGTTCTAGAAGAAACTTTTTTTTAATTTTCCATGTCGATTTCAACATTTTTTGTCAGGTAGTCCATAGGATAACGGATTTTTTGTTAGGTTAGACCCAGAACCGGTCCTCGAAGATTATCTGCCTATTCATGTTTTTATTATACGGACAGAAACATCTAAAAAATCGGCTAACCGATTTTTTCTTCACATTTAGGCCGAAACCCGGTTCTATAAGACACTTAATTTAATTTTTCATATCGCCTTTAGGACTCTTTTTCGCACTCACTGTACTATTTTACCAATTATTTCCCAACTCAGCCTTCTCCCAATGCCTCTAAATCAATTAAGACTTTGATTGGTGTTAAGTAATTCGCAAAAAAAATCTACCCGCATACAAAGCCAGGCATTGTTAAACAGTTTTTAACTCTCATAAATAAATAAACGAATTTTCTATAATCACTTTGGCGAATTAATTGAATTACGAATTTGTCGGTTTGTGTGTCGGTTTCACTAATGAAATTACAGAGCACAAATTAAATGAAAACACAAATAAACGCTAAATCCTCAATTTAAAACCAAACGCGCAGTAAATCTTCATTTGAGACTTCTAAGGGTATTTTGTGCGTTCCGCCAAACCTCCCCCAGCCGGAGCCGACGCCGCCGACAAGTCTCTTATTACAAAATAATTATTCTTTTGCTAAGGCCTTAACCAACGATTCATGCCAATTTCGGTGACTGGCGGAGCGGCAAGTTTTGCTGTTTTGAAGAAACTCTGAAATAAATCACAAATCATTCCACGGTAAAAATAGCGAAAGCCAAAGTGAAATAAAAGAAACGAACCGACAAAACCTCCGAATGTGGGCATAATGAACTCTCATGGTATTAGAATGAATAATGATGCCAAAGGAATACAGCCAGACAGTCAGATGGATGGAAGGACGGACTGCCAGCTATGAGACATAATACAAACACATTAACACACCGGAATACGTGTGGTTCGGTATTGGTAAGCCGAAGCCTGGCGAATTTTTTATTCTACCGCCAATATCTGCGACATACCTTTCCCTTAACGTCCTTAAGGTGGATTTATTCAAAGCTTTTGAGGGTGAGAGGTTTCTTGTTCTCTTCTGTCTTCTGATAACAAATGATCAAAACATAATGAAAATGACATTTATTATGATTGTTGCTAATTTAGTTTTGAAAATATCCGAGCGCCACCGCGTACACACTCACACTCCCTCCCTGGTACAGTATACGTATATATGAATGTCATGAGTTATGAGTAAGCACCAGATTACCCATCCCCTCTGAATTCATCCATTACCTTTTATATTTATAACAATCAAAGGCACACGCTCTTGTGTCATATGCCGCATGTTTAAAGAATTTTAAAATTCTTTGACTGTAGAGGGGTGTGTGAGGAGGAGGAGGAAGAAATAATCAAACTCCTATGGCTTTTTAGGAAATAATCGAGGATAACATAAAAAAATTAATTTATGTTTGACAATGTCATTAAATAATTGTGTTCATTTTGATAATTTATTAAACAAATATTTAAATATTAAAATACATATTTAAATATTAAATTATTAAATTATTCAATTATTTAATTATTCAATTACTCAATTACTCAATTATACAATTATTCAATTATTCAATTATTCAATTATTCAATTATTCAATTATTCAATTATTCAATTATTCAATTATTCAATTATTCAATTATTCAATTATTCAATTATTCAATTATTCAATTATTCAATTATTCAATTATTCAATTATTCAATTATTCAATTATTCAATTATTCAATTATTCAATTATTCAATTATTCAATTATTCAATTATTCAATTATTCAATTATTCAATTATTCAATTATTCAATTATTCAATTATTCAATTATTCAATTATTCAATTATTCAATTATTCAATTATTCAATTATTCAATTATTCAATTATTCAATTATTCAATTATTCAATTATTCAATTATTCAATTATTCAATTATTCAATTATTCAATTATTTAATAATTATTTTTTTTTCTAAATTTGAGGAGATTTCTTTTTTAGGAATTCCGCATACATATCCTGAATCACATATTTACAAAACAAGGCAAGAACAATTTAAACACATTGTTCGTATTTAATATAACCCATTTCCATTTGCCCTGCTCCCAATCCAATGTTTTGGCCTAATGTTATATGTGCTGTGGCAAATCTCCATCAGATAAACCGATAGCAGAAAAACAAACATTGTGGCTCGCGGGCAACAACGTCATGTCCAATTAAATGTTCGGCAGCCAAAAAAAAAATGCAGCTGAACTGGAAAAATGTATGGAATGGGAGGATCAAACGCAAACACAACGATAACACTTTTTGGCCAACAGAATTGCTGGCGTGTTAGGTTGTTAATGAGATACAAAGTAACGGAACAATGCCAAAAGTTTTGAAACTACCACAGGAACCGCCATCCTTTTCCTCCACTAACACACATTTGCTTAAAGCCTAAATACCTATAACAAACAAATATATTTCATTTAGAAATTAAAATAATTTTAATATGAAATTGCAAAAATATTCGAGAGCACCACTTCAATTAAAATGCATCCGTCTGCCTTTGTCTGTGAGACCACAGAATGTAATTCATTAAAAATTCGATTTTATGGATTTTAATAAAATTTCGATTAAAGGAAAAAATAAAAGTTTTTTCAATTTGTCTGGCAATTTTGCTGTTGATTTTTGTCTATTAAACTTCTGATTTAGGTTTGTAGTTTTTTTTCAACAGCCACCTCAATTGCATTTCGTTGGTCACAATGATTTTTAAACTGTAACACAGAACATCGTTAAAATTTTGATTTGACTGAGATTTGCATATTTTTATCATCATTTGCACCAAATGCCCAACAAAAACGCATGTGAATACATTTACAGCTGAAGATTTTCACACTCATGCATTTAACATTAGACACAGACAGACGGACGGACATGCACACCATCATATACAGGGTCTCCCATATTCGACGGACCCATCTGGCAACGCCATAACTTTTGACAGAGATGTCAGATCGCTTAATGACATACCGCGTTTGAAGCGTCAGTCCAAGCAGGAACAATACACGCCACGCGAGCGCTCTGAAATAGTTGAAATTTACATTCAACAGAAGAAGTCAAGTCAACGTGCTTTTAAAATATTAAAAAATGTGAGAAGTGCGCCTTCTAAGAACACCATTAAGCGTTTATACGAAAAATTTTCGACTGGTGAGGCTCTTTCTAATCCGAAGAGGCCAAATAAAAGTCGACCAAGGCGATCGGCCGAGAATATCGCTGCCGTACGAGCCAGTGTTGAGAGGTCCCCAAGAACATCCCAAAAACGCCGTTCTCAGCAGTTGGGCATGGCTCGGTACACTTTACAACGGATTATTCGCGTTGATTTGCATTTGTTCCCGTACAAAATTCAATTGACGCAAAGATTGTTGCCTGCGGACAAGCCTCGTCGATTGGAATGGGCCCAACGAGTCCGTGGGTCCTTCGAATATGGGCAACCCTGTATAGGAGGAGAGACCATGGGAAGGTTTTCACGTTTCAATTCATGCCTTTTGGGCTTGAAGCAGTGCAACCCGAATGCTGGTGCATTTGAGCGTCCGTCTGTCTGTTTGCCAGTTACTAATGCATCTGCAAAAGTCTGTTTTTGATTGTGGTATGTTTGTTTAATGGCAATTTTGTTGCTCTGGTTACACTAGTTAACAAAAGTTTTGGTCATACTTACCCCAATAATTGAATACTTGAATAACTGAGTAATTGAATGCTTGAATAATTGAATCATTGAATAATTGAATAATTGAATAATTGAATAATTGAATAATTGAATAATTGAATAATTGAATAATTGAATAATTGAATAATTGAATAATTGAATAATTGAATAATTGAATAATTGAATAATTGAATAATTGAATAATTGAATAATTGAATAATTGAATAATTGAATAATTGAATAATTGAATAATTGAATAATTGAATAATTGAATAATTGAATAATTGAATAATTGAATAATTGAATAATTGAATAATTGAATAATTGAATAATTGAATAATTGAATAATTGAATAATTGAATAATTGAATAATTGAATAATTGAATAATTGAATAATTGAATAATTGAATAATTGAATAATTGAATAATTGAATAATTGAATAATTGAATAATTGAATAATTGAATAATTGAATAATTGAATAATTGAATAATTGAATAATTGAATAATTGAATAATTGAATAATTGAATAATTGAATAATTGAATAATTGAATAATTGAATAATTGAATAATTGAATAATTGAATAATTGAATAATTGAATAATTGAATAATTGAATAATTGAATAATTGAATAATTGAATAATTGAATAATTGAATAATTGAATAATTGAATAATTGAATAATTGAATAATTGAATAATTGAATAATTGAATAATTGAATAATTGAATAATTGAATAATTGAATAATTGAATAATTGAATAATTGAATAATTGAATAATTGAATAATTGAATAATTGAATAATTGAATAATTGAATAATTGAATAATTGAATAATTGAATAATTGAATAATTGAATAATTGAATAATTGAATAATTGAATAATTGAATAATTGAATAATTGAATAATTGAATAATTGAATAATTGAATAATTGAATAATTGAATAATTGAATAATTGAATAATTGAATAATTGAATAATTGAATAATTGAATAATTGAATAATTGAATAATTGAATAATTGAATAATTGAATAATTGAATAATTGCATATATGAATATTTGAATAATTGAATAATTGAATAATTGAATAATTGAATAATTGAATAATTGAATAATTGAATAATTGAATAATTGAATAATTGAATAATTGAATAATTGAATAATTGAATAATTGAATAATTGAATAATTGAATAATTGAATAATTGAATAATTGAATAATTGAATAATTGAATAATTGAATAATTGAATAATTGAATAATTGAATAATTGAATAATTGAATAATTGAATAATTGAATAATTGAATAATTGAATAATTGAATAATTGAATAATTGAATAATTGAATAATTGAATAATTGAATAATTGAATAATTGAATAATTGAATAATTGAATAATTGAATAATTGAATAATTGAATAATTGAATAATTGAATAATTGAATAATTGAATAATTGAATAATTGAATAATTGAATAATTGAATAATTGAATAATTGAATAATTGAATAATTGAATAATTGAATAATTGAATAATTGAATAATTGAATAATTGAATAATTGAATAATTGAATAATTGAATAATTGAATAATTGAATAATTGAATAATTGAATAATTGAATAATTGAATAATTGAATAATTGAATCATTGAATCATTGAATAATTGAATAATTGAATAATTGAATAATTGAACAATTGAACAATTGAACAATTGAACAATTGAACAATTGAACAATTGAACAATTGAACAATTGAACAATTGAACAATTGAACAATTGAATAATTCAATAATTCAATAATTGAATAATTGAATAATTGAATAATTGAATAATTGAATAATTGAATAATTGAATAATTGAATAATTGAATAATTGAATAATTGAATAATTGAATAATTGAATAATTGAATAATTGAATAATTGAATAATTGAATAATTGAATAATTGAATAATTGAATAATTGAATAATTGAATAATTGAATAATTGAATAATTGAATAATTGAATAATTGAATAATTGAATAATTGAATAATTGAATAATTGAATAATTGAATAATTGAATAATTGAATAATTGAATAATTGAATAATTGAATAATTGAATAATTGAATAATTGAATAATTGAATAATTGAATAATTGAATAATTGAATAATTGAATAATTGAATAATTGAATAATTGAATAATTGAATAATTGAATAATTGAATAATTGAATAATTGAATAATTGAATAATTGAATAATTGAATAATTGAATAATTGAATAATTGAATAATTGAATAATTGAATAATTGAATAATTGAATAATTGAATAATTGAATAATTGAATAATTGAATAATTGAATAATTGAATAATTGAATAATTGAATAATTGAATAATTGAATAATTGAATAATTGAATAATTGAATAATTGAATAATTGAATAATTGAATAATTGAATAATTGAATAATTGAATAATTGAATAATTGAATAATTGAATAATTGAATAATTGAATAATTGAATAATTGAATAATTGAATAATTGAATAATTGAATAATTGAATAATTGAATAATTGAATAATTGAATAATTGAATAATTGAATAATTGAATAATTGAATAATTGAATAATTGAATAATTGAATAATTGAATAATTGAATAATTGAATAATTGTATAATTGTATAATTGAATAATTGAATAATTGAATAATTGAATAATTGAATAATTGAATAATTGAATAATTGAATAATTGAATAATTGAATAATTGAATAATTGAATAATTGAATAATTGAATAATTGAATAATTGAATAATTGAATAATTGAATAATTGAATAATTGAATAATTGAATAATTGAATAATTGAATAATTGAATAATTGAATAATTGAATAATTGAATAATTGAATAATTGAATAGTTGAACAATTGAACAATTGAACAATTGAACAATTGAACAATTGAATAATTGAATAATTGAATAATTCAATAATTCAATAATTCAATAATTCAATAATTGAATAATTGAATAATTGAATAATTGAATAATTGAATAATTGAATAATTGAATAATTGAATAATTGAATAATTGAATAATTGAATAATTGAATAATTGAATAATTGAATAATTGAATAATTGAATAATTGAATAATTGAATAATTGAATAATTGAATAATTGAATAATTGAATAATTGAATAATTGAATAATTGAATAATTGAATAATTGAATAATTGAATAATTGAATAATTGAATAATTGAATAATTGAATAATTGAATAATTGAATAATTGAATAATTGAATAATTGAATAATTGAATAATTGAATAATTGAATAATTGAATAATTGAATAATTGAATAATTGAATAATTGAATAATTGAATAATTGAATAATTGAATAATTGAATAATTGAATAATTGAATAATTGAATAATTGAATAATTGAATAATTGAATAATTGAATAATTGAATAATTGAATAATTGAATAATTGAATAATTGAATAATTGAATAATTGAATAATTGAATAATTGAATAATTGAATAATTGAATAATTGAATAATTGAATAATTGAATAATTGAATAATTGAATAATTGAATAATTGAATAATTGAATAATTGAATAATTGAATAATTGAATAATTGAATAATTGAATAATTGAATAATTGAATAATTGAATAATTGAATAATTGAATAATTGAATAATTGAATAATTGAATAATTGAATAATTGAATAATTGAATAATTGAATAATTGAATAATTGAATAATTGAATAATTGAATAATTGAATAATTGAATAATTGAATAATTGAATAATTGAATAATTGAATAATTGAATAATTGAATAATTGAATAATTGAATAATTGAGTAATTGAATAATTGAATAATTGAATAATTGAATAATTGAATAATTGAATAATTGAATAATTGAATAATTGTATAATTGAATAATTGAATAATTGAATAATTGAATAATTGAATAATTGAATAATTGAATAATTGAATAATTGAATAATTGAATAATTGAATAATTGAATAATTGAATAATTGAATAATTGAATAATTGAATAATTGAATAATTGAATAATTGAATAATTGAATAATTGAATAATTGAATAATTGAATAATTAAATAATTGAATAATTGAAAAATTAATAATTGAATAATTGAATAATTGAATAATTGAATAATTGAATAATTGAATAATTGAATAATTGAATAATTGAATAATTGAATAATTGAATAATTGAATAATTGAATAATTGAATAAATGAATAAATGAATAAATGAATAAATGAATAAATGAATAATTGAATAATTGAATAATTGAATAATTGAATAATTGAATAATTGAATAATTGAATAATTGAATAATTGAATAATTGAATAATTGAATAATTGAATAATTGAATAATTGAATAATTGAATAATTGAATAATTGAATAATTGTATAATTGAATAATTGAATAATTGAATAATTGAATAATTGAATAATTGAATAATTGAATAATTGAATCATTGAATCATTGAATCATTGAATCATTGAATCATTGAATCATTGAATCATTGAATCATTGAATCATTGAATCATTGAATCATTGAATCATTGAATCATTGAATAATTGAATAATTGAAAATTTGAATATGTGAATATTTGAATGTTTGAATATTTAAATATTTGAATATTTGAACATTTAAATATTTGAATATTTAAATATTTGAATATTTGAGTATTTAAACATTTAAATATTTGTATATTTGTGTATTTGTATACATCAGTATTTCGCAATATTTTATCCCCCTGTAAAGTGTGTGTATCAATATACGTTAATAAAATGTTGTGTAGCTTAGTGTAGTTATTGTTGTTACAGTTGTTTCTATTTCTGCTTTTGCTGATGTTGCAGTTCTGTCTGAATGTTAGTGAGCTGAACTCATTTGTTTGGCTTTTATTGTTGTTGATCTTATTGCAAAATGGATATGTGGATGACATTTTTTGAGTGTTTGTGTATCCCCAAAACCTAGATAATCGAATGGAACGAAACTCATGTTTAAGACACCTCAATGATAAAAAAAACCTAATCATATTCTTTTCTTACTATTATTCTAATCGATTTCAAAAGAAAAAACTCTTGAGTTCTTCATATAAAGAGTTATTAATATTTTCCGTTACACTCTAATAAGTAACATACTTGTACACAGGTCTCCGTGAATGTGCGCCGGGACATGTTCAATGTTATTATGTCCTTTGAGCAATGTGCTGTGTTGTGAAAGTGTTTTGGGTCCATTGTTTATTTTTCGCCTGTCTGTCCGTCTCTCCGTGTGTCCGTTTCAACAAATCGAAAACAGGGAACACTGCAATCTGCAGTCTCACTTGAACAAACAAACACGCACACGCTCACACAAAAAATACTAAACCCGAACCCTTTCCCCCTCAAAAAATCCCAGTCACATACTGTTGTTATTCACTCTCTTTTAGCCGCATTGCAAGCCCTCGCCTTACTCTCCACTGCATTACCCACCCATCCTTCGGACGCAATAAATTTCAACGTTTTTCAATTTGGTTTGAAACTGTCATAAAAATAAAACCCAAATCGAGTTAGGTCAAAACTCTCAATTACGTGAACATGTTTTGAATTTATTGCGTATAAATTGATTTTGTTCTCGGCAAACGAGTTGTTTGTGTTTGTCGTCCTCCGTTCGATAGACGGAAAGACAGGCAGAGAATTTTAAATACATACAGGACATTCATAAAAATACATGAAATTAAATTTGTCAGAGAGTTTATTAAGCAAATCAGCTTCGTTTCTAATGAAATTGATGAAGGATAATAAATGAGGGGGGGATGTAAAAAGGACTCGACAGTAATCATAAAATCTGCTGTTGAATTATTTTTACAATATTGACTGTTGTAACTGATGAGCATTTTTGAAATTGAAGTATCCATGAAATAAAGATATTATATTCATACCCCCACTTTAGTGGAGGAGGGATGCTATTTATCATTTGCATAGAAAACAAGTAACACATCAAATGAGTGACCAAGGCCCCATGTATGTTCGGCCGGAAGTCGTATGTCCCGCCCGTCTGTCTCTCTAGAACAAACAATAGCTCTCGAGAGTAGCGAGCGACACATTGGTCAAATCAGCCCATTTTTGAATACAGCCACAATATAACGGTACCTTCCGATTTGACTTATTCCTTTAATCCGGTCAGATTCTATCATCGGTCATCGCCCTTTAAGCCCATCTGTTTCCCTTAATTCGGACATCGCATCGGACATTGACCTTTAATCGTGTCATTCGTCCTAAATCCGGACTGTGAAGCTTAGCACGGTCATCGACCTTTAATCCAATCGATGGCTCTTGATCCGCCTTAGGCCTTTTATAATCAATCCTGTCATCGGTCATTGACCATTAATCCAGTCAGGGGCCCTTAAAAGGTCCATGGCTAGATTAAGTGCCACTGGCAGGATTACATGTAGATGGTCGCATTAAGGCCATTGGTTGGATTAAAAGTCGATGGCCTCATTATGTATAGATCGGCAAATGTAATTTCGATGAATTTTTATATCAAAATGTAATCTCAACGAAATTGTCTAGAAAAATTTAATTTCAAATACACTTTCAAAAATAATCAATTTTTGAAGAAATTTTATATGCAATTTTTAAATTGTTTAAAAAAATGGAATTTGATATTTTCCGAAAAAAAAGAAATTTTTTAAAAAATTGCAAATGCAAAATACAATTCTAATGCAATTTTTATCTGAATACAATTTAGATACATTTTTTTAACATTTCCCAAAAAAATGCAATTTCTATTAAATTTTCAATGAAAAGGTAAGGTTGATGACATTTTCTAAAAAACGATTTAGACCAATCGGTCTATCAAATTGTGATTTCTGTAAATTTTTCAATAAAAATCAAATTTCAAAGAAATTTTCTCCAAAAAATGGAATTTTGATGAAACTTGTTTAAAAGGTAAAATTTCGAAAAAATATTGAAAAATTCAATTTTCTAAACAAAACTTTTTAAAAAATTGTATTGAAATATGCAATTTTGATGAAATTGTTTAGAAAAATGAAATTTTGATAATATTTTCCAAACAAACACCAATTTTTCAATTTAAATTAAATTTTGACTAAAAATTTGTATAAAATTGCGATTTCTATTAAATTTGTAATGAAAATACAATTCTAATTTAATATTTTGTCAAAATAAAATTTTGATACATTAAAAATTTTTTTTTTAATTAGTTGCAACTTTTAACAACAACTTTCCAAAAAATCAATTTAGACAAAATTTTCAAAAAAAATAATTTTGACAAAAAAAAATGTAAAAAAAAATCTAAAATTTCCAGAAAAATGCGATTTCTGTTCGATTTTCAATGAAAAAGTAATTTTGACGAAATTTTCTAAGAAATATGCAATTTAGACCAAACGTTATATCAAATTGTAATTTCTGTACAATTTTCAATAAAAATCCAATTCCAAAGAAATTTTCTCAAAAAAATGGAATTTTGATGAAATTTTTTAAAAGGTAAAATTTCGAAATAGTTTTGGAATATTCAATATACTAAAAAAAAAAATTTCTTACAAAAATATGCAAATTTGATGAAATTTTTTAGAAAAATTAAATTTTATAATACTTTCCGAAAAAAAACGAAAATTTCAATAAAAATTCAATTTTGACTAAAATTTTCTATAAAATTGCGATTTCAAAATACAATTTATATACATTTTTTTATAAAAAACCAATTTAGATGATAATTTTTACGACACCTTTGTAACAAGTTCTAAAAAAAAAAAATTTTGACCAAACGTTCAAATTGTGATTTCTGTTAAATTTTCCATGAAATTTTCTAAAAAAATGCAATAAAGAACAAACATTCTATCAAATTGTGATTTCTGTAAAATTTTCAATGAAAACCCAATTTCAAAGAAGTTTTCTCCAAAAAATGGCATTTTGATGAAAATTGTTTAGAAAGTAAAATTTCGACAAAATTTACAAAAAAAAATATGGTTTTATATCAATTAGACATTTTTGATGAAATTTCGAAGAAAATATCAATTTAACCATTTAATAAAATAATGTAATTTTGTCAATTTTAAAATAATTTTCTATACAATTTAATTTCGACATAATTCAAAAAAAACTTAATTTCGATCAAATTTTCTACATAATTGCAATTTCTATGAAATTTGTACTAAAATTTAATATAAAAGTTCAATTTTGACACATTTTTTACAAATCCATTGTATTTAAAAAAAACTAAAAAAATATAGATTTTATTAAAATTAAATTTTGCAGAAGTTTTACAACAAATTTCTAAAAAAAAAAAATTGGACAAAAATTTCTAAAAAAATTAAGTTTGAAAAAAAATTTGAGTTCTGTTAATTTTTAAATGAAAAAGTTATGTTGATGAAATTTTATAAAATAGTGTAATTAAGAACAATCGTTCTATCAAATTTTGATTTCTGTAAAATTTTCAATAATTGAATTTTTTCAATAATTTGATTTTCAAAAAAATGTTCGCCAAAAAATGGAATTTTGATGAAATTTTTTTAGAAAGTAACATTTTGACAAAATTTACAAAAACAAATATGCTTATATAATTCGATAAAATTTTCTATATAATTGCAATTTCTTTGATATTTGTAAAAAATAAATAATTAAGTTGCCTTTTGATGAACATTTTATAAAAATACAATTTTGTTAAAAATTCCTAGAAAAATTCAGCTTCGACTAAATTTACAATAACTATGTAGGTTTTGATGGAACTTACACCAACATAAAATTTTGGAGAAATATACTAGAAAATGTAATTCGTTAATTTGGAAAGAATTTTCAAAAAAAAAGAAACAATTTGGCATAATTAAATAAATTATAAAAATAAAATTTCGACGAAAATCGAAAGAAAAGATAAATTTTAACAAACTTTTTTAAGAAAATGCTATTCTGACAAAATTGCAATTTTTTTTTAAATTTTTATAAAACTAGCTGGATTCGGTCCACTTCGTTGCCCCATATTTCCGTCCATTTTTGGACCACTGACGTAGACTGCCAGCAGAACTGCATTGGAACAAACACACAAACAGACAGACAAACAAACGATTTGCCACGCCCACATTTTCCCCGCGCACTATTTGCAAATTTTTTTTTCCAAAACCATCTCAGACCAAATAGCTTTCAAACAAAAGAAACAATTTTAAAATCGGTCCAGTGGTTTAAGCGTCTATAAAACACATACATACATACAAACAAACATTTTTCCATTTTTATATATATACAAGTGTAAGTGCAAAGAAATAAGATGATGCCCTGCAGTAACAAAATGGTACAATTTCTTTATGTTGCCAATTTCCATCTGACAAATCTACTAAAAGCGTCAGAAGCAGTAACAAAAAATTTGAAAAGCGTACAGTTACTGCTTTTTTTTTGGTTTGGCATTAACTGAATACTTTTCGCGTATTGGGGGGGTCTGAAAAGCACTGAATCTAGTGCGAAAAGCGCTAAGTTGGCATCCCTGATTTTAAGGTCCAGGGAAAGGCCGGGTTACAAAGACCATATGGCTAAATGTTTGCAGCGACAGACCAGAGCCTGTGGTGGGAATCGAACCCACGACCCCCAAACTCATAGGCGAGTACGCTACCAACACGTCTACTGGGGCGCTCAAAAAAAAATCTAATTTAATTTTTTGGAAAACTGCATTTTTATAGAAAATTAGCTGAGCCCGGTGCGCTTCGCTGCCCATGTCAAAATTCGCGCTGTAGAAACTGTATTTTATATCCGATCAGTACGAAATTCGGCAGAAAGAGGTTTGTTATTACATGAAGGAATACTGCCAAATTCGGAGAAAATCGGTTCAGATTTAGATATAGTCCCCATATATATGTTACCCCCGATTTGAAATTCAAGCGCTGTAGAAACTGTATTTTATATCCGATCAGTAAGAAATTCGGCAGAAAGAGGTTTCTTATTACATGAAGGAATGCCGCAATATTCGGAGAAAATCAGTTCAGATTTAGATATAGTCCCCATATATATGTTACCCCCAATTTGACATGTAAGCGCTGTAGAGACTGTGTTTTATATCCGATCAGTACGAAATTCGACAGAAACAGGTTTCTATTTTACATGAATGAGTATTCTAGGAAAATCGATTCAGATTTATATATAACCTCCATATATATGTTCCTCCAGATTTGGTTACAAAGCGCTATAGAAATTGTACTTTACTTCCGATCATTACAAAGTTCTCCAGAAAGATTTTTCTCAATTTAGGAACGAATATTGCTTAATCTTGCGATTATCGGTTCAAAATACATTTACCAATTATTCCAAATTATTATCGCAATGACCCTTATCGCATTGTTAGGGAGGTGTAGGGTATTATATAGTCGGCCCCGCCCGACTTTCTGCCTTTCCTTACTGGTATTAGTAATAAATTCACTGAATGAAAAAATACCGAATTCAGTTGAAAGCCCAGAAAATAGAAATGTATACTTATAAAATTTCCAAATTCTTGTTTCATTGATATTGCATCACATTATCATATTGCGATTGTATTGGAGTGAGCAGCTGTAATTATCGCATACCGAGCATTTTTGTTCATGTATTTCCTATATAATACTTGCAAGATATATCAAAATATGGGCTGGGCCACGCCCACTGGTCCTATTCCGCCCATTTGAAAGCCAATCACGTAGACTGCTACCAGATACATATACGCAAAATTTCAACACTCTCGCTAACAAAATGAGCAAGATAATTCAATTTCAAAATTTGGCTTATATGGGCGGTGGCCCGCCCATTGGTCAGATCCCGCCAATTTTTGGCCCAATCACGTGGACTGTCACCAGATACATATCTACAACATGACAGCACTCTAGATAAAAAATTGTGCAAGTTATATCAATTTCAAAATTTGGCTTATAAGGGCGGGGCCACGCCCATTGGTCCGATCCCGCCCATTTTCTGACCAATTACGTAGAATGCCACCAGATACATATACACAACATTGCAGCACTCCCGATAGCAAATTCTGCAAGATATAAATTCAAAATTTCAAAATTTGGTCATTGTGGGCGGGGCCACGCCTATTGGTCCGAACCCGCCCATTTTTGGACCAATCACGGAGATCGCCAACGGATATATATACACAAAATTCCAGGTCTCTCGCTAACAAATTGTGCAAGATATAACATTTTTTAAATTTGGCTTATATGGGCGGTGCCACGCCCATTGGTTCGATCCCGCCCGTTTTTGGATCAATCACGTAGACTGCCACCGTTTACATATACACAAAATTCTAGCACTCTCGCTAACAAATTGTGCAAAATATCTCAATTTCAAAATTTGGCTTATATGGGCGGGGCCGCGCCCATTGGTCCGGTCCCGCCCATTTTTTCACCAATTACGTAGAATGCCACCATATACGCAACATTGCAGCACTCCCGCTAGCAAATTGTGCAAGATATCAAAATTTTGTCTATGTGGGCGGGGCCACGCCCATTGGTCCGATCCCGCCTATTTTTGGACCAATCACGTAGACTGCCACCGTTTACATATACACAAAATTCCAGCACTCTCGCTAACAAATTGTGCAAAATATCTCAATTTCAAAATTTGGCTTATATTGGCGGGGCCACGCCCATTGGTCCGATTCCGCCCATTTTTGGAAAATTCACATAATCTGCCATTAAATGCATACAAACAAAATTTCAGCACTATACCTATAATAGGAGCAGAAATATCGGATTTTTAACCTGCGATTTGTATGGGAGGTACCACGCCCCTTTGTCCAATTAATTTTTTTTTTCTATATAAACCATCTCGTGAAAATTTAGAATCGAATAAAAAAAAAATCATCCAAATCGCTCCAGCCGTTCTGACGTGATGCCATTACACAGATGGACCGTTTCATTTTTATATATATAGATAGATAGATAGATATATTGAAGTTTCGTTTGTTTTATTTTTGTCTTGAAGTCTTTTTTTTTTGTAACTAGGATATTCTCCTGGCTTTAGACCATTCTTACCTCTCTAATGTTATTCTTGACTCAATAATATTATAGATTATTTTTTAATTACATTTTGTTGATTTTTCAAAAAAAAAAAATAAATTATAATGATTAATTTATAAAAATGTTGAAAATATCAATAAATATGCGTATTTTATGAAATTTGCAAGAAAATGTGAAATTTCGGCAACATTTTCACCAAAAATAAAATTTTGGAGAAATTTTCTAGAAAAATGCAATTTTCTTGATTAAGGGAATAGTTGTTTCAGAATTAGTTTTTTTTGTCAATGAAAATTGGCAAATTTTTACGAAAATTGATTCGTCATATTTTCTATAGCAGTTATCTTAATGTCTAAAAATTTAGTATTTTAGATTACTTTCGCAATGACAATAGTCTGGCAAAGGAAAAACAACGAAATGTTTCCAACGTTTTGGCAAATCCTTCATAAAGTATTAATTACGATAGTATATATGTAATTTCCATATTATATTACACACCATGTTTTTTTTTTTGCTTTTATGTTTTATTTGCTAAACCGCGAAAATTCTTGATTTCCTTTTACTAATTTATCTCACGTCTTTTACGAGGACCTCATTTTTATCTTCGTAAATCTCTCTTGTGTATCTTTTTCAAGAGTCTTTAGAGTCATTAGTCAAAGTTAGGGGTAATTAATTGTAATTTTAATGAGAATTTTATTCACACACAGTTACAGAGAAAACATTAAGCATCGTTTGACTGTCTATGCAGATTTGCTATGTTGTTTTTTGTTTAAGGATATGCGCTGGCGTTTCGCTTTCAATTGTTTGACTATGAGTGTGTGTGTGTTTTTGGTGTCACTTTCATTTCATTGTCATTGTCAGGATTTTGTGTTGTTGTTCTGTCACGTCTGAAGTGCTGGCAAAGTGTTCTGTTTATCATGTTTTGTTGTTTTGTACTTTTAAATATAATTTAATATTGTCGAGTCGGAGCACGCATAAGACACAAGAGTCTCTTAATGACATTAACGCAATTAATGTCGTGTGTCGTTTTTTTTGCAGTTGTTGTTTTAGGCTTTTGTTTGGCTTTTTAATAAAAATTGTTTTAAGTTTTACTTCCGTTGCAAAAAAAAAATGTATGACAAGCCAAAAAAGGTTTAATTGCTTTTAAAAAACAATGTAAAATGGTGGTTTTGTTAATATTTTGATATCTCCTATCTGCGTATTGTGTATATAATTATAATGACATGTCAAGGATATGAAAATGATGGAAACATGATGATCGTATCATACTTATGAAAGGAAATTATAGGTTTAATCAACTTCCGTTTTGGTGGGGGAAACTCATTTCCGTTTTTAATAAATCATTTGAGTGGTTGAGCAAACCGTTGTAATGTATTGGTGGTTTGTAATTACTTTTTGGTGTCATAAATAGTGGATATTAAAAATGTATGATTTTTATAATTAATACACGGGGCAAAATAGCCTTTTTTTGATATATTTGAATCGAAAAGAAATATATTTGTAACACAAATTTTTAAATATTATATATTTCATAGCAATTAAATTTTATTTGAAAATCAATAAAATATATTTGGAACGCATATATTAATATATTACAACAAAATATATTTGCTAATTAAGTTTCTCAAATAAAATGTGAGTTTAAATACAAATAAAATTATTGTTTAGGAATTTATCCAAATATATTTTATTTAAAAAAGATTTTCAAAACTTTTGCTGACTTTTTCGAATTTCAGTTTAAATTTTTCCTTAGTTAAGAATTATACCTCCCAGTTACAATACCATATGCAGCATTAACTTTTGTTTAAATCAATAATTTCAAATTTCTGAGTTAGTATTCCAAGTCACAATTTCTTCCCAATCCTCCAAGTATTTATTTTGATTCAAGATTATACGATTTCAATTATTTTACGAACAATAAAAATTAAAAATTTTTAAAACAAAAACTTTGAATTAGTAAAAAATTCAACACAATTAACGTATTTTCTGAATTCTTCAGTGCAAATAATTATTGGTTTCGGAAATAGTAGTCTCAAATAAAAACATATTGGGATATAAACAAATATTTGTTTAGAATAACATTTTCCCGAATATATACTTTTTGTGTGTTCCCAATATTATATATTTAGAGTGTATCCTAAACATATATATGTTTCAAGCCGAATTTGTTTGGAACAATATACTATAGAAGCGATTTTTTTTTCAGAGTGTAAGTAGTTGTTATATGTGTGACAACATTACAAAAGGTTTTCTCCTTATAAATTAATGCATAGCGGCGAATAACGTTTTAAACGAGAAAATTAAAATGGTTAAAAATTCGTAAAAAATGTTTTAAAAGAATCAGAATTTTTTCCAAATTTTCTTTTTTTTACTCATTATAAAGATAGCTACATTAAAAATCTATTTTATAAAAAAATATGAATTTTTTAATTTGTGATAATTTTCATATCCTTGAAGATGACCAAGGAAGTTAGTCGAAATATTGAATAAAAATAAATAAATTAAAAATTTAAAGTTAACGAGTTTTAATTTCTAACAAAGGACCTCAAGCCGAACTATCCGAAAATCAAACAAAAAAAACATATTCGCAGCTGTGCTTCAATTGCTTAGCAATCACCCAAATGTCTTCAAACTCTGTATTTTGTACATTTGTAATTTTTTATTTTTTTTTAAACCCGTTATATATTTTGTTTTAATTCCAACTTACCTTCCTCTCATCTCCTCGGTGGGCCAATCGCCACTGCCCCATGGCATTTCCGTGGTGCCCAATATTAATCCGAATATAAAGCCAAACAAACAGGATATAAACATACCCAAAGCCAATGATATAAAGCCAACACGCTATAAAAACAGAAGAGAGCAGGAGAGAAAAAAATAAATGAAAGAAACAAATATAAAAATTTCCAAATATTAAATAAAAACTGCAAATATTAAAGGCATATTGAAAATATTGCTGCCATAAAAAATTATATGACCGATCACTACTGCTTTTTTATTGACAATTAACATACCAGAGATGGCGAGAGGTTAACACTCAGAAAATTTTATTAAAAACAACATTTTTTAAATATGAAATCGTGTCATACAGCAATGTATCAGATTTAATATTTGAAATAGTTAAAACAACTCACTGGTACATTTAAAATGATCCTGATAATAATTATGATGTCTTTACAATTACGAAAACACTTTAGTAGAGAAATCCTGTCGCACTCACATACGTATTTCATTAAAGGATACTTGTGATTATTATGATACAACTCTTGAGAGAGGAGGGAGGACATTATACAAAAAATAGTATTTTTTGTTGAAATCTGTGAGTTGCTATTACTACACCATGCAACAAAAAAAACAAACATTATTGTAGATTAATAAGGTATACTATTTTATGAAATAACCAGTAAGGAAAGGCAGAAAGTCGGGCGGGGCCGAGTATATAATACCCTACACGTCCCTTACAATGCGATAAAGGTCATTGCGAAAATAATTTGGAATAATTGGTAAGTAGGCAGGAACATATTATCTAATTCTGAGCCGATAATCGCTAAATTAAGCAATATTCGTTCCTAAATTGAGAAACATCTTTCCGGAAAATATTAATGATCGAAAGTAAGTAAAACTTCTATAGCGCGTTGATACCAAATCAGGAGGAACATATATATGGAGGTTATATATAAATCTGAACCGATTTTCCATGAATACTCATTCATGTAAAAAGACCTCTTTCTGTAGAATTTCGTACTGATCGGCTATAAAAGACAGTCTCTACAGCGCTTACATGTCGGGGGTAACATATATATGTGGGCTATATCTAAATCTCAACCGATTTCCCTCAAATTTAGCATTATTAATTCATGTAATAAGAAACCTCTTTCTGCCGAATTTCGTACTGATCGGATTAAAAATACACTTTTTACAGCGCTTACATGTAAAATCTGGGGTAACATATATATGGGGGCTATATCTAAATCTGAACCGATTTTCTCCGAATTTGGCAGTATTCCTCCATGTAATAAGAAACCTCTTTCTGCCGAATTTTACACTGATCGGTTATAAAATTAATTTTTTATGGCGCTTAGATGTGAAATCGGGGGTGACGTATATATGGGGGCTATATCTAAATCTGAACCGATTTCTTCCAAATTTAACAGTGTTCATTCATATAATAAGAGACCTCTTTCTGCCGAATTTTACACTGATCGGTTATAAAATAAAGTTTTTACAGCGCTTACATGTCAAATCGGGGCTAACATATATATGGGGGCTATATCCAAATCTGAACCGATTTTAACCAAATTAAATAGGGATCGTCCTTGGGCCAAAAAAAAGATATGTGTAAAGTTTCGTCATGATCGGGCCATAATTGCGACCTGTACTTTGATTACAAGAATACATCTACAGACAGACGGACAGACAGACGGACATAGCTAAATCGACTCAGACCCAGCAAAATTTCTCATTACCAAATAATCCGACGAGTAAGCAAAGTTCGATAATGGCAAGTACTTATTATTTAGCCACTTTTCTCATTATTTTAACATGGGGATGTCATTGGAGGGAAGTACTTCCCAAAAGCATCCAATAAAGTGGCATAATAAGTACTTATTTGTAGCATAGGCATACCACATAAATATGTGCTTATTTTTTCACGATTTTAAGTACTTGAATAATGCATTACCAAAAAGTTATAAAATAAGTAGTATTTGTGGTAGATATTTAGAAATGACCATTTAAAGTGATTTTGAGCATATTTCTCGAAACAAACAATTTTCTCATGCCAGATTCGAATTTCTGAACCCAAACCCCCATGTAAAAAATTCTTCAAAGGATTTACATCATGTGATATACGCAAATATTTATGGTATTTTTATTCAAATCTGCACGTATTATTTGAAAACATGTTGCATTATATTTTAATTTGCCAACATGATTTTGATAATAAAAAATCACTTATTTCTGTTATTATTGGTAAGTTATTATTAATAAGCCGAAAGTAATGCAGCGAATAATGAGGTGTCATTATTTGGTAATGCAGGGAATAATGACAGGTACTTACCAAGATTTTGCTGGGGAAAGTGATAACAAGTCGATCGGTATAATAAACAATGGATCTATCTCTTCTCCTTTTGGGTGTTACAAACAAATGCACAAAGTCATAATACCCTGTACCACAGTGTGGTGTAGGGTATAAAAAAAATATGGTAAAGTTTTTTTATTTTTATTTTTTAATTCCAACTTTCATGTTTTAATAAAATTTCATCAAAATGATGAAATGTTTCTGACAATATTTGTCAAAATGTTTTTGACAATATTTTTATAAAAAATATTCATTTCTACGATATGCACTTAATTTCTAAAATAAATCAATTTTAGATGATATTTTTATAAAGCAATGAAAATTTGTCGACAAATTTTTCAAAATGCTATTTCCACAAAAATCTCTAGAAAAATGCGAATTTTGACGAAATTCGCTATAAATTTACTACTTCTGTTAAAATTGTCAATGAAAATAAAATTCTGTTGAAATTTAAAAAATATATAAATTTTGATGAAATTTTCTAAAAAATCCACTTTGTTGAAATTTAAAAAAAAATTCGACTATATTTCTAAATTTAAAATTCTCAATGTCTAAAAATTTAGAAGTATTTTAGATTACTTTCTCCGTGACTAAAGGTTATCACAAATAAATAACAACATTTTGGCAACTCCTACATAAAGTATTTTTTTAATTCCAACTTTCATGGAAGGTTGTATTTGTAGTATTTGAACCATATTTATTTATTAAGGGTTTTCCAACAAGAGGTGTTATTTTGGTACTCAAAGAAAAATGCTATTTTTTGAAATAAATGATCGGATGTTTATTTCATAATAAAGAGGGAGGTATGCCGTTAATAATGAAAAACAACACCAGCCAAATGGCCGCCACGACGACGCTTACAGGACCATATCATTTTCATGAAATTTTCCAAAACCAAATCGCAAAGTCGCTGCCCTATGTCTCCGATAGCCTCATGAATTCTATCTTTGAGGACTTGAATCGTCGCTGGGCTGTTGGCACAGACCTTATTTTTCACGTGGCCCCAAAGGAAGAAGTCGCAAGGTGTTAAATCACAAGATCTCGTTGGCCAATAGTGATCACCTCTTCGAGAGCTAACACGGTCCGGAAACTTTTCCCGTAACAGAGCAATGGTTTCGTTGCTTGTGTGGCACGTAGCGCCGTCTTGTTGAAAGTAAACGTTGTCCAGACCAATACCATCCAACTCCGACCATAAAAAATCATTATTCATCTCTCGATAGCGCAATCTATGCACCGTAGCTGTTAATCCAACCTCATTTTCGAAAAAAGTAAGGTCCAATGACCCCTCCGGACCATAAACCGCACCAACCACTCACACGTTGAGAATGGAGAGGCTTCTCAACAATAACTCTTGGGTTTTCCCAACCCCAGATGCGACAATTTTGCTTGTCTCCGAGGTGGAAATGGGCCTCATCATCAGTCAAGATGATTTTTCGATGATTTTCAATTTTTCGAATTTCAATGGCGTAGTTTCTACTTGTCAAATGTCAAAGAATACAAGCTTCAAAAGTGACAGCTACCGAAATATGGGGTAATTCAAAATAACATCTCTTGTTGGAAAACCCTGTATAAGCACGAAAGAGCCGTGGTACCACTTGTTGGGAATACAACTTTTACGTAGAGTCAGTGGTTTAGTAACCTTCATTAAAACAATTAGAAAAAAAGCAATTAAAACCCTTTACCAATTTTTGTATTTATATCTATTACGTTTTTGCAAAATAATTTCCAAATAATTTCTGACTGACTGAATTAGCATTTTTTGTTTTTTCCCAAAATAATAGTTTTTTTGCTGGTCGGAAAAAAAACATAAAAAATATAAAAAAAAGTAGTCTAATTCCAGCAAAAACGCTCTTTGGCTTGTTCGAGACACTAGGTTGAATGAATTACATTACTTATACGACACACAGAGATATTTTGGATGTATGGCTTCGGAAGAGATGTTCCACGGCAAAGATCAAAATAAAGGAGACACTTCAGGAAATATTTCTCCCAAAACAACCGCCACCCTTGCTTATCCCCTTAACCCCTAATAATCTCTCTACAAAAATAATCGACGGGGTAAATTTTTTTCTAGAAACGAAATCAGCATTAGGAAATATATTACTCGGTAAATAGGAGTTTGACTACATATCGGGTCCGTCAATAAGAGCGCTACAAAAGTTTTGTTTTAAATAAAACAAAAACGGTTTTGGATATCAATGAAATTCTTTATTCCTGTGAAAGTACGTTCGATGCCATTATATATGGAACTCGATTTCTTTTGCATGGCCACCACGGGCACGCTTGCAGAAGTCCAGACGCTGAACCCAATTTTCGACGGTTTTCAAGCATAAATCGGCCGATACTGCTGCAATTTCACGTTCGATATTCGAACGAAGTTCATCAATCGTCGCTGGCTTGTTGGCATAGAGCATAGACTTGACGTAACCCCACAGGAAATAGTCTAACGGCGTCAAATCGCACGACCGAGGCGGCCAATCGACTGGACCATTTCGTGAGATAACACGTTCTCCAAACTTGGTTTCCAATAAATTGATTGTGGCATTCGCTGTGTGGCTTGTGGCGCCGTCCTGTTGGAACCACATGTCCTCCAAGTCCATATCATCCAATCGGGGCCAAAAATATTCGGTTATCATTGAACGGTAGCGATTCCCATTCACAGTAACGTGCCGGTCTTGATCATCACGAAAGAAGTACGGCCCAATGACGCCGCCGGCCCATAAACCGCACCAAACCGTAATTTTTTCGGGATGCAATGATGACTCTTGGAGTACGTGTGGATTGCTGTCTGACCAATAACGCATATTTTGTTTATTGACGAAGCCATTCAGCCAGAAATGAGCCTCATCGCTGAAGATGATTTTTCGATTTTTCGCGCTCTTTTACGTTGAGGCCACTGACTCCGAATTTCGGTAGTAAATTTTAATAATTTCGACTCGTTGTTGGCTCGTTTATCTTTCCATCATGAAATGGCAAATCTTACTGAAGAAGAATGTCAAAAGAGCGGCAAAAAATATGGCGTCGTTTGCTGTCCCTGTCGGTCTACTTTTGTAGCGTCCCTGTTGAAAAACCCTTTATTAACTTTCAATGATCTAGGACCACTCCTTATATTTTCTGCGCAAAAAAGTATGAAGCCATTCCACTCTGTTAGAAGCAATAACGATACCAGTAAAGTTGAGTTTGAATAGAATTTGATAGTTTTTTGTTCTGACACAATTATTATGACCAAATATTCTTTGGGTCTTGGGATCTTAGCCCGCAGCAACTGATATAAACATTTAAAAATTGATTTTTGCAAATAGGCATTGTTTTTATACCCTCCACCATAGGATGGGAGTATATTCATTTTGTCACTCCGTTTGTAACATCTCTAGATATTGATCTGAGACCCCATAAAGTATATACGTATATTCTTAATCGTCGTAAAATTCTAAGACGATTTAGCCATGTCCGTCTGTCCGTCCGTCCGTCCGTCCGTCCGTCTGTGGTAATCACGCTACAGTCCGCAATAATAGAGCTAGGTTGATCAAATTTGGTACAAATACTTCTTATAGCTGCAGGTTGTTTGGGATTGCGAATGGGCCATATCGGTCCATATTTAGATATAGCTCCCATATATATCATCTAACTTGTTGTTATTCCTACTGTTCTCATCTACTATATTTCTTTTTGTGTTTTTCGGTGGTATTTTCTTTTTGTTTGAGTTAATTTGTGAGGCCACATGCTATCCATGATGTTATTTAGTTAGTTTTCAAAAATTAGAGCTAACGAACGGGTTTTCTTATTTTTTATGTTTTTCTTCGTGCCAGTAAATAACGATTATATTAATTTGATTTTTTCTAATTGTATTAACATGTTATATTCAACATTTTTAATATTTACCTATGAAATTTCTTTTTGCCTAAAAACATTATAAAAGTTTCTTAATCGAAAAATAAGATACCGCAATCGGTTATCTTTAAAAAAAAAAAACTTACAAAATTTTATGGGGATTTAAAATTTTAAAAGATAAAAGAAATTATATGATTTTGCAACGCTGTCTAACAAGAAAAGATCATTGAAAATTTGATAAAATAATGCATATTTTTTTATTATCATGGAATGTTGTTTTTGGGGTCAAGGAATTCATTTTTGATATTTATTTTTACCTACAACTCACATACAAATGGTGCTATTTCTTTTCGATTTTCAATCAAAATCACAAACTTCAAATGCGTGTAAACAAAAATCTCGCACTGAACTGTTAAAACCCCTTGAAGGTTTTGTTATGGATAATGTCAACTTTCATTTGCAATTGGTTTCATACCATTCCCATTTTGGTTGTTGCACTGTGTTATTACACCAGAAAATATTATGCAGAACCCTTCGACAAAAAGTTGTGAACTAGTGTTATTATCGCACCCCATCATCTGCTGCGACTAAAAGTGATAGTAGTTATTAGTAGTAAATATTGCATTTCATCCTAAGAGGACCCTCTCGTCCTTTTTCTGCTTCCTCTTTCCGTGATAGACACTACTAGGCCTCCAAACATAGTTGGGGACTGAAACCTTCTCATCCTTTTTCTCTCCCTCTTTCCTCGGTAGACTCTGCTAGGCCACCTCCAAAGTTAGTTGGGGGAGTGCCTAAATAGTAAATGTCTGCCTGACACACTTTAGAGTTTGTTCACTTTTTCGTCGTTTGGTTTGGCTGCGTCTGTGTTCATTGATTACAGAACACGCTGTTTAGGTATGTACGAGTATGTGTGAGGCAGGGCGCTAGGAGTGTTTGTGTTTAGTAGAGATGCTGAGTTTGTGGGACATTTTTTTAATAGCACTGTCTGGCAAAAATCAGTATTACTTACTCCATACACATCGTTAAAAATTAACATTAGAAGGGGTCGGTCACTAGATATAACTTAAAGCTCGGTAATTATTTTCTAACGATTAGCATTTGATTTCAGTTTTGTTTAAGATGTTCGGCTTCAGTCATACGCACCATGGTTCTTCATGTAATATAAATCATACACCCAAGAGCTACATAAATTATATCAAACTTGCGCCTCAAGGTTCTTCAATTAAAATAAATTGTTCGAGTTATTTTAGAACTGAAAAAGTATGATGCTGTAGAAACAGGTAGTTTTCAATAGTTATGAATAGTGTTTAAGATGTTCGGCTTCAGTCATACGCACCATGGTTCTTCATTTAATATAAATCATACGCCTTATAGCTCCAAAAATGATATCAATCATGCGGCTCAAGGTTCTTCAATTAAAATAAATTATTCATGTTTTTTTAGAACTAAACAAAGTATGCTACTCTGGAAACAGGTAGATTTTCAGTAGTTATGACCCACCTTAATATACGCCCATAGTATGGTCTATTGAGTTTCCAAATAGCATTACCGCCCAACCGCTGTACGTTTCCGTCCGTAATCAAAAATCAGATTTGTTCGTATCCCAAACCGTTTCTCTGTCAAGAATCTCAATTAAAATTTAATTGAAACATCATTTTTCCCGAAAGTTGTTTATTTGCGTTTTCAATAAATAGGTTGTCTACCTGAAGTCAATTTGGATTCAGTCACATAATGATTTTCCCCACGAGTGACAGCATCTACTACATTCTATCACAGTTCGTTGTATTATTTTAAGGACTAGAAAAACAGTTAAAAATGATGGGGATATGTTGGTAACTATTCCCAAGTCATTTAAATTTGTTGAATTTCATTGAAAAAGGTATCCAATTAAGAAAGTGTACAATAGATGGTCTGAGCAATGTGTATAGAAATATTACTCATACTCAATAGTTATGTTTCCCAAATTAAAACCTTAAAACCTGGAAATATGAATTGTAGTTTTGTTTAAGTTTAAATACTTACATATTCAGGCAACTTCTAAATAGTACCATAGGTGATATGAGTAATACAAATAGCTGAGTATTTTTAAGTGAAGATTAATGATATAAATTATATGACTCCATTATATGACGAGTCGTCTACCATAGAGTAGATGACTCCCCAAGTCGTCTACTATAGAGTAGATGACGCCGCGAGTCATCTACTACAGAGTAGATGACTCCTCGAGTCGTCTACTATAAAGTAGATGACTCCGCGAACCGTCTACTATAAAGTAGATGACTCCGCGAACCGTCTACTATAAAGTAGATGACTCCGCGATTCGTCTACTATAAAGTAGATGACCCCGCGAGTCATCTACTATAAAGTAGACGAGTCGTCTACTACAGAGTAGATGACTCCACCAGTCATCTACTATAGAGTAGATGACCCCACGAGTCCTCTACTATAGAGTAGATGACCCCACGAGTCATCTACTATCGAGTAGATGACCCCACGAGCCATCTACTATAGAGTAGATGACCCCACGAGCCATCTACTATAGAGTAGATGACCCCACGAGCCATCTACTATAGAGTAGATGACCCCACTAGCCATCTACTATAGAGTAGATGACCCCACGAGTCACCTACTATATAGTAGATGACCCCACGAGTCATCTACTATAGAATAGATGACCCCTCGAGTAATCTGCTATAGAGTAGATGACCCCACGAGTCATCTACTATAGAGTAGATGACCCCACGAGCCATCTACGATAGAGTAGATGACCCCACGAGCCATCTACTATATAGAGTTGATGGAACCACAAAAAAAATGTAGAGTAAGAACCTGATTTACAAAAATCCGCAATCACATTTTGCAATGTGTAAGCCTCAAACTTCCATTGCAGCATTATGACAAAGTTGTTGGGTATTGTAAAAATAATTCGTTGACAAATCACTTTTAAAAGTAATTTTTTCCTTTGATTATAGTGTCTTTCGCGGAAGTAGTTTTGCAATTATTGTTTAATCATTAATTGGTAGCATTCTCCACGAATTTCAGCTTGAGTCAATATCTTGGAATTATGGCGTCTACTTGCGTCTGCTAAGTGTTTCATTACTTTTTTCTCTCACTCAAGCCAAATGTAACACTCATAATTTATTTTTAATTAAAACCCCAGAGAAATATAAGTGAAAGAGAACTGTGTGTACGAGTATAATTTCAACGGTTACTTGACCTAAATAAAACTCTTAAAGTTTCGAAGTACTCATTGAATGTTGTTACACACTTTTGTGATAAAACACCTGAAAAATAATGTAAAAAAATCCACTAACCAAAGTGTAATTGTAACTTAATTCCGCCGAGGAGAACGGTGTGCGTGAATTATAAGAGATGACTTAAGAAAATGCAAAGCCCTTAGTGAATGCAATGAGCTTTTGCGGCTATGAGGAATAAATGGAAATTTTGTTAATTTCGAAACGTTTTCAGTAGCTATTGGAAATCGGATGAATGTGGAATAAAAATGAACACTAATTAATTTGTATTACATAAATAATTAAATATTTCGTTTAATTAATTATCTAAATTTAACCTAAATTTTTGGATATTTTAAAAACAAGCGCGAGGATTTTCCCAAAGGACACGAAGTATTCAACAAAAATAAATAAACAGCTAAAATTATTAAATTTCATAGAGGTCGATTATTAGAAATTAACAAATAATAAATCTAAGTACTATATCCAATACAAATGGAACTTACAATTCTATATATAGCAGATGACTTCCCCCAAATGATGACACGGCCATCCACTGTAAAGAAGATGACTCCACGAGTCATCCACTGTAACGATGACGACTCCTCGAGCCATCCACTGTAAAGTAGATGACTCCACGAGTCCTTCACTGTAACGATGACGACACCACATGTCATCCACTGTAAGTTTGATGACTCCACGAGTCGTCTACTACAGAGTAGATGACTTCACGTGTTGTTTACCATAGATTATATAACTCCACAAACTTTCACTATAGAGTAGATGACTCCTCAGGTCGTCTACTGTGGAGTGTAGTCCTCTACTACAGAGTAGATGACTCCACAAGTCGTCTACTGTACATTAGATAACTCCACGAGTTGTCTACCACAGAGTAGATGACTTTACGGATTGTCTAATATAGAGTAGATGACTATACTACACAGTAGATTACTCTAGGAATAATACAGGCGGCTATATGACACCAGGAGTGATGTAATTTAGCATAGATTACTCTAAAATAACTCAAAGACTACATATAGCGTAGTTGAAACTACAGCTCATCTACTATACAGTAGATGACTCCACGAGTCATCCACTACAGCGTAGATGACTCCACAAGTTATTCACTATAAAGTAGATGACTCCTCAAGTTATCTACTACAGAGTAGATGGCTCCACAAGTTATCTTCTATAGAGTATATTACTCCACTCGTCGTCTACTATAGAACAGGTTACTCCAAGAGTACACAACAGGTTACTCCAAGAGTACATGAATCCATGAGTCGTTACTGTAGAGTGGATGACTCCATTACTCGTCTACTGCAGAGTAGATGACTCCATGTGTCGTCTACTGTACAGTATATGACTCCATGAGTCTACTGTAGAGTAGATGACTCCATGAGTCGTTTACTGTAGAGTAGATGACTCCATGAGTCGTCTACTGTAGAGAAGATGACTCAATGAGTCGTCTACTGTAGAGTAGATGACTACATTAGACGCCTACCATAGAGTAGATGACTCTATGAGTCGTCTACTGTAGAGTAGATAGCTCCGTGAGTCATCTACTGTTGAGTAGATAGCTCCATGAGTCGTCTACTGTAGAGTATATGACTCCATGAGTCGTCAACTGTAGAGTAGATGACTCCCTGAGTCGCCTACTGTAGAGTAGATGACTCCCTGGATCATATACTGTAGAGTGTATGGCTCCATTAGTCGTCTACTGTACATAGTCGACATCTGTAGAAAATATGACTCCACGAATCGTATACCACAGAGTAGGTGTATCTACTGTAGAGGAGATGATTCCACGAGTGGAGTACTGTGAAATATATGACTCCATTAGTCGTCTACTGTAGAGTAGATTATAAATGTAGTCGTCTACTGTAGAGCAGATGACTCCAAGTGTCGTCTACTGTAGAGTAGATGACTCCATAAGTCGTCTACTGTAGAGTAGATGACTCCATGAGTCTTGTACTGTAGATTAGATTACTCCATGAGTCGTCTACTGTAGAGTATATGACTCCATGAGTCGTCTACTGTAGAGTAGATGACTCCATGAGTCGTCTACTGTAGAGTATATGACTCCATGAGTCGTCTGCTGTAGAGTAGATGACCCCATGAGTCGTCTACTGTAGAGTAGATGACACCAGGGGAGGTCTACTATAGAGTAGATGACTCCATGAGTCATCTTATTGTGTGTAGATGTCTCTATGAGTCGTCTACTATAGAGTAGATGACTGCATGAGTCGTCTAATGTTGAGTAGATGACTCCATAAGTCGTCTACTGTAGAGTAGATGACTCCATAAGTCGTCTACTGTAGAGTAGATGACACCAGGGATGGTCTACTATAGAGTAGATGACTCCATGAGTCATATAATTGTGTGTAGATGTCTCTATGAGTCGTCTACTATAGAGTAGAAGACTGCATGAGTCGTCTAATGTTGAGTAGATGACCCCATGAATCGTCTACAGTTCAGTATATGACTCCATGATTCGTCTACTGTGGAGTAGATGACTCCATGAGACGCATGCTATAGAGTAAATGACACCAGGAGTCGTCTACTATAGAGTAGATGACTCCATGAGTCATCTAATGTTAAGTAGACGACTCCATGAGACGCCTACTATAGAGTAAATGACACCAGGAGTCGTCTGCTATAGAGTAGATGACTCCATGAGTCGTTTAATGTTGAGTAGATGACTCCATGAGTCATCTAATGTTGAGTAGATGGCTCCATGAGTCGTCTACAGTTGAGTAGATGGCTCCATGAGTCGTCTACAGTTGAGTAGATGACTCCATGAACAGTAGACGACTCCATGAGTCTTGTAGATGACTCAACTCAATTATAGCCGATCCGCAGTACAACTATAATTTATTTCCTAATAATTTTGAAACTAACATTTTTACCTCTAATAGATATTTCGTTATTGTTTTCCTATTTATACAACTGTCCCTCGCTTCTCCTTTGACAAATATGATTTTATTTCGTAAAGTATTCTTTATCTTTTACAATATTTCTTCCCAATATGAATTATTTTTTTTATTGTGCGAAATTGTATTCATAGTAAATTCATTCCAAATAATAATAGTAGCCTCTAGCTTCTTTATTCTAGGTCTACATTATGTATCCAATAAGAACTCTACATTAAAGTCTACAAACGAAGTACCAGAAGTGCTATGAGTATATTGCTATTCGCATTCGCATATGCGAAAGCGAATTATTCGCATCATTTTTAACATTCGCATTCGCAAAAACCGTCTTTGTAATATTCGCTTTCGCATTCGCCTTCGCAAAAATATATTTCAGTATTCGCTTCCATTCGTTAAAACTGTCATATCTTCTTAACTGCTTCACACATTTTCAACATATTAGTACCACTCAAATCCTCCTAAGTAATTTTTTATTAATTCAATAATCTTCTGCATCTTCGTTGCCATATGATTTTTTTTCATATAAGCTTCTCAACCATTTCCTACATGCAAAGTACCCTAGGTGGTATGCGTATTATTAATTATAGCGTATTAGTATTTCTTAAATGCATATTACTCATTCGACCCGCAGTACAACGAAAAATCATTTACATATTTCCTAATGATTTGTGCACTATCATTTATACTTCTAACATATATTTCCTAATTATTTTTCGTATTTATCGAGCAAAATTTGCCAAATAAAATCGTCCTCATTAATACATCTGCTTTCTCCTTTGACACACACGGGGTTTTTTTCGTGTAGACTACTTCAACATTTGCCATGGCTCCTCATCATGAAAGAACCTCTCGATTTAAATGAGGTTTCTTTGAAAAATTATCAACAAAAAAGAAAAATTGAATTCACATATTCATCATAGCAAAATTCGCTGGCAAACATTCGCGGTGACTAAAGTAAATGGAATCCGTACTCCCTCAAAAATAAATCTTCAAAAATGATTTATAGAAAATGCTTTAGTTTTTTTCTGGTTTTTTTCGTTAGTTTTCTCTTTTTTGGGTTTTGCACCAGCACGTACATGACATGTTAACCTAAATTTTCATGCTTCATGTCACTGAAGTCGTTTGCATTACACTCTATACATATGTATATGCGGGAGTTTGTGTATATACAAATATATATGTTTATATATTTACATATGTATATATCTTTTAAACGATTTCAATGTATTCACAAAAAAAACTTGGACTTGTTTCTCTATTTTTTTTGCTTAACTTTTTCTTCTGATGGTTTCGAAAGCAACAAAAAAACACTAAGAAAAAGTGCAAATGTAGTTGTCGCTGTTGTTAAGCGAATCCTTACTAAAGGCGACACCAATATCAACAGCAGCACAAACAACAATAACGGCACTATGTACAAATTTATATAATCCTTGAGGAGAAAATGAAATGGAGGTCTTTAATGTCACCTCCTAGCACTCACATAGACACAAACACACTCACTCTCACAAATGCATACAAAAAGTCTTCTTAGTTTTTCACGTCTTACCCTTCCCTTAACACAATACTTCCGTTTCCGCCACCATCGCCGTCATCGTCTCCGTTAGTTGTGTTTCAGGCATTCGTCGCTGCCGACCGCGTGGGAATGAAGTTAGACAGATTGTGGTGGTGTTGAATGTCTGAATAAATACACCAACAACAAAAACTACTTGTAAATGCATCCATCTTCGGTGAAAGTACACACCTAAGCGCATAGATATATGTATATACTCGTATTTCCATATAGTATATATTTATATGTGAGATTTGGTGAAATGCTAAAGGATATAACTGAGAAAGAATTAAGCAGAACAAAAATATTAAAAATATCAGAGAAATAAAAAATATTATCTACAGTAGACTTTGATTACACGAGTTGTCTACTGTAGAGCAGATGACTCCAAGAGTCATCTACTGTAGAGCAGATATCTCCACAAGTCGTCTACTGTGGAGTAGATGACTCCACATGTCGTCTACTGTAGAGTAGATGACTCCAAATGTAGTCTACTGTAGAGTAGATGACTCCACGAGTCGTCTACCGTAGAGTGGATGGCTCCAAGAGTCGTCTCCTGTCTACTGTATATTAGATGACGAGTCGTCGCCTGTAGAGTTGATGACTCCACGAGTCGTCGCCTGTAGAGTTGATGACTCCACGAGTCGTCGCCTGTAGAGTTGATGACTCCACGAGTCGTCGCCTGTAGAGTTGATGACTCCACGAGTCGTCTTCTGTTTAGTAGATGACTCCACGAGTCGTCTACTGTCGAGTTGATGACTCCACGAGTCGTCGCCTGTAGATTTGATGACTCCGCGAGTCGTCGCCTGTAGAGTTGATGACTCCGCGTGTCGTCTTCTGTTTAGTAGATGACTCCACGAGTCGTCTTCTGTTTAGTAGATGACCCCACGAGTCGTCTTCTGTTTAGTAGATTACTCCACGAGTCGTCTACTCTAGAGAAGATGACTCCACGAGTAGTTTACTGTACAGTAGATGACTCCGCGAGTAGTTTACTGTACAGTGGATGACTCCATGAGTCGTCTACTGTAGAGTAGATGACTCCACAAGTCTTCTGCTGTAGATTAGATGACTCTACGATTCGTCTACAAACTGTAGAATAGATGACTCCACGAGTCGTATATTGTAGAGCAGAAGACTCCACGAGTCATCTACTGTAAAGTAGATGACTCCACGAGTTGTCTACTGTAGAGTAGATAACTCCACGAGTCGTCTACTGTAGAGTGGATGACTCCACGAGTCATCTTTTATGGCTTAAGTCACATGCCTTTCCATTACACTTTAACCTATTTCATCAATGCACCATACTGTAATTGTGGTGGGGGTGTGTGGGAGTAACTTCTGTAGAATACTGGAATGGTGGGCTGTGCATGTGTCGTGTATTGTCATTTGTGTCGAGGATTAAAGAAAAAAGAAACTGCGCTATATAGATTGTTGAGAGAGTGCCGTTGACGTCGCATACATATATATTGAAAATACAAAATTGAAATGTGTCAAATGTTAATGATGTGGAACAAATATGCAACATTAAAAAGGAACGTACTTACGAGTACATACGTCCACACACATTTGCCAATCCAAAGGACGACGGAGAAGGAAAAGAAATGTAACTCTATGAAATTATATAATACACATATTGATTTGGCAGAAACGAACTGTTCACAACAATAATGAGATAAACTGAAATAAGAAAACCGATGTGACTACCCTAAGAAAAAAAATCGCTTCTGTAGTATATTTTCTGGAAACATATTATATTTGGGAAAAAATACTTTTTTTCCTATAGGTAGGAAAACAAATTCTGTAGCCGATTTAATTATTTCCCAGTTTTTATAGATAATTTGCACCAAAACTCCGAAAAAAATAACATTGATAAGAGAGATATTCAAACTTTTTTTCCGGTATGTAAATATAAAATATTTGCACCAAAGTATATTATATTTAAATTTTGACCCCAAACATATTTTGTTTCCTGTTTTTTTCTCCGTGTAAGTAAAAGCAGACAAATTTAAATTGATATAATTGGATTACAACTCTTATTACAAAATCGAAGCGTCTAATTTAATGCGTCATTAAGAAACGTTAAGAAATTATTGTTGAAACACCTATTTGTCATGTTATTTTTTCGTAATTGATGATGATTAGATGCATATTTAAGAGCACACGTGGCAAATATTATTTGATTCCTAACATTTTCAATTCATATACCTCAAGCTCTAATTGTTCGATTTGGGCAACGAGGCGATGAGATTTTCAAAATTCCCCATATTGTTTAAATTATCTTTTTGTAATTGATTGTTGGAGAAGACTATAATTAAGAATTTATGCAAAGGGGAAGGGTGGAATATGAAAACAAGTAAGAAAGTATCGAAACGGTATATTAACATACCGTTCACTTTAACCAAGAAAATATAAAAATTTATGACTACTCTTTGTCGGACTAAATTCAAATAGAGTAATATAAAATACAGAATATGGTGACATTTAGATAACATATGTGTAATTCCAAAGCCGTGTTTGTAGGTTAGCTCTTGTTTTCGATATATTCGGCCGCGAAATTGCTGGGAAGCCTGAATTGTTAGTTATTTCGAGGGAGAATTTTAGACGAAAGGCTACGAAATACACATTAAAGTCCAAAGAACGAAACAAAGAGGATCATTGCAGAATTATATCCCACAAACCTTTCAAACCCGCTTCTAACCCCTAAAAATTGAAAGTCATATAAATAGTCGACATACTTACTATGCATTTTCGAAAAAAAAATATTGCTCTGGAAAAACTATGATGGGTCCCTCTTTCACTATATTTAAGAAAACTCCACTGGTTTCAAAATTTCTCAATTATTATCAGTTTGAAATTTCAATATACAATCTTCGGAAAATATTGTACGGAAATCTAGTTCAACAGGTAAGAAAGTTCAGTCGGGTAAACCGACTTATGAATCCCCTCACCTTGAGTCCCAAAAAAATATTCGTAAATTTAGTTTTGTCGAAGGGCTATGCATAATATTTTCTGTTGTAATAGGGTGTCGTAAACACGAACAAATATTTTAAAAAATTTTATGTTACATTTAAACCACAAAAAATACACGAAAAAACCATTAATATTAAAAATATCGCAAAAAAGCAAATTGATCAAATTCTTGAAAGCTAGCATTCTAAAGAGGAAAACAATGCCTATTTGGAACAGATCTATAGATAAATGTAGAAGTTATAATCCCTTTGGTCGAAGTAAAAGAATTTTTACAAAATCTTGCTTTTTTACTTAGACAAATACAAAATTTGAAGTCAATCGGTTACTCCTTTCGAGAGTTACCGTGCGCACCAGCCAGCGAACAGACGGACGGACATTGTTTCGATGTTACATGTTTGTACCCTAGCAAATGATATATACCCTTCTCAGTGTAAGGTGAGGGGATAAAAATAGCATAATTCGAGAACCATTTATGTGAATAAAAAAAATCATAAAGTAACAAAAATCCTAAATTCTCTGAATATAATTTTTTCATCCGTTCACAAGTTTCAAAATATTGCGAAAAAATCAAATTTTTGTGAAAATGTTTAATAATTTTTCAATTAAACCCCTTAAAACATCGAAAAATTCACAATTATAACATTTTTATTATTTTATCATAAAGTCTAATCGCTCATGAACAAATGAGACTATTCCGGAGAAAATCGATACCTAAATTTAAACCATTTTTTTTAATTTCTTCAAGCTCTTTTAGAATACGAAAGAAATTTGTAAAATTTAGAAATATTATAGTAGTCTCAATTACACTTGATCAGTTAAATTTTTTCTGTGCAGACCAAAAGTGTAGAATTGAGCTAAGATCCTCAGTTGTTTGGCAGAAATCCGTTTAGGGCGTTTAAAATTATTTGAGCAAAGTCCGTCTGTCTGTCTTCCGGTTTAGTGGAGAGGAGTGACGAAATAATATTCTAAACTTTGTTTAAGTTCGAAAATGGGGCACATTTCCCCGCTTCGTGTCTCGCTCAAAAAAGGGAAAGGTATAAAATAAACTGGTAATAAATTAGATTAAGAATATTTTTTAATTATATAGTGATATCAGAAAAGTTTAGAACAATTTAAAAGACCTAACCACAGATAAACCTAACCACAGATTTCCTAATGAAATGTTTGTACAGCTTCTTTTTATTTTAATTATTATTATTTAATTATTTATTTATATGAAATTCAATACAAATTAAATTTATATTAAAATTTTACGCTCCAGGGCAAAGCCGGGTGACAAAGATCATGTTCCTAGATTCTTGCAGCGACAGACCAGAGCCTCAGGTGGGAATTTAACCCACGACCCCCAAACTCATAGTCGCTCTTTTTTAATTTTTATAATATTAAACATTTTTTAGAGCTCCTTTTCTTTCTGAAAAATTTGTCGAAGACCATTTGCAAAGCCAATAATAATATGTTTGAAAAATAAATAATTCAAAAATCTGAACGTTGATAAATTTGTAATATGATTTAAGTTGTTTCTGTTTATGTCGCCAATTGTAGGAAATACTAGTGTCATAAATCGAGGGATATTCTACTAACAATTTTCTAAATAGTTACTAATTTGCAATCCCGCTTGTACACGGTTGTCCAATACGAATGATATGATTTCTTTGAAAACAAAAAACACACTTATTGTTAAGGAAATTCAAAAGTTTTTTTTATTTATTGTGAAGTACAATCGATACAATTAAGTTCTAAATAAAACGTCATTCAAATGGCCTCCACGACTTCTTCTGCAGGAACGAATTCAATGAACCCAATTTTCGAGCACTTTTTCCACTAAATCAAGTCGTATGTCATGAATGGCACGTTTTTGCGTATATCTCTCCACGATGAAATTGTAAACACTACTGACTATAATGAAAAACAAATGACAGATTACAAATGGCCAAAACGTCTCTTCAAAATCATATCATCCCTATTGGAAAACCCGTTACTTGTTTCTATATCTAAACTTATATCGTTATAATTTTTTTTTATTTCTTTTCAGGTAAGTGAAATTATGCTGGATGTTATTATTTTGTTTAAAATAATATTGTGAAACAAAGTTGTAAGTAAGAAAATTTTAAAATTCGATATTTATTTAGTGAATATATATAAATACTGCAATAATATCGTCAATGTCTCACTTGCTCTGTTAGCTTCCAGTCGAAGTGCTTTATAATATATACTTTCTTTCGGGTTATTAACCTGACAATTTCTTACTGTTTATACCCTCACTTTAGTGGGGAAAGCAGTGACCTAAAATCCTAAGCATGTTCGTCAGAAATCAGTTTTAGGACATTTAAACTCATTTAAGCAATGTCCGTCCGTCTGGCTTGATCGTGAGCACTATAACTTTCGAAAGGAGTAACCGGTTGATATCAATCTTGGTACGTGGTCATAATTTTTTCTATCTATAGGCTATGTGTGAAAATGGGATGGATTACTCAACTAAAAGTTTCTTACTTCTTCTACATATCGCGGCCTTAGAACAATTACATACGATTTATCAGCAAATATAACCTTGTTGTTCTAAGTTCACGATATTCCAAAATATTGTCTACTCATTCAGTCAGAATCAGAAACAAATGCAAAAAATTGTAGCGAGTTTCAATTGCTTGGTAGAAGTGACTGCAGTTTCTATAGACACCATTCTATCGGTCTTCAGAGTTCAATAGCAATAATGTATATATTTAACTTAAATCAGCCTGATATACTGAATAGTAAGTTAGGTATGAAACGAACTACTAGCCAAACCCGTATTTAACCCAACTAAGTCGACACACTGAAACTCGCATAGCAGAACATTTTGTTTCCGTTTTTAGAATCCGTTAACAGAATTGTTTAAAATCTATATTTTGTAATGCTTTTCAAATTTACCAACAATTTCAAAATATTCGGCCAATGAATATCGCATGTCCTGCCTAAGTAAATTTCCCACTTTTTTTAATATGTTTGTTTTGTTTTTGGCAAATCGTTTGCAACACATGCTAAGAATACCACAACCAAACCGCATTTGTGTCATCGTCAGCGGCCGAAAGCAGGACACACAATGAGCTTAAAATCCTAGTGGCGAAAATAATTATTTTGCAATTGTTTTTTTTTCTATTTTGTTCACCAAAAAAGAGGACATATACCATTGTGAAAATTAGTTTTTCTATGTCATGCTGAACATGCGTGACCGCTTTATTCATTGGTGGATTTGAAGCGAAGCTGTTTTTGGGTTTTGGCAGGATATATTGTTCATTTCGAAACTATTTAGATAAGATAATAAGAGCTGTAATAGATAAAATAAAACACAGATTGTATTCTGCCAATTTGACAAGAAAATAATTTAAATTTTTTGTTCGGAATATGTATGTACTTATAAAAAAAGTATAACTGTTCTCTGTTGGAGTCTAATTTTATATTCTGCGGATTATGGTCAATCCATTTCATTGTACGAAGTGAAAAATTTTTAATTGGCGTTTACATGGAAAAATCTCTCATACTTAAAGCCTAGATTATGTTGGGGGTACTTACATGCCAACTCGGAGAACGTACAGCGTGCCATATGAGTAACATTAATTTTGAGTATGAGTATTTTTCAAATTTATATTCTTCATAAGACCAGTAGTACGAGGAAATTATTTTCTCCTCAATTAGTATTTAAATATTGAATTGTGAATGAATTAGTAAAAATTCTCGAAAATGTTTAGAACACATATTTTATTTGACAACATACTGCAAAATTATTAAGAAGCAAAGATTTTTGTAAAAAAAAAAATACATTATTAAATGTAAATATAATAGGCTAATAAGAAATATATTTTATTGTAGTTATGTTTGCAACAATTATTATTAATCATACGCTCTATTAATTCTCAAAAGTTTCTGAATGGATAATATCTCTGTGTTCCCAAATTATTCTCAAAGAAAACAATACCGCTATCCTTAATACTATTTACATTCCTGAAAGGTCCTAGACCTTTCGTAAAGTCTCCCATTTGATCCCGAAAACATTCAGTAACAGTTTTTTTCATTCATTGTTTTTTTGAACTCTCATTGTTTGTTATTACTTTGACTGCAAAACAAAAACTACTGTATCCTCTGTCTGTCGATGTCATTGTCACATATCACACCCCTCGCTCCCCCACTGCCTTTGGAGCATATTTATGCATCATCCGCTGCGTATTAATATTGCCTGCAACATTTTTTGTTATTTTTATACCTCATATGGCATTTTCACACAATAAATATTTAATAGTTTGTTGTTTATAAACAAACAAAGGAGACGGTGGCAGATCCACGGGAAATTGGCGCACATTGTTTTTAATAAATAAATTGCTTGGCAATAAAAGTAAATGAATGAATTGATGGCGGCGACGGCTATTGACTGCCTGATGTTTTGGATTCTGGGAACTGGTGTATAACAGAGGGCGGGAGTATGGGTTAAAATAAAATCGATGTAGCTTGAGAGTGAAGGCAGCATAAATGGCAGTTAAAATTAATTGTTTAAAAATATAAATGTTGGTAGATTTTAAATTTAGTACAGGAATTTGTAGTTGCATCTTTTGTTGCTGGAAAATATTTTAAATATAAAATTCCGGGAAAAATCTTCTTTATGTATAGCACAGAATTTAAATGTTGAATTGACTTTGTTTTATATAGCAAGCTATTGAGGTCGTATTCTATACCAGACTATTGAGGTCTATCATAGAGTTCACTTTCTCTCACTAAAAGACATTTGAGGACGCCTTCTTCAACTCCAAACCATTGAAGTTTAAAGTTCTCAACAAGCTGATGAGATCGCCATCTGCAATATGAAACAAACGAAATTGTACTCTTCCTTAGCAGACCAATGAGGTTATACTCGTCTATAGCAGGCCAATAAGACCATACTCTTCCGTCCGCACTAATGCGGTCGGATTCTTCCTTAGCAAATCACAGAGGTGGTATTCTTCTCTAGACGTTTAATGGGGTTGTATTCTTCCCTAGAAGTTGAATGGGTTCATATTCTTCCCTAGATGACCAATAAGGCCTCTTTCCTAGGAGGCCCATGAGGTCATCTTCTTCTTTAGCACACAAATGAGTTTGTACGCTTCCTTAGAAGTTCAATGAGGTCGTATTCTTCCTTCGAAGGCCAATGAGGTCATATTCTTCCTTCGAAGACCAAATAGGTAATATTCTACCCAAGAGGTTCAAACTTGTCGTATTCTTCCCGAAAAGTTCAGTGATCTCGTCTTCATCCTTAGCACTCGAGTGAGGACTTTCTTCCCTTCAATGAGGTTTAATTATTCCTTAGAACTTTAATGAGTTTGTATTTTTCCCTAGAAGTTCAGTGTGGTCGTATCCTTCCCTAGAAATTCAATGGGCTCGTATTATTCCTTAACAAACCAATTAGGCCTTATTATTCTCTAAAACTTAAATGAGGTAGTATTCTTCCCTAGAAGTTCAATGTAGTCGTATTTCTCCCTAGAAGTTCAATGTGGAAGTATTCTTCCCAAAATAATCAATGAGGACGTATTCCTCCCCAGAAGTTCAATGGGGACGCATTATTCCTTAGAAGTTTAGTGATGATCTTCCCTAGAACTTCAATGAGATCTTAGTTCTATGCCCTGACCAATGAGGTCATATTCTTCCCTAGAAGTCCCCTAACCAATGAGATCATATTCTTCCCTAGATGTTCAATGAGGTCGTATTATTCTCTAGAAGTTCAAAGAGGTCGTATTATTCCCAGGAAGTTCAATGAGGTCGTATTCTTTCTAGAAGATTACTGATCTATGAGGTCGTATTTTTCCCTAAAAGTTCAATAAGGTCATTCTCTCCCCTAAAATGTTGTATTCCTTTCTAGAAGTCCAAAGCAGTGATGCCAACTATTTCCGAAGCAAAAGCGTAATGAAACAGACCTTTAGGTCGACTTCTTTAACATAGACTGAGGTCGTCTTATTTAAGATACCTGCAGATTGTTTAACAGATCTTTAGGTCGCCTTCTTTAAACGACCTTTAGGTCTTCTTCTTTAACAGACCTTTAGTTCGTCGTCTTTAATAAACTTTTAGGTGGTATTTTTTACCAGACCGTTAGGTCGCCTTCTTTAACAGATCTTTGGGTAGTCGTCTTTAACTTACCTATAGGCATTATTTAATAGATATATATGTTTGAGTTATATATGTTGTTTTTATTTTAGTTGATTATTAAGTCTTTATTTTTGTTTGAAGATTAAAGAATATATATTCTCTTCATGCAATTAGTTGAGTAGATATTAAATATGGCAAATCGAAAATTTGTCACCAATTGTGCACTTGTGTCCAAGTTCAGTAAGAGCAATATGAATTATCAAAGAGTGTGTATAATTAATAATAATAATCAATATAAAGCATACGACCCCTGGTTCTCCGTTTGTATTTCTCATCCCAGTAATAAAAATATTGTATAAGTTAACAAGTTAATGAGTGCAATTAATACTTCCATGAACATCACAAATTCCTAGCAATCTCTCTACTTAATGCTCACCTAATTTTTGTCTATATATAATTAAATCATTCGCTTGATCTTTCTCGGCCATAATTAAAACAATCCTCTATAGTTTTTTTCTAAAAACGTTTCTATTTGATTGTTTTCGAAAGCCTGGTAATGAGATTTATGCATTATAATGCTGTTGTTTTTGGTTTATTATATCAACATTATTTAAATTCACACCCCCTCTCGCCGTCCCGCCATAAGCACGCATAACACTCTAAATCTGTTCGGTTCTATTTGAGGTTACCTCCACTCTGTGTGTGTGCGGTATGGTCTATGGCAAATCTCTACATTGGTTTTTATAAACTACCAGTGAACCAAGCTAAATTCTCCAAATACAATTAAAATTTGTGGTTGTCCAAAACCGTTGTCCAAATTCCGCTGCTTTGCCGCCACCACTACTAAATCCTGCAATCCCCTCTGCCCCTTTTTAGATTATAACTCATTTCATATGAAAAGTTATTGAAGCGTATCCCCAATTTTACATGGCGAGTATAGTTTGTCGGCTTGAATTTCGCTGGAAAATTTGAAAAGTGGAAATTTTGTTTGGTAACAGTTGTGCGGAATTTGCCATTTGCATTGCTCTCTTCTCTAGCCGCTCCTCTAGCGACGCACTCTTTTTCGCAAACCATTAAATTAATGTTTACAGTCAATTTGAAGAGGTAAGAAGAAGGGCAGAGGGTTTGGCGGGTGTTGAGGGCGAAAATGAACAAAAATTACAATGAAACAATTTTCTTTGTGGAAATAGTTTTCCCACAAAATTGTTCAATCAATTGTAAATGTCAGTTTCAATGTATATCAGATTCCAAGAGGGTGGGAGCGGAGTAAATTTGGGGGGAAGAGGTTACATCTGTCGATAAAATTTCGTGGAAATGTCACTGGCCTCCAGTGGGCAAACAACAACATTTTTGCAAAATAGTAATTATGGCCATATTGTGTGTATGCGTCAGTCCTTAAACGAGAGTGAACCGTTTGATTCTTTGAATATTTAAATTTTAAATATTTTGCTAGAGATTTGTAACAAGGGGAAATTCTTTATCTTAACAAATATGACAAGTAAAATATAGAAATTATCTCGCCTATTGAGCCAAACAATTTCCTAAGGAAATATGTGTCTCGACTGTCGACCCACAAAATTTCCTAAGGAAATATGTGTCTCGACTGTCGACCCACAAAATTTCCTAAGGAAATATGTGTCTCGACTGTCGACCCACAAAATTTCCTATGGAAATATATAGTCTCGACAGTCGAGCCGCAAAAATTGCCTATGGAAATATATCGTCTCGACAGTCGATCCGCAAAAATTGCCTATGTAAATATATCGTCTCGACAGTCGAGCCGCAAAAATTTCCTATGGAAATATATCGTCTCGAAATTCGAGCCGAAAAATTTCCTTTGGAAATATGTCGTCTCGACAGGCGATCCGCCAAAATTTCCTATGGAAATATGTGTCTCGACAGTCGAGCCGCAAAAATTTCCTATGGAAATATGTGCCTCGACAGTTGAGCCAAAAAATTTCCTAAGGAAATATGTGTCTCGACTGTCGACCCACAAAGTTTCCTATGGAAATATGTGTCTCGACAGTCGAGCCAAAAAATTTCCTATGGAAATATGTGTCTCGACAGTCGAGCCAAAAAATTTCCTATGGAAATATGTATATCGTCTCGACAGTCGAGCCGCAAAAATTTCCTATGGAAATATGTCGTCTCGACAGGCGATCCGCCAAAATTTCCTATGGAAATATGTGTCCCGACAGTCAAGCCACAAAAATGTCCTATGGAAATATGTGTCTCGACAGTCGAGCCGCAAAAATTTCCTATGGAAATATGTGTCTCGACAGTCGAGCCGCAAAAATTTCCTATGGAAATATTTGTCTCGACAGTCGAGCCGCAAAAATTTCCTATGGAAATATGTGTCTCGACAGTCGAGCCGCAAAAATTTCTTATGGAAATATGTGTCTCGACAGTCGAGCCGCAAAAATTTCCTATGGAAATATGTGTCTCGACAGTCGAGCCGCAAAAATTTCCTATGGAAATATGTGTCTCGACAGTCGAGCCGCAAAAATTTCCTATGGAAATATGTGTCTCGACAGTCGAGCCGCAAAAATTTCCTATGGAAATATGTGTCTCGACAGTCGAGCCGCAAAAATTTCCTATGGAAATATGTGTCTCGACAGTCGAGCCGCAAAAATTTCCTATGGAAATATGTGTCTCGACAGTCGAGCCGCAAAAATTTCCTATGGAAATATGTGTCTCGACAGTCGAGCCGCAAAAATTTCCTATGGAAATATGTGTCTCGACAGTCGAGCCGCAAAAATTTCCTATGGAAATATGTGTCTCGACAGTCGAGCCGCAAAAATTTCCTATGGAAATATGTGTCTCGACAGTCGAGCCGCAAAAATTTCCTATGGAAATATGTGTCTCGACAGTCGAGCCGCAAAAATTTCCTATGGAAATATGTGTCTCGACAGTCGAGCCGCAAAAATTTCCTATGGAAATATGTGTCTCGACAGTCGAGCCGCAAAAATTTCCTATGGAAATATGTGTCTCGACAGTCGAGCCGCAAAAATTTCCTATGGAAATATGTGTCTCGACAGTCGAGCCGCAAAAATTTCCTATGGAAATATGTGTCTCGACAGTCGAGCCGCAAAAATTTCCTATGGAAATATGTGTCTCGACAGTCGAGCCGCAAAAATTTCCTATGGAAATATGTGTCTCGACAGTCGAGCCGCAAAAATTTCCTATGGAAATATGAAAAACAAACTTGAAAAACAAACTTCCGCAAATGAAAAACAAACTTCCTGGAAATGTGTCGTTTCAAAGCAAATACGGTGAACATAAAGAGTTTTTCAATACATACAATTAATTCCCGGTCCGATATAATGGCCCCAAATGTTATTGACATTACCGGACCCATCAGAGGTGATACCAACATAGCGGCCGTGATATTGGGAGCATTATTCTCTACTAAACCCAAAGCGGCCAAAGAGCTGCAAAGGGAAAATTAAAAAATATGATTAAAATTTCAAATGCAATTACAAACGAACACCGGGGCATTTTTAATTAAACATTGACTTTAATTAAATGCAACAAAGGGAATGATCACTATCGTGAAATCAACAAAACACAACACAATTAAATGAGCAAGGACAGTGGGTGGTTTATCAACCCTTACAACTCTGTAGGTGTTCTCCAAACACCTTTTGGCCTGCAAGCGCTTAAACAATGCCTAAAGAATTTCTATTACAAAAAGCTTTAAGGCACTTCAAGGCAGGAGTAGCTTTGCTAAATTTAAGGGTCCGTAAAAGGGTTGAGTTGATATACAAATGGGGCGTGCTCTAAACTCACTCAGCCGTCACAATTAACAGCAGATAATCGAAGGATAGTGAACCGCCAGCCCGGACACCATCGACAACCTGTTTTACGGTTAGCTTAGATTTAATTGATTCCACAAAATTGTTCCATTTGGACAACTCTTCGCCATCCATGGCATCACTGAAACGGAAAGAGTGAGAAAAAAATAAAAAACAGATCATTAAATATATTTTAAGGTTGAGTTCTCTGCAATTGATTTTATTTTAAAGCAATTTTCCTAAGTAGCTGTGATTTCCATGTGACTAGCTTTTTTTAAATAAAATATAGTTCCTACTTTAAAGAACCACAAAGCACAATCCAAAATAACAACTATCTAAAAATCGTATTTTTCTTTAAATAGTAGATTTGAAGACTCTTCATTTCCATGGGAGCAAACATTCTTTGGTTATTTTGTAGAGACTAAGCGGTTTAAGCTTTGTCCGTCTATACATTCCTTTGGACCAGAATTGTTGTGTGTTTTGTCAAAAGAAACATATTTGAATAACAAAAAAATACTAGAATATTCAGCTCCGCCTTTAAGTCACAACCATGGCCAACAAGATATCTGCTGTCTGGCTGATAAAGGATGAAAAGGAAATTTTTGCAAAAAAAAAAATTTCTCTTTATTTAAAGGTCACATATATTTGTCTTGTAGATATACGCCCTTGAATTTGTATTGCATTACAATTACATGTGATAGACAGAACAGAAAAAACATGTGTCTATCTCCTCCCTTTCTAGTTTGTCATTAATTCAATTACGAAATCTTAAGTGAAAATATTCAACCTCATTCTTACCTGACATCCTCGACCACAGTCAAAGCATCGTAGCTGACACTGCAGGGCAAGACACTGGAAAAAAGAAATTTAAATTTAATAAAAAATTAAAAAAAAAAAAACGATTTCTAAAAAAGTTAACATGTCAAATTTCCTATGGAAATATAACTCGATCTCCTATGAGAATATATATTCCGACTTTCAAATAAATTTCCTATGGAAATGTGACTCGACTGTAGAGCAAAATTCCTGTGAAAATGCGACTTGACTATCGAGCAAATTTCCTATGGAAATGTGACTCGACTATCGAGCAAAATTCCTTTGGAAATGTGACTCGACAATTGAGCAAATTTCCTATTGAAATGTGACTCGACAGTCGAGCAAATTTCCTATGGAAATGTGACTCGACTGTCGAGCAAATTTCCTATGGAAATGTGACTCGACTGTCGAGCAAATTTCCTATGGAAATGTGACTCGACTGTCGAGCAAATTTCCTATGGAAATGTGACTCGACTGTCGAGCAAATTTCCTATGGAAATGTGACTCGACTATCGAGCAAGTTTCCTATGGAAATCTCTCTCAACTGTCAAACAAATTTCTTATGAAAATATAACTCGACTGTCAAACAATTTTTCTAAAAAAATCTCACGACTATCGAACAAATTTGATAAATCGAGCTATAGACCTTTTATGACCACTTTTTAAATTATTTTCCAAGTGTATTTAGATCATATTTTGTTATCATTGCATTTTCCTTTCTAAACTGTTTATGTGGCAATTTCAACTCCTGCAATAGCCTTCAACCTTATCAAATTTGTTAACAGCAAAAGGAAAAAAAAACATCATAAAAACTGTCAACAACACATAAATGGCGAGAACACATTTCACATTTTTCCAACTGATAAAAATGGCCACTTAAAAGCCCATATCAAAGCGAACTTTTGCACCCGACAACTGCAAAATGCTAAGGTGTCCTCCGCCGAGAATGACACTGTTTGTGTCAGCACAATGGGGTGGGAGTATTGCAATAAATGTCTGGCCATGTTGTCTTTTGCACTTTGGAACAATAGACAGACACGCTCGCTTGAAGTGCAATACGACACCGCCATCATTGTTGAGCCCTGTCTTGCACTTTGTGTTTGGAAACTTTTAGCTGAGACTAGCCTGATTTTTTTCATTTTACGCCATTTTCTCTTTTGTTGTACAAGTTTCTTTGGTCTTGTCTAGTTTATGATGTTCTGACAAAGCAGTAGTGTTGAAAGTCCTGGAAAAGTTGCAAAGGAGTTCAACTTACCTGACACTAGAATTCAATTTAGTGCCAATACCCAGTTCCGTTAAACAATGCAGAGTGGTCTCACATGGTTCGCCGGACTGCAGAGGGAAGACAACATGATGGAAATAACCTTTTTTGCTGGTAGTCCAGGTGACATGTTCGATATCCAGTTTCACCAATAACTCTTCAAGGACCTGGAAAATAAAGAAAATAGAAGAAGTTTGTAGTATCTAAAGAAATGTGGGTTTGTGAGCTAATAGGAATGGGAAAAACTTCAAAGTAAAAAAAATATATTAAATTTCAAAATTTTCCTGTGGAAATTTTAGTTTGTAATTTTTTTTTAAATAATTTTAATAGAAAAATTTCACGACAGTCATTCTGCAGAATATTTAGGCATTTGTCGAAATAAACATCCATAGGAAATTTGCTCAATAGTCGAGTCACATTTCCTTTGGAAATTTTGTCGATAGTCGAGTCACATTTCCATAGGAAATTTGCTAGATAGCCGAGTCATATTTCCATAGGAAATTTGCTAGATAGTCGAGTCACATTTGCATAGGAAATTTTCTAGATAGTCGAGTCTCATTTCCTTAGGAAATTTGCTCGATATTCGAGTTACATTTCCATAGAAAATTTGCTCGATATTAAAATTACATTTCCATAGAAAATTTGCTCGATAGTTGAGTCACATTTTCATAGGATATTTGCTTGATAGTCCAGCTAGATTTCCATAGGAAATTTGCTCCATAGTCGAGTCACTTTTCAATAGGAAATTTTCTCGATGTTTCCTATTTTCATAGGAAATTTTCTCAATAGTCGGTTCACATTCCCATAGGAAATTTGCTCTATAGTCGAGTTACATTTCCATAGAAAATTAGTTCAATAGTCGAGTCACATTTTCACAGAAAATTGGCTCGATATTCGAGTTACATAGGAAATTTGCTCGATAGTCGAGTCACATTTCCATAAGAATTTTGATTGATAGTCGAGTCACAATTCCATAGGACATTTGGACGATAGTCAAGACACATATTTCCATAGGAAATTTTTTGGCTCGACTGTCGAGACACATATTTCCATAGGAAATTTTTTGGCTCGACTGTCGAGACACATATTTCCATAGGAAATTTTTTGGCTCGACTGTCGAGACACATATTTCCATAGGAAATTTTTTGGCTCGACTGTCGAGACACATATTTCCATAGGAAATTTTTTGGCTCGACTCTCGAGACATATACATATTTCCATAGGAAATTTTATGGCTCGACTGTCGAGACATATACATATTTCCATAGGAAATTTTATGGCTGTCGAGACACATATTTCCATAGGAAATTTTTTGGCTCGACTGTCGAGACACATATTTCCATAGGACATTTTTTGGCTCGACTGTCGAGACACATATTTCCATAGGACATTTTTTGGCTCGACTGTCGAGACACATATTTCCATAGGACATTTTTTGGCTCGACTGTCGAGACACATATTTCCATAGGACATTTTTTGGCTCGACTGTCGAGACACATATTTCCATAGGACATTTTTTGGCTCGACTGTCGAGACACATATTTCCATAGGACATTTTTTGGCTCGACTGTCGAGACACATATTTCCATAGGACATTTTTTGGCTCGACTGTCGAGACACATATTTCCATAGGAAATTTTTTGGCTCGACTGTCGAGACACATATTTCCATAGGAAATTTTTTGGCTCGACTGTCGAGACACATATTTCCATAGGAAATTTTTTGGCTCGACTGTGAGACATTTTTTTTGTATATAGACAAAATTCCATAGCCAAGACAAATTTTCTAGGAAATTGTAGTCGTTAGTCGAGACAAATTCCTATGTGAAATTTACTCGTTAGTCGAGACAAATTCGTGTGAAATTTATTCGTTAGTCAAGACAAATTTCTTTAGGAAATTTGTTGTTTACCAATACAAATATATGCAGGATATTATTAGAATAATTTCCAAAGGATTAATGTCTTACTTCAGCATTTATCTGCTGTATATTTAAAAGCCTCTTACTTTAAATGGGTTATTCTTGTTTTGCTTAATTTGCATAATTTTTGACCCCATTCGATATGACTTGACCGTGATCGAGTTTCTTGTTTTCTCCATGGAATTTCATTATCTTAAGTGCTGGAGATGGAGAGACAACCACACTGACCCCTTTTTCGTTTGGCACAACCCCGAAAAATTCTGTCACGTACGGATTCAACTAAACAGCCATAAAGTCACTTTCGATGGCTTTCCTTGGTTTTCTGTTTTTTGGATCGTCACTCGTCGTTTCACTTTCACGTTTGCCCACATGAGTTAAGCTTTCAGCCGTAAATATTCAACTCCAGCGAAAAACATTGGCAAATCGTGCTAGGGAACAGATATATGGACCGGAAGGAGACATGGGGGACATTTGGACATATACAAGGAGATAACACATTTCCCCCGTCCTGATCTGTTTACCTACCTTTTCCAAGGGGATAATGGCATTACCCTTTAAGTCTGTCATGACATTAGTAACGGCGCCACCAACTCCCTCACCCGTGGGACGATTATGTCCACCGGGCCGTGCTGCTCCACCGCCTCGACCACCACGACCACCGGCGGCCGCAGTAGGCAAACCAATGCCAGCTGCACGTCGGTATTTGGGTGCATTCTTGTCACGTAGCTCGACTTCAAGTCTTAATATTGCGTTGTTATTTTCCGGAAGATTGATGTTCAGGTTATTATTGCCACCGACAACACCTCCTCCCACACCGGATTTCGTAACAATACTGTGGACCGGTAGGTTTGGTGATGATGACAAATCTTGATTGTTACCTGTGAATGGCAATGGAAAAGTAGACAGGACATCATATAATCGAGAAGGACAGGCGTTGTAAGGCTATTATATATAAATATATATATATGTATGTATGAATGTATATAAAGAGATGAACATCTGAATGATGAACCGTTTATAAATGTACATATGTCCATGTGTGTCTCCACACAATACGATTGTACTACGTATCCTTTAAATCCTTTGGTTTTGCTTGTCTGTACGTGTGCGTGGGCATATCATTGTTGTATATTCATATAAGTGTAAATAATACGATTAATTTTAAAATGCTGTGATTTCTGTTCCACAAGGCTAAACTCGTGCAGACTTCCCTCCAGTCCTTTTATGTATTCCCACCAAAGAGTAGAATCCTTTTCTGCTCAGGGGAGAGACACACATGCGTAAATCTCATTTAAACCTTTCTAATTTATGTTTGGGATATACGTATATTCATATATATGATTGACTACAAGCACAAGGAATGTAATTGAAATACAACTTCAATTGTCTGCATTAGCCAGATATTTCACTGGAATTGAACGTGTCAGGTTGCAATATCGAGCAGATTAATTTGCAAACCAATTCCATAAGAAATTGTTGATTTAGAGGCATATGATTACAGAGAACCAAAATTGTATCTAAGTAGGATTGAGAATATTAGGGAAAGTTATTAGAAAGCATTACTAAATTATGCCAATACCAAAATTATGCATTCAATGGAGAAAATTAGTCTTTGGATTATGAAAAAAATGTTAAATAGAAATATTGCAAATTTTTTCTATAGAAAATGTCAAAATGTATCACTAAAATTGAAAAAATGTCTTAGAAGAAATATCTTATATAAACTTAAAAAAATCCTAAAGGAATGTAGAAGAAGAAAACTAAAAAATCCATACATACTTTAATGACATACGAACATTTTAATAAATACCTATGGTAATATGTCTCGACCAATTAGCAAAGATTCCTATTGGATTCCAAATATGTCCTTACTACAGATCAAAAATTTCCTATTGGCTTTGCTCGACACTCGCGAAATATTTAGGAAATTTTTGCGCCCCGACAGTCGTGACATAATATTTCCATAGGAAATTTTTGCGGCTCGACAGTTGAGACCAAAGATTTCCATAGGAAATTTTTGCGGTTCGACTGTCGAGACAAAATATTTCCATAGGAAAATTATTAATTTCCTATAGAAAACTTGAAAAATTTCCTATAGAATATTTTAAAAATTTCCTATAGAAAATGTTAAAAATTTGAAAAATTTCCTATAGAAAATTTGAAAAATTTCCTATAGAAAATTTGAAAAATTCCCTATAGAAAATTTGAAAAATTTCCGATAGAAAATTTGAAAAATTTCCTATAGAAAATTTGAAAAATTTCCTATAGAAAATTTGAAATATTTCCTATAGAAAATTTGAAAAATTTCCTATAGAAAATTTGAAAAATTTCCTTTGAAAAATTTCCTATAAAACATTTAAAAAATTTCCTATAAAACATTTAAAAAATTTCCTATAGAAAATTTTAAAAATTTCCTATAGAAAATTTGAAAAATTTCCTATAGAAAATTTGAAAAATTTCCTATAGAAAATTTGAAAAATTCCCTATAGAAAATTTGAAAAATTCCCTATAGAAAATTTGAAAAATTCCCTATAGAAAATTTGAAAAATTTCCGATAGAAAATTTGAAAAATTTCCTATAGAAAATTTGAAAAATTTCCTATAGAAAATTTGAAAAATTTCCTATAGAAAATTTAAAAAATTTCCTATAGAAAATTTGAAAAATTCCCTATAGAAAATATGAAAAATTCCCTATAGAAAATATGAAAAATTCCCTATAGAAAATTTGAAAAAATTCCTATAGAAAATTTGAAAAATTTCCTATAAAACATTTAAAAAATTTCCTATAGAAAATTTGAAAATTTTCCAATAGAAAATTTGAAAATTTTCCAATACAAAATTTGAAAATTTTCCTATAGAAAATTTGAAAATTTTCCTACAGAAAATTTGAAAATTTTCCTATAGAAAATTTGAAAATTTAATTTTCAAATTAATTTTCCTATAGTAAATTTGAAAGTTTTCCTATAGAAAATTTGAAAGTTTTCCTATAGAAAATTTGAAAGTTTTCCTATAGAAAATTTGAAAGTTTTCCTATAGAAAATTTGAAAGTTTTCCTATAGAAAATTTGAAAATTTTCCTATAGAAAATTTGAAAATTTTCCTATAGAAAATTTTAAAAATTTCTTATAAAAAATTTTAAAAATTGCCTATTGAAAATATTAAAAATTTCCTATTAAAAATTTGAAAAATTTCCTATTAAAAATTTGAAAAATTTCCTATAGAAAATTTGAATAATTTCCTATAGAAAATTTGAATAATTTCCTATTGAAAATTTTAATAATTTCCTATAGAAAATTTGAATAATTTCCTATAGAAAATTTGAATAATTTCCATAGAAAATTTGAATAATTTCCTATAGAAAATTTGAAAATTTTCCTATAGAAAATTGTAAAAATTAGCTATAGAAAATTTGAAGTTTCCTTTAGAAAATTTGACAAAATTTCCTATAGAAAATTTTAAAAATTCCCCTTAGAAAATTTGACAAAATTTCCGATAGAAAATTTGACAAAATTTCCTATAAGAAAAATTTGAAAAATTTCCTATAGAAAATTTGAATAATTTCCTATTGAAAATTTGAATAATTTCCTATAGAAAATTTGAATAATTTCCTGTAGAAAATTTGAATAATTTCCTATAGAAAATTTGAAAAATTTCCTATAGAAAATTGTAAAAATTTGCTATAGAAAATTTGAAGTTTCCTTTAGAAAATTTGACAAAATTTCCTATAGAAAATTTGACAAAATTTCCTATAGAAAATTTGACAAAATTTCCTATAGAAGATTGGAAAAATTTCGTATAGAAAATTGAATAAATTTCGTATAGAAAATTGGAAAAATGTCCTATAGAAAATTGGAAAAATTTCCTATAGAAAATTGGAAAAATTTGCTATAGAAAATTGGAAAAATTTGCTATAGAAAATTGGAAAAATTTCCTATAGAAAATTGGAAAAATTTCCTATAGAAAATTGGAAAAATTTCCTATAGAAAATTAGAAAAATTTCCTATAGAAAATTTGAAAAATTTCCTATAGAAAATATGAAAAATTTCCTATAGAAAATTTAAAAAATTTACTATAGAAAATTTGAAAAATTCCCTATAGAAAATATGAAAAATTCCCTATAGAAAATATGAAAAATTCCCTATAGAAAATTTGAAAAATTCCCTATAGAAAATTTGAAAAATTCCCTATAGAAAATTTGAAAAATTTCCTATAGAAAATTTGAAAAATTTCCTATAGAAAATTTGAAAAATTTCCTATAGAAAATTTGAAAAATTTCCTATAGAAAATTTGAAATAATTCCAATTTTCCTATAGAAAATTTGAAAATTTTCCTACAGAAAATTTGAAAATTTTCCTATAGAAAATTTGAAAATTTTCCTATAGTAAATTTGAAAGTTTTCCTATAGAACATTTGAAAGTTTTCCTATAGAAAATTTGAAAATTTTCCTATAGAAAATTTGAAAATTTTCCTATAGAAAATTTGAAAATTTTCCTATAGGAAATTTTTAAAATTTTTTATAAGAAATTTTAAGAAAATTTTAAAAATTTCTTATAAAAAATTTTAAAAATTTCCTATTGAAAATTTTAAAAATTTCCTATTAAAAATTTGAAAAATTTCCTATAGAAAATTTGAATAATTTCCTATTGAAAATTTGAATAATTTCCTATAGAAAATTTGAATAATTTCCTATAGAAAATTTGAATAATTTCCTATAGAAAATTTGAATAATTTCCTATAGAAAATTTGAAAAATTTCCTAAAAAAAATTTGAAAAATTTCCTATAGAAAATTTGAAAAATTTCCTCTAGAAAATTTGAAAAATTTCCTCTAGAAAATTTGAAAAATTTCCTATAGAAAATTTGAAAAATTTCATTTGAAAAATTTCCTATAAAACATCTAAAAAAAATCTTATAGAAAATTTGAAAAATTTTCTATAGAAAATTTGAAAAATTTCCGATAGAAAATTTGAAAAATTTCCTATAGAAAATTTGAAAAATTTCCTATAGAAAATTTAAAAAATTTCCTATAGAAAATTTAAAAAATTTCCTATAGAAAATTTAAAAAAATTTCCTATAGAAAATTTAAAAAATTTCCTATAGAAAATTTAAAAAATTTCCTATAGAAAATTTAAAAAATTTCCTATAAAAAATTTAAAAAATTTCCTATAGAAAATTTAAAAAATTTCCTATAGAAAATTTAAAAAATTTCCTATAGAAAATTTAAAAAATTTCCGATAGAAAATTTAAAAAATTTCCTATAGAAAATTTAAAAAATTTCCTATAGAAAATTTAAAAAATTTCCTATAGAAAATTTAAAAAATTTCCTATAGAAAATTTAAAAAATTTCCTATAGAAAATTTAAAAAATTTCCTATAGAAAATTTAAAAAATTTCCTATAGAAAATTTAAAAAATTTCCTATAGAAAATTTGAAAAATTCCCTATAGAAAATATGAAAAATTCCCTATCGAAAATATGAAAAATTCCCTATAGAAAATTTGAAATATTTCCTATAGAAATTTTGAAAAATTTCCTATAGAAAATTTGAAAAATTTCCTATAAAACATTTAAAAAATTTCCTATAGAAAATTTGAAAATTTTCCAATAGAAAATTTGAAAATTTTCCAATAGAAAATTTGAAAATTTTCCTATAGAAAATTTGAAAATTTTCCTATAGAAAATTTGAAAATTTTCCTATAGAAAATTTGAAAATTTTCCTATAGAAAATTTGAAAATTTTCCTATAGGAAATTTGAAAGTTTTCCTATAGAAAATTTTCCTATAGAAAATTTGAAAATTTTCCTATAGAAAATTTGAAAAATTTCTTATAAAAAATTTTAAAAATTTCCTATTGAAAATTTTAAAAATTTCCTATTAAAAATTTCCTATAGAAAATTTGAAAAATTTCCTATAGAAAATTTGAATAATTTCCTATTGAAAATTTGAATAATTTCCTATAGAAAATTTGAATAATTTCCTATAGAAAATTTTAAAAATTCCCCTTAGAAAATTTGAAAAATTTCCTATAGAAAATTTGAAAAATTTCCTTAGAAAATTTGAAAAATTTCCTATAGAAAATTTGAAAAATTTCCTATAGAAAATTTGAAAAACCCTATAGAAAATTTTAAAAATTTCCTGTTTCTTATTTTTTAATTTTATTTTTAATGTTATATATTTTGTAGCCTACTTTAAAGCTTTTAAACAGACATACAAATTAAAACATATTCTTTGTTGGCAAACAAAAAAACCGACTATGACAAATAGACTTGGTGATTTTGATGGTCCTGTGAAATTTGCAAAAAATGCTAATGCCTAAGATTTACTGCACACTAAGGAGCCTTGAAAAATTACACCAGACAATTTATTATTTTTTCCCTAATACTTCAGAACAATCTGTGCTTCAAAAGATAAACAATTTAGACATTGTTTGGCAAGGACAAAATTTTTTTGCTGTTTTTTTTTTTTTTTTTGTTATCGATGGTGAAGAGCATTAATCACATCATTTTTACTTATTTGCTTCAAAATAATGTTCCTCGTCCGTTTGTTTTTTCTTGGTATACAAAGTTATCAAGTGTTATTATTACTGGTATTACACCACACCTTACATGCCCAGAATCATATATCATTCCGGAAATTTTCATGTTCATTTTTTCCCCACCCAAACAAAATTGCTTTATGTTCCAGGATAATGAATTATCTAACGAAAATACTTGTGTTAGGTGTCGTGTCAAAATGTAGAGAAAAAAGTTCAACATCTTTAGCAAGAAAAACTTTAACACTTAAGTGATAATTTTCTGTAAATTGTGAGGGAAGTTTTCGAAGAGATCTATTGATTGACAGGACTCATGTCATGTTCGTTTAACGAAAATTATACCAATTCCCTGACAACGAAAACACTGATTTGTAGTTAAGGGTATACGGGGGAATACTTATAGTTGTAGGGGGGAGTGAAGCCAATCGCCAGAGTTAAATCTTTGATGGATTGTGGTCATCATAAAATGTTAATCTTTTGGTTTTTTCCACAGAATTTTAATGTTTGCTTTGGCTTCTTTGTGTACAAAGTCCATCATTTGTTATTATATGTTTATCCTTAGCTTCAGTGTATGCGACCAAGTCAAATGTTAAGGATATTATTGATGATCCTTGCAGAGTTGAGGATGGACACTTGTCCCACACACTACCACATATGCAGGAAATGATTGAGTGGTTTCCGTGCTCGGCATTTCAATGATTTCAACATCGACCAACGAAGAGTATACCGTATATATGTACATATAAGAAACGATTTAGAATCAATGATAAATTATGTTAGAATATAAAATCAAAAAACTTTTTTAAAGAGAAGGCTAAATGTAAGGCAGTGGAGACTTTAAATTACCATAATATAAATACGATATGCTAGAGTCAACCTCAGAGGTCTTCTTGTACACTAAAGACGACCTCAAAGGTCTTACTCTATACCAAAGTCGACCTATGAGGTCTTTCCCTATACTAGAGTCGACCTCAACGATCTCACTCTATACTACAGTCGATACTAGTATCGACGTATGGTGTCCTCCACTATACTAGAGTCGACCTCTGAGGTACTTCTCTATACTAGAGTCGACCTCTGAGGTCTTCCTCTATATTAAAGTCGACCTCTGAGGTCTTCCTTTATACTAAAGTCGACATAAGGGTTCCTCCTCTATACTAAAGTCGACCTCTGATGTCTTCCTCTATAGTAGAGTTGACCTTTGAGTTCATACTCTATTCTACAATCGACCTCTGAGGTCATACTCTATTCTACAATCGACCTCTGAAGTCTTACTCAATACTAAAGTCGACCTCTGAGGTCTTCCTCTATAATAGAGTCGACCTCTTAAGTCTTCCTCTATAATAGAGTCGACCTCTGAGGTCTTCCTCTATACTACAGTCGACCTCTGAGGTCTTCCTCTATAATAGAGTAGACCTCTGTAGTATTCCTCTATAATAGAGTCAACCTCTGAGGTCTTCCTCTATACTAGAGTCGACCTCTGAGGTCTTCCTCTATACTAGAGTCGACATCTGACTGAGGTACTAGAATCGACCTATGACTTCTTTATCTATACTAGAGTCGAACTCAGAGGCCTCTGTCTATACCAGAGTCGACCTCTGAGGTCTTCCTCTATACTAGAGTCGACCTCTGAGGGCTTATTCCATACTAGAGTCGACCTCTGGGTCTTCCTCTATACTAGAGTCGACCTCTGAGGTCTTCCTCTATACTAGAGTCGACCTCTGAGGTCTTTCTCTATACTAGAGTCGATCTCTAAGGTTTCCACTATAATAGCTTCGACCTCTAAGGTCTTCCACTATACTAAAGTCGACATCTGAGGTTTTCCTCTATACTAGAGACGACTTCTGAATTCTCACTATATACTAGAGACGACCTCTGAGTTATTCCTCTATACTAGAGTCGACCTATGACTGAGTTCTTCCTTTATACTAGAGTCGACCTATGACTGAGGTCTTCCTCTATACTAGAGTCGATGTCTGAGGTTTCCTCTATAATAGCTTCGACCTCTGAGGTCTTCCTCTATACTAAAGTCGACCTCTGAGGTCTTCCTCTATACTTAAGTCGACCTCAGAGGTCTTACTCTAAACTAGAGTCGTTCACTGAGGTTTCCTCTACACTATAGTCAACCTCTGAGGCCTTCCTTTATACTAGAGTCAACCTCGAGGTCTTCCTCTATACTGGAGTCCATCTCTGAGGTCTTCCTCCAAACTAGAGTCGACCTCTAAGGTCTTCCTCTATACTATAATAGACCTCTGAGGTCTCCCTCCAAACTAGAGTCGACCTCTGAGGTCTTCCTCTGTACTCGAGTCGACCTCTGAGGTCTTCCTCTATACTACAGATGTCCTCTTAACTCTTCCTCTATACTAAAGTCGATCTCTAAGGTCATACTTTATACTAAAGACAACCACAGAAGTCTTTCTCTAGACTAGAGTCGACGCCTGAGGTGTTGTGCAATACTACAGTGAACCTCAGATTAATTAAATTCCTGATGACATTTTCAGTTTATTAATCAATTCTTAAAGCTTAGCCCCAGACTCACACACACATGTTCAAGCACGATCTTCTTATTAACACAGCCCGAAAGTATAATTTACTTTTAGGCATTTTGATGACACACTTATATTAAACACATAAAAAGTTTGGTTGGTTGGTGTTTGTTTTCGCTGACACTTGTACACTTGTGGGTGATGGCATGGGAATGGACGGATAAAAGTGCGGGCGGACGGCCAAAAGACCAGACCAAGTACATACCATAATAAAGCTCACGTTCGAAATTAGCTGTTGGCACAACAATTAAAAATACCACACCCGGCATTGTCACTTCAAATTACACGACGACGACGAGGAGGACGACAATGACGACGCCTTTTCACCTCCAAGCGGTCTTGGCTTCACACTTCTGTGGTCTCCTACTTTGAGGGTGGGGGGGAGCGTCAGACTCCAATTCCACTGGTGTTAAAAAGCCTTTAGGGTATATGTTATGCTATCCTGCAAAAAAAAACAAGAGGGAAAATATTCATACATATAAATTTTGGTTGGCAAATTAATTTCTTCTTTATTATACAGTACATATACCCCCGGGAGTATAAATGCGGGGGGCAATTAAACATGTTCGCTGACACTTTTTTTCGGCCCCCGATTTTGTTGCCATACATACGAGCATACCCCTGAAATTATGTTGGCGACAAGAATTATTGAATTTAATTTGCGTGTTTACGGCGGTCACAAAAATAAAAATTTATTGCATATTTTTAGGTGGGCATTAATAGAAAATTAAATGGGATTTTGCTGCTGCACGTACACTTTGCCATTGGCGCTAATGCAATTTTATACTTTTGGAGCATTTTGAACGATTATAAAAACATTTAAGAGGCGCTCTCTCCTCTCCCCTCCCCTCCCCGCCACTCCAAAACCAAAAACCATTCGAATACGATTTATTTATATATGGTTGACTTACCAAATTTATTATGTGTAGTAAGGTATGTCTATTAAATGAAAAATTATTACATATAAAATCTATAAAAATTGTTATGGGCTAGCAGCCAAATCCTGATGTAATAAAGGATGTTTTTGCACTCTCTATTAGATAAGGTTGTTTTTTCAATTAAGTCATTTATTTTGATATGTACAGAGCAGAGAAAAACAGATGTAACAAATTCATAGCATATCTCCGGGTGTTTTTAATAACTAATAGAATGCAATGTGTGTGTGTAAAAATTAAAATTGGACAAATGGAAATAAAAACAATTGAGAAATTTAAATAGATTTTCAAGTTATTTTAAATAAAACAATTTCGGAAATTAGAGATTATATATACATTAAGGGACCTACACAAATTTATAGAATATTTTTAGGATTAGGAATTGTAACTTGACAAACTTAACGGGGAGACCTCAGGGGCCGACCCTTCTAAAGTTGAAGACCTCTGAGGTCTACTCTAGTACAGAGAAAGAACTCTGAGGTCGAATCTAGTATAGAGGTCGACTGTATCATAGAGAAAGTCCTTCAAGATCGAATCTAGTATTTACATTTACCTCTTCCTCTATGATAGAGTCGACCTCTAAGGTCTTCCTCTATACTAGAGTCGACCTCTGAGTTCTTCCTCTATACTAGAGTCGACCTCTGAGTTCTTCCTCTATACTAGACTCGACCTCTGAGGTCTTCCTCTATACTAGGTCTTCCTCTATGCTAGAGTCGACCTCTGAGGTCTTCCTCTATACCAGGGTCGACCACTGAGGTCTTCCTCTGTACTATAGTCGACCTCCGAGGTCTTCCTCTGTACTAGAGTGGACCTTTGAGGTCTTCCTCTGTACTAGAGTCGAACTTTTTGGTCTTCCTCTGTACTAGAGTCGACCTTTGAGGTCTTCCTCGGTACTAGAGTCGACTTCTGAGGTCTTCTTCTATAGTAGAGTCGACCTCTGAGGTCTTTCTCTATACCAGAGTCGACATCTGAGGTATGCCTCTATAAAAGAGTCGACCTCTGAGGTCTTCTTCTATACTAGAGTCGACCTCTGAGGTCTTCCTTTATTCTAGAGTCAAATTGAGAGATCCTCCGCTATACTAGAGTCGACTTCAAAGGTCTTCCTCTATAGTACCTCTGACCTCTGAGGTCTTCCTCTATACTAGAGCCGACCTCTGAGATCTTCGTGTGTACTAGAGTCAAACTCTGAGATCTTACTCTAAACAAAAGCCGACATCTGAAGACTTGATCAATACTAGAGTCGACCTCAATAGTCTTCCTCTATACTAGAGTCGACCACTATTCTATAGAGTCGACTTCTGGAATTTTCCTCTATACTATAGAGTAGACCTCTGAGGCCTTCCACTATTCCAGAGTCGACCCTGAAGCATTCTTCTTTCCAATAGTCGACCTCTGAGGTCTTTTACTATATTGTAAAGTCGATCTCTAGGGTCTTCCTCTACACTGCTGAGTAAAACTCATTGATCTGTTTGATTTTCCATTGTTTCCAGAGAAAGCAATTTATTTAACCATTTTATATTTGATAATAAACGTGTTATTTACATTTTATCGAAAGCATATGAGAATTTAAATCAATCATTCGCACTAACGGACAATGTAAAAATTGAGGCTTCTGTTTGGCCTGTCTGCTGAAAACAAAAAAAAACTAGTATGTAGAAGTGATAGCATTTACTACTCGTACTATTCTCACACATTTACTCGTATAATTTCAAAAATAAATATAGAGAAATATATTTTCCAATTAGTTAAACAATAGTATTATTCCCACCATATGTAAGTAGCTATGAACTAAAAAAAATATGATCTTATAATTTGTTCCACATTATGTACGAGTACATTCTTTACATTCTTACATTCTTTTCTTTTGTATTTTTTAATCTGCTTGTGAAAAATTTGCAGAAATCCTTGTCCTGGATGTGAAATATATCATATCATTTTTTTTTCGTCTGCTACTGTTGAAGTTTTCGTCCACCACACATTTGCCACCTGACATGTTAAGTCGGCAAATGTGGTTCTGACACTTGTGGTGTTCTCTGTTTCCAAAAGGTGAGGGACGAAATTCTTATGTTTTACCACAAAAAGAATTTCCAAGTGTGAGGTGTAAGTTACAACACAACCAACAAGAGGCTTAAGGTAACTTCACAATGTTTGTGAAAACATTTTAAAAGAAAAATATTCGGTACAATGTGTACATAAAAAGGGCAGAAAATCTGGGATTAACCCTAATTTAGTTTAGATCTTTAATAAAACTATATTCCAGAGCAAAATACAGATTGACAGGAAAAAAAGGCCTGCTTTAGAGATAAAATGAGGGATAGACTTAAAATCAATTCATAATTTTATTTGGGCTCCTAATTTTATAGCAATGTTTATCCTATGAATTTAAAATTTTGTTATTTTGTTTGTAAATCTTTTTGGCGCCTCAAAATATGCAACAGTTGTTGGTATTTTAATAAATGACAGTTTATATGGCCAACACAATTTAATTATTTATTGCTCAACTATTTTAATTTGGTATAAGCCCAAAAGCATGCTTTAGTGTTTACACAAAATATGTATTCATAATTAAATTTGTGTAATATGTTTAGTAAATTAAATAGATGTTTAGCAAAGTATTTCCAATAAATCTGCAATTATGTTTCTGCCTTTGGACGCCATTCCAAATGCTTTAAGGGTAGTTTGTTCAGCAATTATTTTTATAGAAACGTTTAGCATATCATTTGGGCTTTAGGTAATGAGTGTAGCATATCCCTAAGGATGTAAAACTAATATAGGTTATTAAAGTAACAATTATGCTGCACTGAAATGCAAACTAAGATCCGTTTTTGATGATAAAATATGTTAATGTTTTAAAAAGAAGAAAATAAGCAGACAGAGTAATCCCATAAGTTATCAATTATATTAAAGAATCAATTTATATGTATAAATTGGTCTACTCTAGTTTAGTTGAAATCCTCAGAGGTCGACTCTAGTTTAGAGAAAGACCTCAGAGGTCGACTCTATTATATAGGAAGGCATCAGAGGTTGACTCTAGCTTAGTAGAAGTCTTTAAAAATCGACTGTAGCATAGAGGAAGACCTCAGAGGTCTAGTCTAGTACAGAGGAAGACCTCAGAGGTCGACTCTAGTATAGAGGAAGACCTCAGAGGTCGATTCTAGTATAGAGAAAGACCTCAGAGGTCAACTCTAGTATAGAGGAAGACTCCAGGAAGAATGACGCTGCACTAGCGGAAGACCTATCAACTTGATTCTGGTACAGAGGAAGATCTCTCAACTAGACTCTAGTGCAGCAGAGGTCCTCTCAACTTGACTCTAATACAGAGGAAAACCTCTCAACTTAACTCTAGTATAGAGAAATACTTTAGAGGTCGACTCTAGTATAGAGGGAGGCATAATAGGTCGACTATAGTATAAATGAAGGCATAGGAGGTAGACTCTAGCTTAGTAGAAGTCTTCAGAGGTCGACTCTAGTATAGAGGAAGACCTCAGCGGTCGACTCTAGGAAAGAGGAAGACCTCTGAGGTCGACTCTAGGAAAGAGAAAGACCTCAGAGGACGACTCCAGTATAAAAGAATACCTCAGATGTCAAATCTAGTGTAGAGGAAGACCTCAGAGGTCGACTCTAATATAGAGGAATACGTCAGAGATCGACTCTTGTATAGAGGAACACCTCAGAGGTCCACTCTAGTAAAGAGGAAGAACTTTGAGGTCGACTCTAGAAAAGATGAAGACCTCAGAGGTCGACCCTAGTATATGGGAAGACCTCTAAGTTCGACTATAATATAGAGGAAAACCTCAGAGGACGACTCCAGTATAAAAGAATACCTCAGAGGTCAACTCTAGCAATCGCAACTTTTATTTTACTGGCCACCAGTGCGAATGATTGATTTAAATTCAAACATTTTTTCGGTAAAATGGCTATAGCTTTCTTACAACAAAAGATATAAATGTGAAATGAAAAGCGTTTACTGACCAAGACTCTAGACCAAAGGAAAAGTCTGAATTGTTAAAGGCTAAAATGCTTAAAAAACTTTTTGCAAAATAAACTATATTTTGCTTATATTTTAAATGTTCAGTCAAGACTAAACCTTATAATTCAAGAAGTAATTTTCGAATAATTAATAATAAAAAACTTGAGGTTTTTTTTTTCCAAATACAGTAATATAAATTTTATAATTTAAATTTCCCGCTCTTTCCTTTCATTCTTTGCATGTTCACTCTATCAAATTTATGTCAACAATCAAACAAACCAAGCAAAAAAAAAGACAAACAAATCGTGAAACTATGCCAAACTTTGCATAAACGAAACGGAAATCTCATGAATACCAACCAACTATTCGTACTACTAATGAGATTTGCATACACACCGAAAAGAACTACACAAACTCTGGCAGCACTTTTAAAAAACAATTTTCCAACATAAATGACGCACACTTTGAACACGCAACGAAATGAAAAGAAAAATCTTAACTTTTATACCAATTTTTCTTAAGAGAAAATTGTTCCCGAAGAACATTAGATAATCAGAAGAGTAAAGCGGATTTTGCAAATTTTGAGTTTTACATGTAAACTCCATGTAGATTGAAGTTGGATTTTACTCTACTTCCTTGGAACAGACTATATTCCTTCGATTCACTTAAGGGTGTTCTTCACCCATTTGCAACCATTAGGGGTTAATGTTATATGTTGTACTTGGCAAGAGTACTCTAGGATTTTTCTCTAATTTTCTTTTTTGTTGCTTGGATAAAAAGTTGTTACAGACTTAAGGAGTTATTTTCATATACAAGTTAATCGTAAACAGTTTTTGAAATGTTTAAAGTTTGAGACATTAAGGTGTAGTGTTTAGAAAAAATTACTAGTAGTATAAATAGGAACAGAAGTACTTAGATGAACTTATAAATATTTGCATCAAAACCAAAAAAAATATTTTTTTTGTTCAGTAATCACAGAAGTCCTTACAGGCAAACCAACATCTTAGCTATTTGTGTTTTAGCTGTAAGTCTTCTTCAGAGCATGCAATTTATTTTATGCATTTATCGTTTGCCGTAAAAAAGTTATTGAAAATTTACTAAAATAATGCCTGAATTTTAATTAATCATACGCACGGGTGTCTACAATAATAAAATCAGTTTTTGACTGATTTATTTACCAAAAACTAGAAAAATGGTATGCAGATATCATTTAATGTACAACTGGACCTCATTTAAAATTAATAGTTTTTTAAAACTAGATTTCGTTGTAGAGAAAAAACCCTCCCTAAGATTTTCGGAGAGATTTAGGATTTCCCAAGAAAATTTTTAATTTCCAAATAACATTTATTTTTCATAGCATTCTTATATATATTTTACTTTTTTCTACTTTTGTATCCTGCAGTCCAGTACTCTTTCAGCCCTTAGGAATTCCATTAGCTTTAGAGTTTTTCCATCTCTCTCGAATGTTTGTCAAATTTGATGAAAACGATATGATGGAAACTATTTTTCTATTTTCTTTCATGAACAGAGTATAAGTTTAACATGTTTTCTCAACAAACTTTTGCCATATATTCTGCGTTTGAAATATGCATGTCTTTTTGTAGACATTGCATTGCTGCATTTTTTCTTCTGCTTACTTCTGTGAGAGTTTGAGGCATTAAATTATGTTCTTTAAGCAAAGAGAAAACTAAAAGTATCTTAGTAAGTATTTTGTATTTTTAAATATATTTTCTTTTAAATACTTTTGATTTTCTTAATTTTAGATTTCTATCGAAAATTTCATCAAAATACCATTTTTGTAAAAAAAAGAAAATTTTAGCAAAATTATATTTTCTAATTTTTTTTGTCGAAATATCAAGTTTTTAGATAATTCCATTGGAATTGCATTCTATAACATTTCATCGAAATTAAATTTTCTTATTAGTTTCATAGAAATTACATTTCAGTCAAAAATTTCGTTGAAATTTTAATTTCCAGAAAATGTTATTTAAAAAAAAAATACGTAAAATTTTAAAAAAAATACTTCAATTTTTTTGTAAAATTTCTAGAAATTTGTATTTTTATAGAACATTTCGTCGAAATGTAATTTTTATAGAAAATTTCGTCGAAATTTTATTTTTATAAATTTTATTTTTATAGAAAATTTCATCGAAATTTTATTTTTATAGAAAATTTCGTCGAGTTTATTTTTATAGAAAATTTTGTCGGAATTTTATTTTTATAGAAAATTTCGTCAAAATTTTATTTTTGTAGAAAATTTCGTCAAAATTTAATTTTTTATCGAAAATGTCGTCGAAATTTAATTTTTTATCGAAAATTTCGTCGAAATTTTATTTTTTTCTAGAAAAATTCAATCTTGTAAAATTAAAAAAAAAAAATGAAAAAAAAAATATCGACAAATGTTTCTAGAAAATTGCAATTTTATAAAATTTATATTGATAACATTTTCTATGAAAAAAAAATTCTACGAAATTCCCAAAACAAAGAATTTTCTAAAAAAAATTAAACTACGAAATTTTCCAAAAATAAAAATTTCCTAGAAAAATTCAAATACAGTTTTTCTAGAAAAAATCAATCTTGTAAAATTTTAACAAAAATTTAAAGAAAATATCGACACGTTTTAGAAAATTAAAATTTTTGCAAAATTTTTATTGAAATTAATACATGACCTAATTGCAATTACGAAAAATTATATTCAGTTTTCTATAAAAATGTAAATTTTAAAAATTTTCTATAAAAATCAAATTCAAGCAATTTTCTATAAAAATGCCACATTGACGAATTTTTCGCGAAAATTAAATTTTGACGCAATTAATTTGACAGAAATAGGCTATTTTGATTAAATTGTTTTTGAAGGAAGAAATCTTGACCAGCTTTTTTTGCAAATTTAAAGAAAAATGTTATTTTGATAACTTTTTAATGGCGAATTTGTATAGAAACTTGAAATTTCTTTGACATAATCTAGAATATTGTAATGCTGGCGAAATTTTCTATAAAAAGGAAGTTTCCAGAAAAAGTCTTTTTCAATTAAGTTTTTGTGGAAAATTGCAATTCCGACATCATTTTTTTTATCAAAAAACAATTTTGACCACATTTTGTGGAAAATCTTATTTTACATACATAATACATAATTTTAAACATTGTCAAAAATTTTAACACAATTTAATTGGTCTTTTTTTGGAAATACGAAAGTTCAATAGGTAATTTTGACGAAATTTTCTTAAAAATTTCAATTTTGATAAACAAAATATTGCAAAAAATCTATCAATCAATTTTTTTAAATACATATTCTAAAGGGTCCGCCATCTAACGTTTTTTTTTTAACTAGTGCTTATTTCGTGAATGGTAACACTCAGCTCATGTCTGATTGGACAGATAATTAGTTTTATCCTTCCGCTGAACGAATATGTGTATATTGCAAATATTGCGACATTACTTTGAAAATCATGGTATTGTTGCAGAATATGTGCGAAAATTGCGTACGGATTTTGGAAGAAGAGAAGCACCGCCAGCTTCTTATGTTCGTTATCTTGTGAAAAAAGTGAAAGAAACTGGCATCCTCATCGATAAACCAAAGCGTGAAAGGCCAAAACCAGTGCGTACACCCGAGAATATTGCTGCTGTGGCAGAAGGTGTGCGTGAAGCGCCATCAACATCAATTCACCGTCGTTCTCAACAATTGAACATTTCGGAGACATCATTGAGACGAATTTTGCATAAAGACCTTGGTATTACGCCATACAAAGTCCAATTGGTTCAGCCAACTGACCATCCAATGCTTTTTCAGTAGTTATTTTTAGCATTTTCAAAAAAAAAAAGTTATTTGGCGGACCCTTTACCTTGATTATATTTTCTACAAAAATTTAATTTCGACAACATTTACTAAAAATGCGTTTGTAATGTAATAGCTCTTCTTCTTAAACAATGAATTACAAGGAAATTTTTCTGAAAAATGGAACAATTTTTTTTAACAAATGCTATTTCGACGAGATTTATCTATACAAAGTAAATTGCGGCAAAATTTTAAATTTTCTGAAAAATTAAATCAAACTATGTATTTTGAAAAATCTATTTTTTATGAATTGTTCTTTAAAACGTTTTTAATGAAATTTTCTTAAAAAATAAATTTATTTTAAAATATAATTTTGTAGAAATTTTATAGAAATACGCATTTTCGGCAAAGTTTTCTAAATATATGCAATTTCGGCAAAAATTTCTAAGAGTAGACAATTTTGACAAAATTTTCTAGAAAAATTTAATTTTCTTGAAAATTTTAATTTTGATAAACAACATTTTCCAGAAATGTTTAATATCGAAAAAATTTTCCAAATATATATTATTTGTAAGTTTTTTTCTTTTTTAATGCAATTTCGACAAAAATTTCTAAGAGTAGACAATTTTGACGACTTTTTCTAGAAAAATTAAATTTTCTTGAAAATTTAAATTTTGAAATATTCAATGTCAGAAAAATTGTCCAGAAAAAACTATTTGTAAGAATTTTTCTTAAAATTGCAATTTTGAAAAAAAAAATTGTGGAAAAATGCAGCTTCCAAATTTTTAATGAAAATATTAAATTTCTATAATAATTTAATTTCGAAAATTTTCTGTAAATATGCTCGAAAAAGTTAGAGACATTTTCAAAAAAAAATTAATTTTTCGAGACATTAATTTTAAAGTTCGAGACATTTTCTACAAAATTTTAATTTTAACTAAACTTTCAATGTGTTCAGTTTTCTATAAAAATTTAATTTTGGAAAATTTTTCTATAAAAATTTAATTTTGCGAAATTTTTCTATAAAAATTTAATTTTGCGAAATTTTTCTATACAAATTTAATTTTGCGAAATTTTTCTATAAACATTTAATTTTGCAAAATTTTTCTATAAAAATTTTATTTTGCAAAATTTTTCTGTAAAAATTTTATTTTGCAAAATTTTTCTGTAAAAATTTTATTTTGCAAAATTTTTCTATATATAAAAATGTAATTTTGCAAAATTTTTCTATAAAAATGTAATTTTGCAAAATTTTTCTATAAAAATGTAATTTTGGAAAATTTTTCTATAAAAATTTAATTTTGCAACATTTTTCTATAAAAATTTAATTTTGCAACATTTTTCTATAAAAACGTAATTTTGCAAAATTTTTCTATAAAAATGTAATTTTGCATAATATTTCTAAAAAAAATTAATTTTGCAAAATGTTTCTATAAAAATTTAATTTTGCAAATTGTCTGTTAAAATGCAATATTCTATAAAAATGCCATAGTGACTTTTTCGAAAAAATTTTATTTTGACGAAATTTAATTTGTAATCTTACAGAAATATGCTATTTTGAATAAATTTCCCAGCAAACGCAGTTTAACGAATATTTTTAAAAGAAGAAATCTTGACCAGATTTTTTGCAAATATAAAGAAAAATTTAATTCTATCCTTTTTCTTTGACATATTCTAGAATATTGTAATGCCTGCGAAAATTTCTTTTAAAAGGTAGATTCGAAAAATTTACCAGAACAAATCTTTTCAATAAAATTTTTTTTTGTGGAAATATGAATTTTTGAATTGTTTTTTTTTTTAGAAAATTGCAATTTTGGTATCATTTTTTCATCAAAAACAATGTTGACGATATTTTCTGGAAAATCTTGTTTATTTTCCAATAAATTTGTGGGAAAAAGCAATTACGTCGAAAGCTATTTGTGAACAAAAAACTGCAGATTTATACATACACATCATTTTAATCTTTTTGTCATGATCGTATCTTTTATATTAAAAGAGTTTTTCAGTTATTACTGAAAATATCTCCAAATTATTATTAATTATACGTACTATGGCCCAGTGTACATAACTAGATATTTTTGCGTTAGTACATTCACTTGGATCTTGAGATTTGTGAATAGTAATATTTTTATTTTTTTTTATTTCTTGTAACTTAGATACAAATTTAGATAATATTACTCATACGTATCTGACATATTTTCTTAATAACTCTTGAAAGTACTTAAAGTTTTTTTTTTTCAAATAATGTTAATCATGCGTATCTGATTTATCCATTTTTAACTCTTCTATGTATTTATAGTTTTAGCGTAGAAAAGGTTGTTTTGGAAATTCTGGTTGGTAATACTAGAATTCGGTTTTACTTAATTCTATCAATTCATCAGCGAAAATATCTATAAAAAAAGTATTAAGGAGGAAACTGCTTGAAGGAATGCACAGATAAAACCAAAGTAGCATACCTTGGGGTGTTGATGTTAATAGAAAATAAATATAAATGTGACATCATATATAAATTATATGGTTTCCGTAATTATAATATGTTCCTATTATTATCAACAACCCTAAGGTGTGCTTCACTTTAGTTATATTACATTGCACCTAAATTCATTCCTTAAATTTACTTCACACTGTCAAGCAAAGGATTTGATACTTTTTGTTCATTCTAACGCTTTCCTACAAAAACTTGTAATTCCTTTAAAAAAAATACAAAGCATTGAACTTTTTTCCTATTTTGTTTTGGTTCCTGGCATCTAAGGACGTTTTATTTCCACATTTAAGTCTGTAAGTGATCATTTTCTGTCCTAACAAGGCAAGTAGCAAAATTTTTCTTGCAAAACAAAAAAAAACAGAAGAAACCCTTTAAATTAGAGTTCAACCGGAGCATATAAAATAAAGAAGAAGAAGAAAATAACATATACAGCTAAACACTCTTAGCAAAACTACTCATATTACACAGAAACTTATATAAACACACACTCACGCTCTACTCTAAAAGGAAAGGGAAGCGGAAACGGACGGAAAAGACGTTAGAAAATACTAAAAACGTAGCGTGAAATTATAATAATTAAGCTTTTAGCTAAAAATGTTTGTTTGTTTGTTTCTTGCTGGTGTTTTATTTATATACATATTTTTTTGTTTCACTTTCTTCTCACACGCTTTCTCGCTCTTTGAGCGAAAAGTCCTTTGGTGCCAGACTGGGATGTGGATGTTGATGTATGTGTGTTTGTCGTTTGGAGGTGTCGTAAAAAGGAAAATGCTGGGAAAAAGTGTAACCTTAAGCACTTTTTTAAAACTTTGTTGATGTTGCCTCAACTTATTAACATAATGAATTATGATTCTAAAGGGTGTCTTAAAAGCAACACCATCAGGATAAAGAAAAGAAACACATAAATGAAAGCATATGAAAATATTCTCCTCTCAAACGGGTTTTAAAAAGTATCAAAGGACATGGTGTGTATGTATGTTTGTGGTCATATAAGAAGTCATATTAATTATGTGGGCATACATACACAAATCTTTAATGGTCTTTTAGAGGAAATTAAAAGAGGTAGATTTCCCTTTTGTTTTCAGGTCTTTAAATTTAAAGGAATATTTTTGGTAACTTCTCCTTTTCATACTTTTAAATTTGTAATTTATTCCTTGTCGTTATGCCTTCAGGATCAAAAACTATGAACAATTTTGTAATTGCACAAAAATTAATATAAATCATACGCTTAGATGTCCTCTATGATTTATATTAATTTTTCACTTATTATTATCCATATAATTTAACATTTCGAGATCGAAGAGAAGTGATATGACGTTTATGGATTATCCACAAATGTCAACAGATCGTTTTAATATTAATTTCACTAATTTCATAGATTTACTTTATTCCACATATCATTTCATGTCACAGAATTTTGTTATTATTCGAGAAATTATTGTCATTATTATCTTTTTAACTATTTTCTTATGTACACAGCGTCAATATCTTCTTCATCAAACTTCTTTTTGGTCATTTATTGCGGGTATAATTTTTTATTGTATTTTAATGCCTTTAAATTTAAAAAATAGGAATAATTTTCTAATTGTACCCAATATTCATATCAATCATACGTTTGGTTGTTCCTATTTTTTGTACTGTTGGGAACTTTCACATTATCCACATAATTTCAAACTTTGAGGACGAGAAGAAATGTTTGAACGACAAAGGATTAACCAAAACTGTTCACTGATTTGAAGACGCCGTTTTGAGCATTATTTTCTTTTATTTCACAAATCCTTTTTTGCACGATTTTTAATTATTCTGGAAATTATGGTATCATTACCTTTTTGAGTATTTGTTTCTTCTTATCTATACAACATTATATTTTGCAGTTTTCAATTTTTTTTAAATTTCCATTCACTTATTTATTTCCCCCGTTTTTGTGTCGTTACAACTTCTTTTGACACACTTACGAAGCTCACTAACTGGCCTGCTTAACGTACGATTTGAAAATACAGGTTAAACAAATGTGATGCTCAAGTTTTTTTTCGTGGTATGCCTATAGAAAAACAATCCCCGAAGTCTTCATGCATTAACAAGTGCAATTTGAACAGTATTGACATGTTAATTAAAATTGTATTATATGTGTATTTGAAGCAGAACCAGGAAAAAATGCAGCACAAAACACAAGACCACAAATAATGTGAGTGATGTCAGAAGAGACTCGAAGAAAAATCTTGAATGAAATCAAAAATTAAATACTTTTGTTGTTAAAAATGTAGGCTGTTAATCGTATTTCAAAATAAATTGATAGAAAGTCATTGCTGGAATCCTGTATTTTAAATATAATTTATTTGGGTTTCTTAGTCCTCAGAGAAAAATTGTTATAGCAATTTCTTTAAAAATACCCCTAAATTATTATTAGTTATACGTACCCTGGGTCCACTATAAATAATTTGAAAATTCATTTTATTTCACTATTAATCTTTAAGTTTTGAATTTTTAATATACATTATTGGAAGACCCAATATCATTATACTAAAATAATCATTGTAGTAAAATTGTTACAATAATTTCTTTCAAAATACCTCTAAATTAATATTAGTTATACTCACCCTGGGTCCACCTTAAATAACTTTAATAATGAACTTATTTTACTACTTCTTCTTAAGAAATTTCTTTTTACCAGACTTTATTTGGTATTCTAAGCATTTCAAACAAAATTGTTATAGATATTTCTTTAAAAATACCTCTGAATTTTTACTAGTCATACATACCCTGGGTCCGATATAAATAATTTCAAAAACCCATTTATTTTTCCAATAATAATTAAATCTTGCATTTGAAATATACTTTATTTGGTTTTCTTAGCCATTATAGTAACATTGTTACAGCTACTTCTTTAAAAATGCCACTAAATTATTATTAGTCATTCGCTCCCTGGAGCGCCTATAAATAATTTTAAAAATCCTTTTATTTCACTTTTAATCTTCAAGTTTTGTATTTTTTAAATATACTATTGGGTCTTCTTAATCATAATATTTTTCTTCAAAAGTGCCTCTGAATTATTATTAGTCATACACATCCTGGGTTAGCTATAAAAAATCCATTTATTATATTTGTCCAATAATACGTAAACCTTTGAAACATCCTTTATTTTAAAGAAGTGGCTGTAACAACTTTATTATAAAGGCTTAGAAGATTGTAATAAAATGTTTACAAGCCATACCTTTAAAAATATCTCTAAATTAGTATCTATCATACGCTCCCTGGGTCGGTCATAAATAATTTTAAATATTCAATTATTTCACTAATAATGCTTAAGTTTTGTCTTTTTATAGATTTTATTTGGTCTTCTTAGCCGTAATAATAAAATTGTTGCAATTATTTCTTTAAAAATACCTCAGAATTACTATTAGTCATACGGTGCGTATGTATATACTTTAAAAAAACATTCATTTTTCAATAATACTTTACCAGACTTTATTTGGTGTGTTGAAAAATTCTGACAATATTTATATATATTTCTTTAAAAACAAGTCTGAATTATTATAAGTCACCCTGGATCCGATATAAATAATTTTAAAAATCTATTTATTTTCCCACTAATACTTAAGTCTTGCCTCTGAAATATACTTTAAACCATGCCTTTGAAATATACTTATTAGCCATTCCAATAAAATCGTTACAGCTACTTCTTTAAAAATATCTCTAAATGAAAGCATTATTATGGGTCCACTTAATAATTTTAAATTTCAATAATAATACGTCTTAAGTCTTGTCTTTTGAGTCATAAATAATTCTAAAAATCCATTTATTGCACTACTTCTACTAAGTCTTGTCTTTTTACGAGGCTATTGGGCATCAACATTTTTATAACTATTTCTTTTAAAATACCTTTTAATTATTATTAGACATACGCACCCTGGGTGAGCTATAAATAATTTTAAAAGTCCATTTATTTAAATAATACTACTTACGTCTTGTCTTTCAAATATGCTTCATTGGATCTTCCTAGACATTATAATAAAATTGTTACAGTTATTTCTTAAAAAATCCTGTGAATTATTATTAGTCATACGCAACCCGGGTCCGCCATAAATAATTTTAAACCCCCAATAATTTCACTTATAATCCTTGAGTCATGCCTCGAAATGAACTTTATTGGGTTCCTAGCCATTGTAGTAAAATAGAAATAAATGTATTGCTTTAAAAATACATCTGAATTATTATTAGTCATACGCACCCTGGATGATCTATTAATAATTCGAATAATCCATTTATTTCACTACTTATACTTTAGTCTTGCCTTTTTACCAGATTTTATTTGGTCTTCTTAGAAATTCTAACAAAAGTGTTATAGCTATTTCTTTAAAAATACGTCTGAATTATTATTTGTCACACGCACCCAGGGTCAGCCCTGGGTCTGCCATAAATAATTTTAAAAATCCAATTTTCTCACATATAATCATTCACCCTTATCGGGAATAAAATTCCGCACGGAATTTGTTCCCTGTTCCCTAAATTGCACATTGAAAAGGAAACAAATTCCGTGCGGAATTTTATTCCCGATAAGGGTGATTAAGCCTTGTCTCTGAAATTCTTCTCAGACATTATAATAAAATTTTTACTGTTATTTCTTTAAACATACATCTGAATTATTAGTAGTCATACTCACCCTAGGTCGCATACTCACCCTAAGTCTTGACTTTTTAATGAAGGTTGTGGTTGTGATATAATGTACCCAGTGGGCCACTTTTGGTAAGCAGAACTGGCGCTGTGGGATGAACCAAACGTAATGTTACGGTGTTTTTTAAGAAACTATTTGTTTAGCTAGGTTTTAAGGACAATTCAATTGTATCCTCTATTTATTTAAATATACCTTTGAATTATTATTAGTTGTTAGTATAAAAACAATATGTTTTCCAAAAAAATATATAGTAATTTTAAGAAGCACTTTCTTAAAAAATGTTCTTTTATATCTTCTTACAAATCTGATAAAAATGTTACAGTTCTTTCGGTAAACGTACATCTACACTGTAATTAGTCATTAGCACCCTGGGTGAATTGTAAATAATTTAAAAAATCTATTTATTTTTCCAATAATACTGAGTTTTGTTTTTGAAATATGCTTTATTCGATCTTCTTAGCAAATATAATAAAATTTTTGCTGTCATTTCTTTAAAAATACCGCAGCATTATTGTTAGCCATGCGCACCCTTGGTCCGCTATAAATAAAATTCATTTAATTTTCTAATACTGAAGCCTTCTTCAATGTACTTGGCCAATATAATAATAATGGTGACAGTTATTTCCTTAAAATTATCTGAATTATTATTCATAGGTACCCTGGTATTATTATAAATAATTTTAAGAAACAATTGGTTTAACTAGGTTTTAAGGACATCTCAATTTTATTCTCTAATTTTTAATATATCTTTGAATTATTATTAGTTATACGCACCATAGGTTCACTGTAAATACTTTTAAAAAGTCATTTATTTTTCTAATAATTCTTGCATTTTTTCCAAAAAATTATTGGATCTTCAAAGCCTTTAGGAAAACAATGTTATACTCGTAGCTGCTTCTTTAAAACTATCTCTGAATTATTATTAGTCATACGCACCCTGGTTCCATTATAAATAATTTTACTAAATCATTTGTTTAACAAGGTTTCAGGGATACCTCATTTAATTTAATTCTTTATTATTATTTGATTATTAACTTGTTTTATTTTTTTTTTCGAGTGTATTCCATTGCTTCACTCATGTGCTCCCCTGCATTTTTTGACTCTTTACTATTTTTGTAGTTCGTTTTTCTTTATTTAAAGCATTTTTGCAGTGCGGCTTTTTCCTGCTAATGAACTTTTGCTAATTAAAAATCTGTTAACAATGGACCAGAGAGTGCAGCAAAGACCATCATTTAAGCAAGAAACGAGAAAACTGTAGGGGGCCGCTATAGCATTCAATGGATGGATTCATTGCTCTAGAGTCTAAATGTTAAGTATGAGAGCGAAATTAAATTTTGTTAGGAGAAAATTAGAAATTTTCTTTAAAAAAATTTATTTAAAAATTTATCATTTTCAATTAGATTTTTGTTAAATATTAAAATGAAATATCCGTACGAATCTTCTCTCTTATTCTATATTTGAAGCCAAAGATGATCGTTCACTGCACTTCACGGCAGTTTTCTCAAGTTGACTGCTTTTAAGTGAAAATTAAATTTTATAAATGGGGAATATTTTATAAGAAAATTAGAAATTTTCTTTAACAACAAATTAATTTAATATGTTTAATTTTCTGTTTAATTTTGGTTAAATATTAAAGTGTAATATTAAAAATTAAAACTTCTTCTTGTAATATTAAAAAAAACTTGGTTAAATACTAAAACTTCACAGCAGTACTCTCAAGTTGAATGGGTATGAGTGAAAGTTAAATTTGATAAATGGGGAATATTTTATAAGAAAATTAGAAATTTTCTTTAACACAAAATGAATTTAAAATGTTGAATTTTCTGATTAATTTTGGATAAACATTAAAATTTTACATCTGTATTTTGCCTCATTCTCCGTTTGAAGAGGAGCATCTATGTCCTTTATTATCTGGTAACTTCAAATCAGTATTGTCAAATGACTGGGTATGAATGTGAAAATAAAATTTGATAAATGGGAAACATTTTAAGAGAAAGTTTGAAATTTTCTTTAAAAATATATAATTTAAAATTTAATTTATAATTCTTTGATTTTTCTTAATTTTGTTAAATTTTAAAATCTAATACCTGGAAAAAATTCTCTCTTATTCAGTTTTTGAAGCAATATTTGTTTATTTTTATCTCGTGTTTTTAAGCCATTATTCTCCGATTCACTTTTATGACACGAGCTCTTCCTGCCCCATCCTCTCCACCCCCCGAACAAGTGTCGAATATAAACTATTTTTACAACAAATGAAAAATAGTGTTGGAATCTTCTCTGCAACTTTTATGCGAATAATTAGTGGCAATTAGCTGGCTTTTTAGTGTGGGTTCGTGAAAGTAGTATAGTTTAGTTTTCAGAGATTTTTCAAAATGATTTTTTAATGGCCCTTATATAGTATACATAGCCAAAATGCCGTGCAGTTGTGTTTGTTTTGCCATTTACACATGTCGTTAAAAGTTATAATGAACATGTTTTTAGGGGAGAAGTTTAAGTTCAGTAAAACATAAAATTGGAAAAAGGCAACGAATTTACCAACAGGTCGCATTTGAAAGTGATGTCTTTAAATTTGTTTTGAAGTACTGGGGATTTAATAAGCACTATGCACGTAACGTTGTAATGTGGTAAATGTTTGGGAAGCTGTGCTAATTGTCTGGTTTATGTAAAGTATGCTGCATTCATATAGATGTTTTCCTTCCATTCCAATTTATATAATTTCCTTATGACTTTTGCTTCAAAAGTTATGGCAGTTTTTCTAATGGTACCCGGAATTAATATCACTAATACGCATACCGGTCCAATTTTACGTAATATTGGAAATGCAAAATTATCCATATAACTTAGCTATTCATGTTCAAAGAGAGATGATAATAAATGTAGATTAAAAAATTTAACCTCTGCAGATATACTCCAGTGGTTAATTTTTTTTTGTAGAACATATTTTTTATAATATTTAAGATGTCTGCCTTCCATTTCAAGTTACCTCAAATCATTAAGCCTTTTGATTCAAAAGTTCTGGACATTTTTCTAATTTAATACAAAATTAATATAAATCATACGCTATGAGGTACTTTGCTTAGTAATATTTAAAACTTCCCATTTTATCCACATAATTCAATATTTATAGTTTTCTTAATGTACCTAGAGTTAATAACAATCATATGCTTTGTGGTGACTATCTTAGTAATATTTAAAACGTTCATATTATCCAAATAATTCAATATTTCGTGGTAATATTGTCATATTTAATAAATATAATCTCTCGTAATCTTCATAACGAGCGCCAAAGTATTTTTTCCAAGTTTAAAAAAAAAAAATACATTTACCATTATTTTTTCCTTTTCATTGCTTTCTCAGAATTAGCATTAGTAAATGTATAAATATTATCTAAAGTTTTTGGAAAATAGTTTCTAAGAATTTTCCAATTTCATTTCGTATCACCTCTCGCTTGGCTGCTTCTTAAATTCCATGTTTCTCACACCTATTGTATTTTTTATATATATTTATTCCCTTTCTTCCAATGTGAAGCATAGGATGATCCTATTGGATGATCCGCTATTCTTGGAAGAAATTTGGGGGCACACATAATTTGTAGTAATCAAAAAGTTCGCTACGTATTTATATCTGTTTTTCGAAAGAAATTATGCTTTTGGCTATTATCAAAAGAATATTGTTTACATGAATATTGTGTTAATATTGCCTTCTGCTTAACTGTATTCATAGGCAATATTAATTAAGAATTAATTCGCAAAATGTAAGCATGTTCTTCCCTTTTGATTTGAAGTCGTGGCTTAATCTATTTTATGTTAAGTGTAACGGATAAATATATTTTGCTGGAAGTTGAAAATTTAAAATATTTAAAATATATTCGAATATATGTATTTTTCATATTATGTTAAAAGTTCGAAATTGACTGGAGTTGCAAAAAATAGTTTGAAATAAATTCGGATGTAGTTTTCAGACATTGATAATTCATTTCATTTAACTTAAGCTGAGTATAGACGATTGCCAGATCGGCAAACGTTATCAACCCTGTTAAAGTGCTGCAAATGTCAGATTGTTAGGCAAAGGTGAATTGACAGTTCAGACGATTGCACGAAAACATTACAATTTCATATATTTACAATATATTTTGTAAATATTTATATGCAGGATTTCCAATAAAAATACATTTTAGACAGTGTTGCAAATTAAATGTTTTTCTGGCAATGCCGCCGTTTTCACATGCATAAACTTCGCACGTATAACAATCAGCAAATTATCTCGCAATGACTTTTCTGCTAGCGTTGCAACACAAAAATTGTATGTTCACACGGTTGTAAATTCACAGGGTTGCATTTTTCCGCCATTTTTCTGGCAATGTTGTCCGATCTGCAAATCGTCTGTACTTACCTTTAGTCATTAATGTATTATAATTATTTAAAGCCGAACATCAGAGCGTATGACTGATATTAATTGTGAAAAATGTTCATAACTTCCAAGCCCTGATTCACAATGGCATGAAATAAACTGCACTGAGAAGCCAATTTATTGGCTAATATAAATAGTAAATAGATATAAGGATGTAATTTAGTTTATGTACTGTACTGAGTGTCTTTGTTACAAAAACCTAAATGTGATGTAAAAAGCTCTTATACAAATTCTTTGTAAATGAAAATTTTGCTTATTTTTAATGACATCTCTAAAATATTGTGCTCAAATCAGTACGATACAGGAAGGGACAATGCTTTTTTAAATTTCATTATTATAGCATTCTTGTTAGTCAAATACATTTTGTTAGTAAAAAATACTTACTTATTTTGAGACTCACTTATTTTGTATTGGACATCAGGGCGTATGACTATTATTAATTATGTGTTGATCCTGAAAAGCTGCTCATAATTGGGAAATATATAAAATTAGTGAAGTAATTTGATATATTGAGATTATTGAGTGTCTTTGTAGCAAAAACTGCAAAAATGTTTTATAAAAATTCTTTGTAAAAGTTTATTTATGTATTTTTAAGGAAGTCTCAGAAATATTGGGAATATAATTTGTTCTCAAATCAGATTAAGAAACCAGCACGACAATACAGGAAGGAACATAATATGTTTTTGAAACACGTTTTTATACCCTCCACCATAGGATGGGGGTATATTCATTTTGTCACTCCGTTTGTAACACCTCTAAATATTGATCTGAGACCCCATAAAGTATATATATTGTTAATCGTCGTAAAATTCTAACACGATTTAGCAATGTCCGTCCTTCCGTCCGTCTGTGGTAATCACGCTACAGTCCGCAAAAATAAAGCTAGGTTGATCAAATTTGGTACAAATACTTCTTATAGTTGCAGGTTGTTTGGGATTGCAAATGGGCCATATCGGTCAATGTTTTGATATAGCTCCCATATATAGTATCTTACTTATTGTGATTCCTACTGTCCTCATCTACTATATTTTTTGTGTTTTTCGGTGTTATTTTCTTTAGGTCTGAGTTATTTTGTGATGTCACATTCTATCCATGGTGGAGGCATGGCCGAAATTAACGTACTTACTTCTTTTCATTCATAAGCCGTTAAAGCAACAACATTCTTGCGTTGAGCTATCTTTCTCTAATAATTTAGAGCTGTTAAATACTCGTATTATTTTGAATTCTCATCAATAGGTTTTATGATGTTTTAGTTTTTTTTTCTTTTACTTTTAAATTTTATTTTTAAGTTATTTTTAAATTTAATTTTTTTAGTTATACATTTCTTAAAATAATTTTATAAAATATTTGTTATTATTTGCTCAATTAATAACAAGCATTTGCTCGAGTGTTCACTTTTTACATGTTCGTATATATCTTCAAAAATTGCTTTTGGAAGAGATTTCCCTAGAGAAGAAACAATAATCCCAAGAACGCTTTGCTAAAACTAAATGCAATTAAACGTTTTACGATATGTTTATGATTTTATTGTAAAATACAATTTCTTTCTTTTAGTTTTTGTATTTGTTTTGCAGTTTTTTTGTACTTCTAATGTTCTTTAGAATATTGCCTTCCATTCCGGACTTGATTCACTTATATGTTGTTTACAGTTTTTTAGTTATGACCATTTTCCCAATTGATTCGCTCAATTAATAACAATCATACGCAACCATGTTCACTTTTTATTTTCAATCTTATTTACTAAATAAGCCAATTTAAAATCTTAATGTGTAGAAAATTCTATAAATTATATAATTCTGTTTTAAAATTTCCAACAGAATTTTAAGTAAAACCCTGAAAATGGAAATCTTTTTTACTTTCCCATTTGTTGGTCCATTTCTTTTCGCATCTTTGACTTTGGTTATGTTTGGGATTTCTGATAGCCCCTGCAACAACTACACAAAGAACAAAGAGCTGTTATAAATATTTACAATATAATGTACTCTAGTGATTTTCATGGTTATCGTTTAAGATTTAATGGTTATTACACTTAGAACAACAACGAAACTGCAACTTTCGCCAAACCAAAGCCAAAACCGACAAATACTGCTACTTTTACAGTCAGTCCCCCAAGTATATAAAAACTTATGGTTTTTTTCTTATCCCACTCACTCTATGCTGATGATGATGTTACCTGTGTTTTTTTTCTTCGCTCCCTTTTTTTATATATGTAACGAACTTGAGGGAATTGTCCAAGAGTGGTTCTAGCCGATAGCTGTGTTCGTGTGGCCACGGTCGTAGCAGCTAAAACCATATTAAATATTAAAAAAAGTTATTTTCGTTAGAACAAAATAAAGGGGAAATTCTTGAAGGCAACAGGAAGAACAGGACAGAAATATATCTGCGAATAGTTTAAAAAGTAAAAATTATGAAATTTCTCTTCCGTATTTATGAAACCAATATTTATATCATATCTTCAAGGCAACCGGAAGAACAGGGCAGAAATATATCTGGGAATAATTTTAAAGAGTAAAAATATTGAAATTCCTTTTCCGTATTATAAAACCAATATTTATAGCATATTTTCCTTTTCACTTCTAATATATTTTGTTACCATATCCTCTAGAGTAGAGTAAATAAATATATTTATTATCATTGTTGGTCATTCACCACACTTAACGTAGTCCATTAAGATTTTTAGACATTAATTTTTTCCCCTCATATTTTTATTAGGCCTTACAGCACTTAACTTTTATATGTATATGCTTTTGCCAAAATTAATTTATGTCACAATTTATTTGATCTTTGTGGTTATGTGTCTCCCAAGATTTGAATTAATTTTCATTGTAAATGTCATAAAAATACCACAAATACCATTTGTGGTCGAAAATTTACTACACATCTAAAATACTTTGCCATACATATATTTTTTTGTCAATGCAAATGTTTTCCGCCCGACTAGATTTGATTGTTTTTCGATATCATAATTTTATGCCATATTGTGTTCTATTTATGGATAATTTTTTTCTTTTTGTTTTTATGACAATTTGTCATGTCTAGTTTAAAGCATTAAGCAGAGCATTAGAATTATGATGTTGTTAAACGAAAGAAAAAATGTTAGTTCAAATTAAAATATCAATCAATAAATTTAGAAATATCGAAATAAAAGCAAATTTAGCTCATTTAGGAAAGTCTTAACCACAAAAACTCGTAGGCTACAATTACTATAAATACTACCGTTTCTATTCCAGTTTTTGGGTCCTCTTAAGTATTTGCATTTGGAAGATATAAGCATTTTTCTACTGTTATAGCACAATTAATATTAGTCATACGCACTAATAGCCAATTGCCTAAAATCTTATTTGTCCAAATTCTGGGTAAGAAAATCACTGCTCTAGATAATGGAATCATAAAGAATAGAAATTTTTTAAACATTTCTCTCAAAATTGTCACAGATTTTAAATGATTAAAGTATATTATAGGTTAGGGATATATAAAAGTATATATGAAATATGGGTCAGAATTTTTAATATTAACCTATGAATTTTATTTTTGTTTAAAACGCTTGCAATTGGTTATATAAAATATTGCAATATTTTTTTGTTTTTTTTTTAAATTGTTTTCCAAATTTTTTTGGGACTTGAAATAAAAAAAAAAAATTAAGACAACACATTTTTTTTTAAAGTTTTAATTGCATTAAACGGTTGAAGCGATTTTTACAAAGTTTACATTGTTTGAAAGAGAACATAACAGACAATTTTTATTGGGTTTTTTAACAATTAAAAAAATTTTTATTTACGGCCGTTCAAGAGCAATTTGGTAATAACAAAAATTTGGTAGCAAAACTGAGTTTCACTAAATTTTTTTCATATCGAAGCGGGAGAAATTTTGTAAATTAAAGTTTTTAATTGTTAAAAAAATCCATTAGAATGGCCTGTTCTGTTTTCATTCAAACAACGTATAGTTTGTAAAAATTGGATCAGACGTTCAATGCAATTAAAAAATTAAAATTTTTTTTTTTTTTCAATTTTCTTAAATTTCAAATCCCCAACAAATTTTGAAAACTATTTTTTCTTTCAAAATAAAAAATTAGCAACTTTGTATAAACTTTTTAAAGAAAAAGAAAATTCATATGTATTAAAAAAGTAGAACCATATTTCCTACAAATATCCTTATTCTATAATAAATTTTAATAACATAATTTATTTTTGTGGCAATTTTGAGAAGAGTTTCAAAAATTTTAATTCTTTATGATTTCATTATCTAGAGCAGTGATTTTCTTACCCAGAATTGGAAGGAAGAAAGATTTTAGATAATTGGCCATTAGTGCGTATATTAATTTTATATTAATTTTGCTATAACTGTAGAAAAAGCTTATGTTTTCGAAATGCCGTTTTAAAAAGTTGACTTAATTTGACTTAATTAAAAACAATTAACTTCCCTTCACTTTTTTTTTAAATTTACCCAGAGTATGCACCAGACCTTTACAAACCAAAAATAGAAGAAAATTTAAAAAAACAAGTAAGAAAGTATCAGTCGGGTAAACCGACTAAGGTATACCCTCACTTTGTGAGTAATGTAATATATAACATTACACCAATAAATCTGTCAATTTGTGTGGGAGGTACCAGAAGGGGTTTTCCAAAAACACGTATTTTTCGGTAAATACATTGCATTGTGCTGAACTATAAGCGTTTATGTACACTGGTATATTAAAGTTACGAGCTATGTAATTCTGGTATGATTTGGTCATTTTGTGTGGGAGGTACAAAAAGGGGCGGGGTGATAACGCCCACTTTTTACAGGACTATAGGCACTATAACAGCATTACACTGTACAAAATTTCAAGTATTTGTATGCACTGGTATTAAAGTTACAAGCCGTTTACTTTTGGTACGAAATGGTCCATTTGTGTGGGAGGTACCAAAAGAGGCTGTACCATAATGCCCATTTTTTACCGGACTATAGGCGCTACAAAAACATTATACTGTAGAAAATTTCAAGCATTTTTATGCACTTGTGTTAAAGTTATAAGCAGTTAAATTTTGATGCAAAATGGTCCATTTGTGTGGGAGGTACCAAAAGGGGCATGCCAACTTCACCCATTTTTCTCGAGTTAATAGCGACTAATATACTAATATTATGTGCAGAATTTCAAAAGATTCGAGTAAGTAGTATAGTAGTTATTAAAGAATCAATAGTTCACTAAATTTTAACCCTTTGTGTGGGAGGTACCAGAAGGAGTAGACCAATATGGCCCATCTTCGAACTTATCCGGAGATAGATCAAAATATTACCACATACCAAATTTGAAGTCAATCGGTTACTCCTTTCGAGAGTTATCGTGCGCACCAGCCAGCAGACACACAGACAGACAGACAGACAGACGGACGGACATTGCTCATTCGACTTAAAATGACCCAAAACGGATTTCCTCCGAACATACTTAGGGTCTTAGATCACTCCTTCGATGTGTTACACTTTTTTCCGTAGCAAATGATATATACCCTCGTCACACTAAAGTGAGGGTATAAAAATGTCATTAGTAACTTTTACAAATATTTAGTCCCCAAAAGTTATATCACTGTTCTGGATTTGTGAGAGTCTTTGTAAAAAAATTTAAAAAAAAATCCGTACCGAATGGTCCTTATGTTATCTTTCAAACGACGTAGATTTGTAAAAATAGGTTCAGCCGTTCAAGAGAAATTAAATATTTGGTAAAAAAAACAATAAAAATATGTTTTCCAATTTTTTCTATAATTTCAAATCCCCATAAAGTTTTTGATTTTTTTTTTTTCAAACAATAAATGATGGCCATATCTTATTTTACCACTTAGCAACTTTTTATAAACTTTTTAGACAAAAATAAAATTCATAGCTTAATAATAAATATTCTGACACTTATGGATTTATATTTTATTCTTTTGTTAATAATAGTATTTTAGGGCCCTTATAGATTTGTATATTATTCTTTTTTATGACATTTTGTGGTGTCTATTTTTAGCAATAACATATATCATTAGAATTATGATGTTCTTCATCAAAAGTAAAAAATGTTTCTTCAAGTAGAATGATTTCAAATAAATATGTGATTTTATAAATTTCGAAGAACGAATAAATTTTAGCTCTTCAAAGACGATTTAAAGACGATTTTCTGTTAAATATTTACTCCAGTTTAGTGCTTCCTAATACGTATACGCTTAGGAGAGTTATTCGCATTTTTTGTAAATTTATATCGTATTAATATCAGTCATACGCACTCGTGGCCAATTTTCTAAATCCTTCAAATAAACTCGATTCTGTCCATGAAAAGCAACGCATCCTTCGTTGAAAGTCATCCTTAAGTGCGGTAAATGAAGACTTTCAAATCATATTCTACGAGTATGTTTCTCTAGATCCCCTTTAAAAGTTGCATACAGCACAATTTTGCTATTTTAGCATTTCGCATTTTCCTGTTAAATGTTTATATTATACTCCATATTAGATTATACTTTTATGTATCTGCTTTCCAGAGTTACTGACATTTTTGTAAATTAATATTGTATTAATATCAGTCATACGCACTCATGGCCAAATTTTCTTTCAATAAAACTTTATTCCCAAAAATTCTGTCTAAGAAAAGCTTTTTTATTTATCCAATATTCTTAGTAAAATAAGATTATAATTTTTTTTAAGTCCTATATGAATATTTAACCCATTTAATGTTAAGCCCTCTTACATAATTCAAAAGATTAGGTTACATATTTTGAATTATTTAACTATTTTTTTTTTCCTTTTTTTGATGGCTCCCTTTGCCCGCATTGATCTGTTATTGATGTTATTTTATGGTTTTTCTCACTGTGGAGTTGAGCTGAAGATCAAAGAGTTTCTTCAAAGTAAAGGAAGGAGGGTTTTTTTTTTGAATAGTCAAGTTTATTTAAAAGAGATATCCCTGGAGTGTTACTTGTTACTAAAGCGATTTTAGTATGTATGTTTTCCTGAGAGTTCTTAAAAAGGGGTTTCTGTTAAAGTTTTGGGTTTTACTCCATTTTACTGCTTCCTCGTAAGCATTTGCCTTTGCCAGTTATTGGCATTTTTGTAAATTTATATCATATTAGAATCAGTCATACGCACTCAAGGCTAGTTTTCAAAATCCTTCAATGGCACAATGTTCGCTTAAAGCATTGTCCAAGAAAAGTCAGTGAGGATCTGTTTTCAGATACAACATCTACATATAGTCCAATCTCATTCATTTCGTCAAGTCTAAAATTATATTATAATTTTCTTTAGTCCTGTCTTAATATTTGACCCATTTACAGTTAAGTCCTTTAACCTATTCTATGGAATTATTTCATATTTTGTGAAATTGCTGTTTGTGATTTTATAATTTTCAAAGGTCCAATAAATATTAACACTTCCTGCTTCCTCTGAATTATCAACTTTCGAGCGTTATTGGCATTTTTGTAAAATATATATCGAATTAAAATCAGTCATACGCACTAATAGCCAATTTTTTAGATCCTCCAATAGCACACTTTTCGCTAAAATTCTGTCCAAGAAAATCTGCATCCTTCGTTGAAACTCATCATTAAGCGCGGTAAATGAACGATACAACTTTTGAGCATCGGCTATCAGATACCAGATCTATGAATTTGTTTCTCAAGATCTCGTCTGAAAATTTATCAAATCTAATAGAACACTTTCAGTGATTTCCTCAAGTCTTAATGAAATTACATTATAATTTTCTTTATTCCTATCATAATATTTAATCAATTTACAGTTAGTCCGGTTATCCTAATCTTTTGAGTTATATTTAGATTTTTTTCTGTCATTTAAATGAGAAATCCCTAACACTGTTACTTGTTACTAAAGCGATTTTAGCATTTCACGAAAAGTTTTGACCTAAGAATCCTTAATTATTATTTTCTGTTAAAGGTTTAGATTATACTCCAATTTATTGCTTTTTCTTATGTCTCCGCTTTCGAGAGTTATTGGTATTTTTGTAAATTTATATCGTATTAAAATCAGTCATACGCACTAATGGCCAATTTTCTAAATCCTTTAATCTAAATTGTTTCACTATAATTCTGACCCAGAAAAGTTTTGCTTCATAAGTTGAAAATCTCCGGTAAATACATTAATATAAAAAAACAACGTTTGATGTCCAATTTTCAGTTATAGATTCAATGTTTTGAAATGTTTTTAAATTATATGTCATAATATTTTTTATTTCCTCAATATTCTTAATAAAATGAGATTATAATTTCTGTAGTCCTATCTTAATATTTGATCGTTTTCTATTTGTCATGTTAAGCTAATCTTTTGAGTTATTTAAATATTTTTTATTATTCAAAAGACACTCTTACTTGATACTAAAGCGTTTTAGCATTCCACGATAGGTGTATACCTAAGAATCCTTAAAAAGGGATTTCTTTTAAAGGTTTAGATTATACTCCAGCTTCCTAATTCCTCTTAAGTATCTGCTTTCAAGAGATACAGGCATTTTTTAAAGTTTATATCGTATTAATATCAGTCATACGCACTAATGACCAATTTTCTAAATCCTTCAAAAGAACATTTTCTCCATAATTCTGACCAAAAAAAGCATGGCATCGTTCGTTAAAGTCGTCCTTAGTGCGGTAAAAGAATAATGCAACTATTGATGATCAGTTTTTAGATACCAGATCCGTAAGATTGTTTCTCTGGATCCCATTTGAAAATTTGTCAGAACATATAGCCAAATTTTAGTGATTTCTTAATGTAATTAGATCATCATTCTTTTTAGTCCTATCTAAATATTTGACCCATTTACAGTTAAGTCCTGTTAACCCAATCTTTTGTATTGTTTAACTATTTTTGCTTTTATTCAAAAGATATCCCTGACCGATCCCTTAACCGATTTTAACATTTCACAATATGTGTTTATCTAATAACTCTTAAAGAGGGGTTTCTCTTAAATGTTCAGATTATTCTTCAGTTTAATGCTCCCTCTCAAGTGTCCGCTTTCAAGAGTTATTGGAATTTTTGTAAATTTATATCGTATTAATATCAGTCATACGCACTAATGGCCAATTTTTTAAGTCCTTCAATAACAATTTTTCATTAAACTTCTGACCAAGAAAAGCTGTGTATCCTACATTGAAAGTCATCCTTAATTGCGGCAAATGAAGAATACAAATTTTGACGGCAAAGTTTCATATATCAAATATTTATGTTAGTTTCCTCCAATTTGAAAACTTTGTCAAATCGTTTGGCTCTATATTTTTATTTCCTCAATATTCTTAATAAAATTTGATTATCACTTTCTTTAGTCCTATCTTAATATTTGACCCATTTACAGTTACAGCTTGTTAACCTAATCTATTGAATTATTTATTCTTTTTTTTCTTCAAAAAGGGATATCCCTGACATTTTTACTTGTTACTAAAGTGATTTTATTCTTGTTTATGTCATAAATACAGTTGCCATGCTTTATGGCTGGCTTTTTGTTCTCAATTTCCCTACCGCCAAAGGAAGTTAATAAATCGAAGTGATGTATCTGCCAAAAAGGAATCGTTTACTATCTGTTCTACATGCATATTTTTTCCTTAGCTTAGTTTGTTTTTATGTTTTTACCATGTCTTACGTTTTTGACATCCTCGTTATCATATTATGAGCAGGACATCATCGAAGACAACAATATATTTTTGTATATAATATGAATAAATGAAACTAAACGTATTGAATTGAATCAAAATGAAAAATGTATGAGCTGAACAAGTTATCATGCGAAATTATACAAAAGAGTGTTTCTGTCGTAACAAAAAGGGTGTTGTATAAAATGGGTTTGCTATTTATGAAAAGAAGAGAATTTATTTAATTTAGAATATATACTAATAAGAATAGATGGTCCACATGACGTATGATTGATATTATCTATAAAGTACAAAGTAGAGGTAGATTTTTTAAGACTGTGCATCGTATATAATTTAAGCATAAAGTACAGCATTGCAGTCAGTTAAAGAACAGTATGTTAAAATGAAGATATTTTTATATTATAATTTTTGAAAAAAAAAAAACAATTTTTTTCCTCAAACTAGTTATATCTGGAAAAATATTATAAAGTACAGTTTCTGTAAAAAATTCCGATTATATTCTAATTTACTGTTTCCTTTTATATATCAGCGTTCGCGAGTTATAAGATTTCTTCTCTTGTTGTACCATAATTTAAATTAGTCATACGCACTAATGGCCTACTTTAAAATTCTGCTCATATTCCAAATTTCCAATAAATTGGTAATAATTTCGTTAAACATATCAATTTTATTTAAATTTTAAATAATCCATATATATCAGCGTTCGCGAGTTATAAGCTTTCTTCTCTTGTTGTACCATAAATTAAATTAGTGCGTACTAATGGCCTACTTTAAAATTCTGCTCATATTCCATATTTTCAATAAATTGGTAATAATTTCGTTAAACATATCAATTTTATTTAAATTTTAAATAATCCAAATTATACTAATTTCAAAATTTTCTTCTTTATTTCCAGCTCTCTCGTGTTTTACGCAATTTCAACATCACCAAAATTAGTGACTTAGAACTGATCTCCAATAGCACCGATCGCTTAGATATCACCTTTCATTTCTTTGGTGTCAAAGGAGACTCGAATCGTATTCGTGAAGCCATCACCCGCATGGTGGAACGAGGACGTATTGGCAATATAACACTGGTTTCAAATTACCACCTATTCGATGAGAATCCTCCTTTGAATCTTATGGTAAATTTGCATCCTTTAAAAAAATTAAATAAATTTCTTTTAAAAATCAATTTTTGTGTCTCGTTCTTCGTTGTTTCTCTAGGATTTATCTGTCAATCAGAAACAAATAATACGTGAAGATAGTCAGTTTATTTTGTCATGCACCGCTCAAGGATCGGCACGTATGCAATTTCAATGGTATAAAGATGGCATAGTTGTTAATGCCACCAAGGCAACCAGGTAAGTGTCGCCGCTGGCAATCACTTATATAGGTCATTTCAAATTTAAAGGGGCAACAAATAATGAAATTAAAATTGGATTCTCATAAAATGGGAAATTTTAACTCTGGGTGGAATGATTCATAATATAATGGGAATGAATATTTAAAGATGAAGGGAGGATAGCTTAACATTGCTTTCCATCTAAAGAGAATATGATAAATAGTTTACAGATAAATTTAATAAATGCAACTACAGGGTGGCTGATATGTAATGCAACAAAGTAAAGCGCTATATTTTTTTAATTTTTTTTTTTAATTTTATTGTTCAAAAGCAAAAATGTCGGAAATAACATAAAATTTTAGAAACACTTTAGATTTGTTCGAATTGGCCACCTTTGGCACGAATTATGGCCTTCAAACGGTCGACAAAGCCATCACACGCTGCACGAAAGTGGCTCTGCGGTATTTTGGCCCATTCTCGGCGAAGCGCCGTCTTGAGATGATCGATACTTTGGTATTTTTAGTGCGAACCTTACTCTCTAAAAGCCCCAGCCGCAAAAGTCCAACGGATTGAGATCCGGAGATCTTGGTGGCCATTGTGCGGTAGAAATGAAGCGAGGAACCTCCTTTTTAAGCCATTCTTGGTTGACGCGTGCTGAGTGCGATGGTGCTGAGTCCTGTTGGAATGTCCATGGTCTGCGGTCGAAATGTTTGTCTGCCCAGGGCTTCAATACTGTCTTTAGGACATTTTCCCGATAATATTCGGCATTTATTATGACCCCATGGTCGATGAATACGAGCGGGGTGCGACCTTCGGCCGTTACGGCGGCCCACACCATTACCATCGGCGGCGCTTGAGTTCTGGTGGCCAATCGAAGGTGTAAATTTTCAGCAAGTAAACCCGATCATTTTGTTTGTTCACAAACTGCTCAATTTAGAATGGCTTTTCATCGGAGAAAACCAAATTCGGTAACTTTCCACTTTCGTGCAAGCGAAGCAACTCCTTGGCTCTTTCCAGTCTAACTTTTTTCTGCATCGGTGAGCTCTTGCACTTTTTGGAACTTCAATGGCTTTAGTCCAAGCTCATTTTTTAATATGTGTTGTATCCGTTCTCGCGATGGCGTGGATTTCGATCAAATCTGGCCTTCACTTTTCGGATCATTTCTGGTGTTGTTACCGTTTTTTTTCGTCCACTTTTTGGACGCGATGAAACAAAAGATTTATTCACATTTAAATGCTGGAGGGCTCTAACGATAGCCACTTGTGTTTTTCCACCCAAATATAAAGAAATCACGCTTGAATTCCATCACGAATACATTTTTTTCTGAATCTGAAGATCAAAATGCTTTTGTAAGCTTGTAAACAATAAAATGAACTGTCACTGAAATAAATCTGTCAGCTATCAGAATAGCGGTTTAGAAATGATAGCAACCTGAAGTTGGTTGCAATACATATCAGCCACCCCGTAGAGCTCTAGTGAGTATTAGTAATGATATTTAAGAATTATTATGTAAATTCAGTTCATTGTGACATATGAGTGCTATTAATTATAAACTAAATTGGATTTTAGACTAGAACTTTTGCAATGGTTGCGATTTACAATAACTTGGGGATATTTTATATCCATGACTCCATATTACAATAGCCGTATATATGAAATAAGTTCCCTAAAATACTGGATTATGACATTAGTAAATACTACCCAAATAACATAATTTTATCTTCATTAGCAAGTATAATGAATTTTGTACCATGTGACGTATGACTATTATTAATTCGAAACTAATTTAGCATTTTGGTCACATGTTTTTAAATCCCTGATTAAATGCTAAAAACTTGCTGACATTTTAAATCCTTGACTTCATACTACGATGACCGTATATATTCAATAAACGTATACATATTGTAGAAGATTGTAGTACTAAAGAAACCAAAAATATCATAAATTTTGTTTAATTTGCCAGTTTCAGTGCTATGAGACGTATGCATACTATAAATTCGAAATTAATTTGGAATTTTCGCAACTTTGGAAATTGTAGATCGATTTCTAGTAACATTCTTTATCTACTCAATTAGTATCTAAAAAATATTATTAAGTGATTATAGTTGTAAATAAGTCAGAGGTAACATAAATATACCTTTATTTGTCTGTTTAATTAATTCAGTACTGTGTGACCTATTAGTACCTATTAGAGTTCTAAAAATTTAGGTAATTACAGGTCTAGAGAAACTGAAAATAATTTCTTTCCTCTTGGTTGTATTTTAATGCCAGGTCTCATTCTTCAATGACATCTACTCAATAAGTATTTTAAAATAATAGATGATAAAAGTTCTAAAGTATTCAAAACTAACATACATTTAACGTATGACCGCTATAGATTATAAACTTATAACTTCTGGCAGTGTTCATAGATTTACAAAAACTCATTTGTATTTCAAAGCTAGGACTTCATTGTTTAACAAAAGTTTTTACTTCAAAATTTCTTAAAATTAGGAACATACATGTCTTAAGAAATTTAAAATATGATAAATTTACCTCCATTTATACGTCTATTTATTTCAGTGCTATGTGACGTATAAGTGATATTAATTCTAAATGAAATTGAAATTTTGGTCATAACTTCTGAAATAATTGATCGATTTGCAATAAAATAGTGGCCTTTTAAGCAAAGAATTTCTAAAGAGAAGATTGCAGTACTAACGAAACTAAACAAAACATAAATTCAACTTAATAAGAACAGTGCTATGTGACGTATGAGTATTATTAATTCCAAACTAACTTTGATCAGAACTTTGGAAATTCTAGATTGATTCATAAAAACGTTCTAAAATTTTGAGGTCTGAACTTCATATTTCAATGGCCGTGTCTACTCAATAAGTGCCTTATTAGATAACAGTAGTTAACTATAAATAATATAAATTTTATATCTAAAATCTTGGCATCACTTGGAACGCATATATTCTTTATGCAACTTTAATGATCGTATCTACTCAATTTGTGTCTTAAAATATTAAATGATTAGAGGACTAAATAAGCTAAAAATTTTACAAATATACCTTCATTTGCCAGTTTAATAAGTTCAGTGCTATGTGACGTATGAGCGCTATTAATTCTAAACTAAATTGAAATTTTGGTCGTAACTTCTGAAATTGTTGATCGATTTCCGAAAACTTGGTGATATGTGTAAGCCAGGACTTCATTCTGCAATTACCGTTTTATCTCAATAAAATTTACTCTTAAATATCTAGGTAATACAAATCTTCAAAAGTTATATTTACCTGAATTTTCCAAAAAATCAGTGTAATTTTAGGACTAGGACTTTAGGACTTTATTCTTTAATACAAATTTTACTAAATAAGTGTTTTTAAAACAAATTGTATAACTGCAGGACTAAAGAAACAGAAAATAAGAAATAATTTCTTTAGCTACCACTTTAATAAATTCAATGCTATGTGATGTACATATAAGTACTATTAATTATAAACTAAATCTGCATTTTGATAATAAATTTTTCAATCGTTGGTAGATTTCCAAAAACTCGATGACATTTTAAAGACAGGACTTCATTCTTCAATGAGTGTTTTTACTTACGAATGTGACTTATAATATAACATGATCACGGAACTAATGAAACTGAAAATAAAATAAATTTACCTTCATTTACTAAAGAACAAAATTACCTAAATTTTCCATTTTAATAAATTTTAAATTAAGTTGACATTTTGGTCATAACTTTTGAAATCCTTAATCAGTCTCATAGTATCGTTGTTGGGTAACTACTCAATAAGTGCTCTAAAATAATAGATGATAACGAAAGAGTAAAAAAATAACCTATGTTTTCTTCCTTTAACCGTTTAATCAATTCCGGGCAATGTGGCGTATGAGTTCTACTGATTATAAACTAATTTGACATTTTGATTATATAAAAAACTCAGTGGTTTTTTAAAGTCAGATATATGTTTCAATAACTACTCAACAAATGTCTCGGAATGTTACGTGATTATAGTACTAAAGAATCTTAAAATTACTTGAATTTGTCATAATTTACCCTTTTGTCAATTCCGTGCTTGTGACGTATGATTGTTATTAATTCTGCGCGGAGGTGGCATTTTGGCAATAACTGCTGAACTTGTTAATCTATTTCCGAAAACTGGGAGGCCTTTAGAAGGCAGCAGTTCATTCTGCTACGATCGTTTTTTATTTAATATAACTTTATTATAATACAAGATTATTACAAGATCAAAAAACTGAAAAAAAGATTATATACCAGTTTGACATAATGACTAGTGCTTTGTGATATTCATTATAATCTTAGTCAGCATTTTGCTAATAACTTCCAATATCGTTGATCGATTTTCAAAAACTTGATAGCATGAATTCATAGATGCCAACAGTTCTAAAGAATCCTAATATAACACACATTTACCTTCATCATCCAGTTTATGGATTCAGTGCTTTGTGACTTATAAGCACTATTTATTCGAGAAAAACTTTGCACTTTGGTCATAACATTTGAAAGTATTGATCGATTTCCAAAAAACAGTGGCATTTCAAAGCAGGGACTTCATTCTTTAATGACAGTTTTTACACAGTCTTAAAGTTCTAGGTGAGTTCTCTAGTGGATAAATGCAGTGCTATGTGACGTATAAGTATTATAAATACTGAACTAAATGACAATTTTTGTCATAATTTCTGAAATTGTTGATCGATTTCCAAAAACTTGGTGGCATATTAACGGCACGACTTCATTCTTCAGTGACCTTGTTTGCACAATAAGTGTCATAAAATTGTAGGTGACTACAGTGTTAAGAATCTGAAAATAATGTAATTTTGACTTAATATTTCACATTTATTATTTCCGTATTATTTATTCTCCGTATTATTTATTATATTGTGAACTTCAGTCATACCTTCCAAAATCCAGGACCTATTTTTTTTTGTTTTTACTCAGTAACTGTCTTTAATCACCCAGTAGGTGAATTCTGTAATAAAAAATATGGAATTAACATGATCTTACCTTTATTTTCCAGTTTAATAAATTCAGTGCTATGTGACGTATGAGTATTATTAATAGTAAAGTAAATAACCATTTTTGTCATAACTTCTGAAACTGTTGATTGATTTCCAAAATTTTGGTGACATATTAAAGCCAGAACTTCATTCTTCAGTGGCCACGTTTGCTCAATAAGCTTCAAATTGTAAGTTGGGATTTTGTTCATATCTTTTCAAATCGTTGATCGGTTTATTTTATCTTGGTTGTATTTTAATGCCAGGATTTAATAGATTAACATCAGCGCTGTGTGACGTATGAGAGCTATTGATTCTGAACTAATTAAACATTTGGGTCATTACTTCTGACACTGTTAGACGATCTCCAAAAACCATGTGTTATTTTAAAGTCTGGATTTTTTTCTTTAATCACATTTTTTTTACATAATAATTTTTCTATGTGACATATAAGTGGTATTTATTCTAATCGTAATTCACATGTTGGTCACAAAAACTGTAATTGCTGATCGATTTATAATTGGTGACATTCATATTCTTGTCAGCAATAACCAAGATAAAAAATTAATTTGCCTGTTTAATAAATTCTGAACTAAATTCATATTTTGGTTCACATTTTTGAAATCGTTCATCGATTTCAAGCAACTTTGGCATTAATGGCAAAAAATTAGGAATTTATTTCTTAATTACCGATCTAAATAGTAAATGTTTAGATAAATTAAATTATTACATTAGTAAAGAAAAAATGACATAATTTTAACTTAATTTGGCACTTCAATTAATTTCGTGCTTTGTGACGTATAAGTATTATAAATTCCAAGCTAATTTGGCATTTTTATCCTAACTTCGGAATTTTTTAATTGAATCCTACAATCTTGGTGGCATTTTGAAGCCAGAACTTTCTACTTTAATAATTCAATTAAATTCTTAACATATGCAATGTCTTAAATCCTACTTTAATGCTAAATTTAAATTTAATTTTCTTCATTCACGTTGTTTATCAATTTTGGCAACACACCCACATTCCTCCCTCCACCACTCGATATTAAATCATTTAACTTCACTTCCTTCACAGCCTAAGATTTATATTAATTGTAAAACATGATGAAGCAAAATATCCGTAAACGTTTAGTAGCCGGTCTAATGGCTCTATGCTCCACCCTGGAACGACGGGAATAAATATATTTCGTAGTTTAGTTGATTTAATCATAGACTTTATTATATTCTTCAGTGAAATCAATTAAGCCATTTTTAATGTTGGCAAATCAAGTGAGTTAGATGATATCGCAATTTTGCAGTTATGTATTCGTATATATACTGAGCTTTTGAAATTTCCATGAGTCATCTTTATAATTAATATTATTCATTCGCTTCATTGTACCAATGTCTGCATAATGCTTACAGCTCATTCAATTTTATATATCGGTCATGACTATTAATAATTCAATTAAACATGTTTAATGTTAGCTTGTGAAATTTTAATCAAGTCTTTTGGAAATGCATAATTTAACCGTAAACTTAATATTAATCTTATGGAATAAATAAAGTCAATCTTGTTGCTTGTATTGTCAATGACGTGAATGATATTGCAATTTACAAAACGGAAGTTATGAACTTTGTGGTGAGTTGTCATGTTTTATTTGTAGAATGTGAATTTTAAATTGAGGAGCAGGATAAAGGGGGAGGAATTATTTTATTATAGGTTTAATTGATTCAACATTCAGTGATAGCAGCAATTATAAATTAGGGATCAAATTTAAAAGTTTGCCATTTGCTATAGATGGTTAGACTAGTAAATCGTTATACGATTTCATTGAAAAGAAATGAAAAGTCACATAAATATCCTTTCATTTACTTAATTATTAAATTCTGTGCTAGGTGGCGTATAAGTACTATTAGTTATGAACTATTTTCTTACTTTTATCATAACTTCTAAAGTAGATAGCAAATTTGTAAAAACATGGTGGCCTTTTAAAGCCAGAACTTCATTCTTAAATATACCGGTCAACTGGTTTTCATAAAATAAATGTTTTGTATCTAAATATCCCTCCGAATGAATTAGATTTTTTTTTAAATATCAAAGCTTATTCTTAAAACTATCATATACCACTTGCTGCTCTCATAATGCTATTGCAATTTACTGAACGGAAGTTCTGGTTAGTTGTCATGTTTTATTTGTAGAATGCACATTTTTAATTAAGGGGAAGGAAAAAGGGGAGTTGTTAATTATAAAATTTACTGATTCAATATTCAGAAATAAGAGCAATACAAATTAGAGTAGTAAATCGTTATACGATTTCTTTTAAAGTAATGAAAATTCACATAAATATCCTTTCATTTACTTCATTATAAAATTATGTGCTATGTGCCCTGTAACTACTATTAATTCTGAGCTATATACAAATTAGGAATCCCATTTTAAAGTTTGTCATTTGCTTCAGATGGTTAGGGTAGTAAATCGTTATTCGATTTCGTTGAAAAGAAATTAAAAGTCATAGAAATATCCCTTCATTTACTTGATTATACAAATTTGTGCTATGTGGCGTATAACTACTATTAATTCGAGCTGTATTCTTATTTGTACCATAACTTCTAAAATCAATGGTAGATTTCTCAAAACAAGATGACCTTTTAAAGCCAGAACTTCATTCTACAATGTACCTGTCAACTGGTTTTAAGAAAATATTTTTTTGTCTCTAAATATCTCTTCCGAATGAATCATAATTTTTTAAACCACTTGCTGCTCTCAAAGTTTGAATAATTGCATTGTCTCTCCATTTTAGGTGGCCTAATGAATAACCTATTCCAGTAATTTCCTCAATTTTGCATAAAATTACACTTTCCAGTATTTGATTATTGGGAATATTGTTATGATCCTTTATGTGTGTGTGTGTTTGTTTACAAACTCGTATATCATTGAAACTATTATTGTCTAAATTCTATTGTTGCTGATGTCTGTGGCATTGAGTGCAATTTATTGTATCAACAACAGCATCATCAATACCCATATCGATTGTTGCACTGACCCAGTCCAAGCCAGCCCTGTTCAGTATGACCAGGTCCAATCATAATGTTATTAGAGTTTGATAATTGAGTCAAATGACCATTGCATAAACACGTAGCCTTCGTCCCATCCATACACATGTGTGATGATTGAGTTCAGCCAACATTGGGACATGCATCCAGTCATTCATGTACTTGCCACAGCAATCAATATGCTCCAAATGTATGACAAGGCCAACAGGGCCACAATTGTTGGCCAACAAAATGCACAAAATGTAGTTAAAATTCCAGCAACGAATTTGTGATTGTTTACAGAACAAATAGGAAATCTAAAAATATGCCAGAGAAAACATCATATGTGCGAAGTGGGAAGGCAGGTGGAAAATAGACCGGAAGGATGTCGAAAAAATGTCAGGCAAACAGAATTGTTACAACAGAAAAATCCATTTCCTATCGCTTAAATGGCAATTTAAAATTTCTTCAATGTTTTCCTTGATAAGAAAACCCCTAATTGTTTTACATTTCCTTTGGAAAAACTCTTTCATTTCTTTTTTTCTCGTTTCAGCCCAATTGGGGTTCTTTCTTTTCCTTTTCGAATCTCTCTCAATCTATGTCCCTTCAATCTTTTATGTTAAATCAACTATGAAGAATTCAGTTATTGCCGCTTTATTTAAAGCTTATTGACGTTAGAACAAAATGCTCAATATTCCAGCCACTTGGTGCAATTTTTGCCTTCTTCTTTCACTGTCTATTTACTTCGTTCGTTTTCTCATCCTTTTTTCCGGCGAACAATGTTTGGTCAACTCTTATAACATATGTCTGATTATATATGCAAACATAATCGACTGGAGAGTAGAGATATTGGAAGAATTCCAAGAAGAGATTTTTATCTTAAATTTTCGAGAAAAAAAATACACATAAGTTGAAAGAAGAATTACATTTATTATTCATAAGGTAAATATTGAGAAGAGGAAGATAAGACTGCAAGACATTGTGTATACTTTATTCTTTAAATTGCAGACATTTTGCATATTTAAGTAGTTGCTTTAAGAGTAAATTTATTTATAATATAGTGATCTAAAATAGCAGTGATTATGACTTGTTTTGTATCAGTAGAGGAAAGTAACTACAACTATAAGAAGTACTATGTAGCGTATAAGTACTATTAATTCTAACCTAATTTGGATTTTTTGTCATAAATTCTAAAGCTGATAATAGATTTTTGAAATTATGATTTAATTGGAAAGCCAGGACTTTGCACTTCAATTGTATTGGGAGAGTCTAGAAACTAGAAATAATATAATCAGTAATATGTAGCGTATGAGTACTATTAATTGAAAGTGGTAAATAAATAACGACTAACTAAATAATGACAAAATAAGTTATTATTAGTAATCTAATTTTAGAATCTAATTTGAATTTATAAACTTTTCTTTAAATGTTTTAACTGAAAAAAAGAAATCATAAATCGTAAATTATTTAAAGAAAAGTTTATAAATTAAAATAAGATTTTCTAACTTAGATTACTAGCAATAACTTATTTTTGTCATTATTTTGTTAGTAGTTATTTATTTACCGAAAGTAATGCTGGCTAATGAGATATCATTACCTGGTACTAACATGTACTTACCAAGATTTTGCTGGGTATGTAAATTTTTGTTGAGAGAATTTTTTTCAAAAATTTTAACTATAACCCCTAATCATATTCCATTTTTTACCTAAAACATGTGGAAGTTATGCATTTATTTTATTAATAAATTCAATGCACTCATTTTATTTAATATTGTGAATTTAATTTATTAAATAATGTGCGTTTAATTTTTTAAATAAATCTTCATTTATTTGATTTATAAATTCACTTCAATCTTCAGTTTCTAAATACTAACTAAAATTATGAAAAAAAACTTATATTCCACTTTCTGCTTCGGAATGTACGTTACGTACATTACAATTTTTTCTACTGTCATAATTTTTTAAAAATTTACCTGATGTTTCTCAAACTGAAGATATGTTTCTTTAAGTTTAATATAACAACTCGGCGAAAAAAGTAAGCACAGATATTTTGCGTCAATTTAATATAAATAATTAACATTAGGAAAGTTTTTCGAAATAAACGCAACTCTCATATAAAAAGTTGCGTTTATTTCGAAATTCCTTTCATTTCGTTTTCATTACAATTAAAAACTTTCCTAATGTTAATTATTTATATTAAATTAACGCAAATTATCTGTGCTTACTTTTTTCGCCGAGTTGTTATATTAAACATAAAGAAACATATAAAAATATTATAATATTCTCTTCATTTACCCGATTAATGAATTCCGTACTATGTGACGCATAAGTACTATTAATTCTGAACCTAATTTGTATTTTGGGCATAGCAACTAAAGTTCTTGAGCGATTTCTAAAAACTTGGTGTCATTTTAAACCTAATGATTTATTCTTCAATATATGTTTAAATTTCTATAAATAATTCAATAAAATTGCTAGATATCAGTCGGACTTTCGAAACCTGTTAATTATTTATATTAAATTGCCACAAAATATCAGTTATTACTTAATTTTCGCTGAATTGTTATATTAAACTTAAAGAAACATATAAAATATTTTAATATTCTCTTCATTTACCCGATTAATGAATTCAGTACTATGTGACGTATAAGTACTATTAATACTGAAACTAATTTGTATTTTGAACATAACAACTAAAGTTGCTGATCGATTTCTAACAACTTGATGTCATTTTAAATAACTCAATAATATTGTTAAATATCAGTCGGTCTTTCGAAACTGTTAATTATTTACATTAAATAAGCTCAAAATATCAGTTATTATTTCTTTTTTGCTGAATTGTTATATTCAACTTAAAAAACAGTAAAAATAATATAATTTTCTCTTCACGTATCCGATTAATGAAGTCCATGTGTCGTATAAGTAATATTAATTCTGAACCTAATTTTATTATGGGCATAGCTACTAAAGTTGTTGTTCGATTTGTAAAAACTTGGTGTCATTTTAATCGAATGATTTATTCTTCAATATATTTTTCAAGTGGGATACAACTTATCAATTATTACTTCTTTTTCGCTGAATTATTATATTAAACATAAAGAAACATACAACAATATTCTAATATTCTCTTCATTTACCCGATTAATGAATTCAGTAGTAGTTACGTATAAGTACTATTAATTCTGAACCTAATTTGTATTTTGGGCATAAAAACTGAAGTTGTTGATCGATTTCTAAAAACTTGGTGTCAATTTCTATAAAAAACTCAATATCCTTGTTAAATATAAGTCGGTCATTCGAAAACTCTTTCGTATAAAACGCTAGTTTCTTTAAAAAATAATTTCCTTAGCATCAGAAATTTATAAAAATACAATTATATAGTTTATTGAGTTTATATTGGCCCAACATATTAATGATGATTAACAATTAATGATTTTAGAGTTGAATTCTCCGTCGAATCGTTTTAATTGCTATATAAATGAACTTCACTAAACGAACGAAACTTAAACCAGAAAAAATCTGCAGTTATTTTAATTATGTTCAAAAGTATATTTTTAAAATGGAGGAAATATTACAGAAGTTATATGAATTCACTGCAGCCATACATGGATCAAAAAAAAAATAAATGTCAGAAATATTTTATGCGAACACTTAAAAAATCCTTATACGAATATATTCTTATATTTTCTGCTCATTCGGTTACCGGAAATAAACCAAAAAGGTTCTAAGTTATGTAGTTCTCGGATCAATATTCCGTTGCAGCGAAAAATAATATTTAACTAATATTCTTCTTGCTAAGATATAAAGCTATTATGGGCACAAATATTTGTTATGTATTTATCCTTTCTATACAGGACAAATGTTGTTTATGAGAACAAGGAAGAGCCTACTTCATTTAAAGAATATTTCATAGTTTTTCAGCCAAGAATTTATTTTATAGCGCATTTTCCTTATTTTTAACAATAATATGCTTTATAATGAATTTTTCTTTGTCTGAAAACAATGAAACATTTTTTCTGTATATAAAGGATGGGCAATTAAAAATTTTAAATTTGGACTACCGATTACTTTGACTTGTGATTTAAGCCCTTTGGATTCTTTCTGTGGGGACCAATTAAGGATAAATGTTACGCAAAGCGTTGAAACATGAAATCGAAGTTGCCATTGAAGAGATTCGACCCGAAGCAATCATAAATGTACCAGTCGTGATAGTCATTTGAATGATATTGTGTTCCATTATTAAATGACAAAGTTCAACCTTTCCAATAAAACAAGAAGTTTAAAAATATTATCAGTACCTTTTTTAATAGCCGATTCAAATTTTAAATGGCCCACCCTGTATTTGATATTACAGAGTACGATAATAGATAACCTATCGTATTTTTTCCTATATCTAATATACGAAACTTATTTACTCTCCCCAGAAAATACAAAGAAATTAGTGTTTATTTCCATGTTTCCCTCATATTTCTTTTCTGGCCTATGTGACGTATAAGTGTTATAAATTTCTTGGTTTGTTTGGAAAACTTTGCACAAATTACTTAAAAATTCCCCGATCTTCTAGAATAGTATACAAATAGTTAGTAATAAAATATTCACATGTCTTAAATCATTAATAGTTGCCTTTTTTAAACCAGACTTGTCTCCACATAATGGATACGACCTTCATCCTTAAGAAATATTTGTTTCTTTTTCGTTCTTTTTTTTGAAACGTTTTTTTGTCAAACTATTTTTTATTATTTCTATGTTATGTATACGTCTTTCATTTGAAACAATATATACAAATTCATACGTTTTCCCAATATTTCATTTATGTCCTATGTGACGTATGAGTGCTATTAATTCCTGAAATTATTTGAAAAAGTCGAGATAACTTTTCCAAATAATGTACGATCTCTCTGAACTTTATACCGGTTTAAAGTAAAGTCTTCTGCATTTTAAAGAAAAAAGTCTTTTTTGGGGGTATTTATCAAAATTTTGTTCAATTTTAGAAAACATAAATATAGAACAAATTGATCTGTCTTCAGAATATTTGGCTCATCTCACAATTTTCCTCTCTTTTAAGAATTTAATACGTATGAGTATTTTTAGAAAACATAAATATAGAACAAATTGATCTGTCTTCAGAATATTTGGCTCATCTCACAATTGTATGAGTATCATCTCACAATTTTCCTCTCTTTTAGGAACTTAATACGTATGAGTATTAATACGTATTAAGTTCTTAAAAGAGAGGAAAATTGTGAGATGAGCCAAATATTCTGAAGACAGATCAATTTGTTCTATATTTATGTTTTCTAAAATTGAACAAAATTTTGATAAATACCCCCAAAAAAGACTTTTTTCTTTAAAATGCAGAAGACTTTACTTTAAACCGGTATAAAGTTCAGAGAGATCGTACATTATTTGGAAAAGTTATCTCGACTTTTTCAAATAATTTCAGGAATTAATAGCACTCATACATAATTCAGAACGTGGATTGAACCTATTAATTAAGGAATTAATATATATTTTATATATTCCATATTTCTTTTGTGTCCTATATGTCTTATGAGTGTTATTAATTCCTGCGATTGGTTGGAAAATTTTAAATAACTTTCCTGAATGGTATTCGATCTCACTAAGTGTATATCATTTTAATAGTAGGACTTCTGTTTTTAAAGATAGGAATATATTTTGTTATTTATCAGATTCGTTTTCAAATCAGATAATAGAAAGAAAAAAGAACTACGATGTCGTATCATCAGAAAAATCTGAGAATATTTATAAAACAAAATTCCCCTCTCTTAAGTTATTAATTGCCTTAACTAATTACACTGTACAACAATTTCAAACTTTTTTCAAAATAACAGGGTTCTGTCAGTGGATTCTGGTAGAGGAGACCAAAAAAATATATACGTGTATCGGCGTTTTGAAAGATCACATCGGAATTTTATTTTAGGGGGGGTTAAAGTTTTCCCCCCTTTGCTTGTTCGTGCAGAATATCGGTATATAAAACTATGAGTTCTGTTCATCTGAGGTGTAGGGTATCTTCAGCAACTTTGTAGCAAATGTTAAGGCCTATATTTTTGTGGAATATATTAACCCTCTAGCTTCCCCCCATAACGGTAATTTTTGCCTATATTTTAACAAATCGTAAAAAACTCCCCTAAAAATGGACGGGCCGGGGTTGGATTGTTCTACAAAAATGTCGGCCATACAATTTTACTATATGTGTCAGAACACACCAAAGCCCAAAACTTAACACAAACACCAAAAAAACGCCCAAATTAAAGATAGCCTGCTAAGGGTTAATTTGTTATTCCTCGCATATGTAGTAGGTTCTCCCAGCTCTGAAGAGAAGGTTGTTATTCAACAACTACCAAGATTACTTTTGTTCTTCTTCATTATTTCTGTCATTATATTTTTGTCACTCAAAATTACCATAACGGAACTTTTGAGTGGCACGTTACTTATGAACGTTAACGTTTGACATCGTGGGTGAGCCAGTTAATCTTTTTATTTTCTTACAATATTCTACAAGGGAATTTGTAAGAATAATAATGACTTGACTGTTTGGGAAAACTTGACTGGTTTTGCTACGTCTGTGGCAAGCATACCCTTATGGAACATAGTGTTTCATTTTTTACGATCAAAGTGGAGGATATATATTAAATTTATTTTGAACTGGAAGTTTTTCCAGATGAGCCATGGGTGCCAAAACATATATGCCGAAATTGCTATATCGGTTTGATGCTGTGGTCTAAAGGTAGTACAAGTTTTGATGTATATTTCATTATACATATATATTTTGATTTTCAGTTTTCAACTGAAACTGATGAGCATTTCGAACGGTTCCATCATATATGTCTTCCTATTGAAAAACGCTATAAAGGCAAGAGCATTTGGTCTCTTATAACAGATTTATGTTGGACATTGTTTGATAATGGCGTCGAATTGCCAAGAGTGAAAAGAAAATTGAATTAAAAATAAATGAACTTATGTATTTAATAAGTATTTCTCCTTGTATATGCGTTATTAATAGATTTTTTGTTTATAGTCCTGAAGTATAATTTAATATAAAATAAATATTATTTAATTGTAAAATAAAATCATTATTTTTTTTTGCATCTCTCACATCAACCCCGAAAAATCCAATTTTTAAAGACCTTTTTGGTACTAACACTATATAATATCTAAATTAACCTTTAACAGGCAATCTTGAATTTGGCCGGTTTTTTGTGTTTGTGTTAAGTTTTGGGCTTTGGTGTGTTCTGACGTATATAGTAAAATTTTATGGCCATCTTTTTTGTGGAACATTTCAACCCCGCCCCGCCCATTTTTAGGGGAGTTTTTTACGATTTTTGAAAATATAGGCAAAAATCACCGTTATGGGGGGAAGCTTAAGGGTTAATATATTCCACAAAAATATAGGCCTTAACATTTGCTACAAAGTTGCTGAAGATACTCTACACCTCAGATGAACAGAACACATAGTTTTATATACCGATATTCTGCACAAACTAGCAAAGGGGGGGAAACTTTAACCCCCCCTAAAATAAAATTCCGATGTGATCTTTCAAAACGCCGATATACGTATATATTTTTTTGGTCTCCTCTACCATAATCCATTGACAGAACCCTGTTATTTTTTTTTGTGTTGTACTGTGTTATTAGATTATACGCCATAAATGTCTTTAGACATTGGATAGATTGTTTTTCCAATGAAACTAACATAATTTTTTGATTTTTTTTAAACTTTCCATTAAAAGAAAAGTTCACAAGAATATGTTCGTCTTTCTTATCGAGTACACAAAGAATATTTACAGTCTCCAGAAAAAAAGATATATCATCATTTATACCCACGATTTCCCCATATTTATTTTTCTCTCCTATGTGACGTATAAGTGCTATTAATTTTTGGGTTAAGTGGAAAACTGTACGTAACTTTCTCAAATATTATCCAATCTCTGTGAAATGTATACCATTATAAAGGGAATAATTCAGCTTTTAAGCAGTTTATAAAGCTGTATTCCCCTTTCTTAAGTATTTTAATAATTACTACTTTCACCTAATTTTTATTCTTAAAATCTTCGGCTGTTAAAAGAAAACTTCAAGAAAAGGAATATCATTTTTCCTTAACCAGTTATTACAAGCAATAATCGCCTAACTCAAAAATCATGATCTCGAGAAAAAACACTTAATATTTCTGTAATGGGATTTCATTACGAAAGAGGTCAATATATATTTTTAAAAACCAATGTTAGAGTCATAGTGATTTCAAATAAATATAGAGTATTGTTGGGTAGGCTATTTAAATTTAATCGGCTATAAAAAAAGTACTCATATTTTTTTCAAATTTCTTGTTTTATTGGAAAGGTTGAAGTTTGTCATTTAATATAACTTCCACGACTGGCTCAGCAATTGAGAATTTTAGGGATGGACTTAGGTACGGGTGGGCCACTTAATATTTTAAATTTTACTGATAATTTTTTCAAATTTCTGGTTTTATTGGAAAGGTTGGACTATGTCATTTAATAATGGAACACAATATCATTTATATGACTTCCACGCCTGACTCGGCAATTGAGAATTATAGGTATGAACTTAGGGCAATTTAAAATTTAAAATTTCACTGATAATATTTTCAAATTTCTGGTTGTCTCTGGAAAGGTTGGACTTTGTCATTTAATAATTAAACACAATATCCTCATTCGATCAACCCAATTTTTAATTGAATTTTTGATTGTTTCGGGTCGAATAACTTCAATCGATTTGATGTTTCAACGCTTTAATTGCCTCTGGATGCTTTGCGTATCATTTATCCTTAATGGCTCCCCACAGAAAACAATCCAAAGGGCTCAAATCACAAGTCAAAGTAATCGGTAGTTCAAATTTAAAATTTTAAATGATCCACCCTTTAGATGTACTGTATGTCGAAAAAAACATTGAAATAATTCGTTATCCACACGTTTCACTCACATTTCCTGTCTGTCCCTTGTGACGTATAAGTGTTATTAATTTCGGGGCTTAGTTGAAGAACCTTCATAAATTTCACAAATATTACCCGATTTCTTAGATTTTGATGCCATTTTAAAGTCAGGATTCCAGATTGTATTTATAAAATAAAACACTTGCAATTATTTGAATTCATTCTTTGACAATTCCACTTTTATTTCGGAAATCACTTTTTTTATTACATATATTACGAAATACTTTCACCGTTTTTTTTTAATATAATAATTTTAAACGTTTAAGGTGCTTTTAAATAAATTTAATTTAAACTGAATGAAACTATTTCTGTTTTTGCTCTGTAAAACATAGAAATTTATGACTTAGCTTTTTTCTTTTTTTTTAATTCTTAATTACTATTAGGGTTTGTTTTTTATGGAGATGAGAGTTGGGTTGGGGTTTTTTTTCAAGATCTCAAAATGAATTATCAGCTACGGTTGACTACACAGAACGTTCTGATGAATTTCATTTGTTTTTTTTATTATTAATTTTTAGGTTTTGCTCTAAGATAACACTCACTACATTTCTTAGAATTAGAATAGAATTGTTATATAATTCCCTTTTTTTTTCTTTGTTTGTTTATAAAGAACTTGGGGTGCTTAGCTATTGAGATGCTGGCAAAGCCATTCCCGGCTTGTTTCGGGAATTCTTTAGCATTTTTTGCAGATATTAAGTATAAAGTTGTTACGGTGTTGCTTAAGGAATTTTCGGATTTTCAGTAATTTTCATTTGGTTTCTTCTCCATTCTTCGCCTCCTCCTCCTCCCCTTCCTCCTTCTTTGCATCCTCTATAGCTTTGTTCTTGGAACCAAAATAGGTTGCGGTTTCTTGTATTTCTATAACCCGTTCGACATCATCCAGAGGAGGTGGAGCTGGTATCATTATGGATAGAATGCCATCTTTGGATAAGGTGGCCTTAGCCAAGGTGGCATCATAGTTTCGCGGCAATTTATATTTCCTCGTAAAAGCTTTGGTAATGCACAATCCCGGAGTTTTGGCCGCCCGCTCGTCCTTATGCCTTCCTTCCAAGATAACGATATCGCTATTCTTAACCTTCAATGAGAGCTCATCCGCTTTGAAGTGATGTACATCAATGACCACTTTATAGGTGCCCTTGCCGCAGGTGTCCTCCTCCTCGCCCGTCTCCACATAGACCCGATCCGTTAGACAGGAATGATGACACCATTCCGGTAGAGTGTAACTACAATCAAAATGATGACAATCCCAGGGGAAACTTGTTAGCGTTGGCCTAAACCGCGTTGCCACCGCACATTTGCTGTGGTAGAAGAACGGATCCCAAGGTCTATGCCAATGATGATCATAGTGCCAATCCCAATCCCAATGCATTCTCGTTCACACTACTGCAGCTGACTCTCGCACACGTTTGTGTTGGACTTAACTCTAAAAGTGGTGTTGCTCTACTCTACTACTCGATTCGTTCGTTGTGCCAACGTTAACGTTTGACATACGAATCTTTTTTGGTATTTTAACCAAAAAAATTGTTGTCTCCGCACGCGGCTCCGGTTTAGATCGTACTAATTTGTTGTTTTGCTGCAAAGCTACGTAGGTAAACTTTTTCTCGAGACGGGCTAATAAATATTTTCCGTGCCAGGAGTTAGGCCATGGCTAGGCACATTCATACGACGACGTACGATATGTATTCCTCGAAACGAAAAGGAAATTGATGTTGGAATGCAAATGCAAAACAATGGCAGCCTTGACAACCAAAGTTGCACGAACCTATCCAAATGAGGAAAACGCGCTCTCCTATCCCCTTCCCTCATCGCCGGAATGGTTCATTGGAATGTTTTTGCTTTCACGTTAGCTCTTGATGTTAGCATAAATTTCTTGTGTACGTTTTGAAAAAAAAAACAGAAGCAAAAATTGATTGATGGAAAAAATTGTGGGTTGCCATAGATATTGCAGACGTGAACGAGGAAATGAGGAAGGGGTTAAGGCGCTGTTGAATATCTGGGTACAGCTGAATTAATTAAAAGAAAATCAATGCTAATTAATGTATCAAACCTCAAGTTTGTTTCTTGTTAAGGATACTTGAAATATCAGTTGTTTGTGGCGTATAATTAATATTAATTAAAATAACATTCACAAAAAGTTTTGTAGTTATTAAATGGCACATAATATATATATACAATATTTTGTTTTTAGCAAAAAACATAAACTCGTATATATATAGTATTTGTGCATATTTATTCGCAGTCCCCTGTGACGTATAAGTAATATTAATTTCCGGGCTTACTTGGAAAACTTCAAATAACTTTCCCAAATATTCTCCAATTTCATCTATCTGAGTACACTTCTACAGCCAATATCTTGCGACTTTGTGTCTACTACATCATATATCTAGAAAGTTTATTGGTTTATTTGAAGCCATACATATTAACCGTCTCCAGAAAACACGATAAATAAATAATCATGATATGTGAGGTATAAGTGTTATTAATTTGTGGGGTTAGGTGGAAAACTGTACGTAACTTTCTCAAATATTATCCAATCTCTGTGAAATCTATACCATTTTAAAGTGAATACTTCCTGTTTTAAGTAGTTTATAAAGCTTTTATTAATTACTAATTTCTTTAAGTATATTAATAATTACTACTTTCTACTAATTTGTATTCTTAAAGAAAAGTTCTTATAAAGAAAAATATCAATTTTCCTTAAACAATTATTTAAGGTCACTGAAACTAATCATTTATCGGTGGTCACAAGCAATAACCGCCTAACTCAAAAATCATGCTCTCGAGAAAAATTTGCACATTCACACAAAGTTGTATAGCTATTAAATGGCACATTATATGCATATATTTACAATATTTGTTTTTAGCAGAAAACATAAACTAATCGTGTACATACATATAAAATGTGTGCATATTTCTTCGCTGTCCCTTGTGACGTATAAGTGTTATTAATTTTCGGAATTATTTGAGAAACCGCACATAACTTTATCAAATATTATCCAATTTTATCGAACTGAATACCCTCTTACAGTCAAGAATTTGCGGCTATATTTCGACTACATCAGTTATCTGAAAAGTTTGTTGGATTATTTGAAACCATAAAATTACACTGTCCAACAAATTAAGACTTTTTGATTGGAACAGAATAGCGACCCTATAATTCTGAAAGGGCCTATTTAGTAGATAATTTTTGTAGAATGAACTTAAGGTCCAGCTGGTCTGAGTTTTTTTTTACAGTGGATCAACATTTTCAATTTTTGGTCGGAGGGAGCATTATATTAAATGAAAAAAATGCTATAAGTTAATGTTTGACAGATTTCTTATTGTCAGAGTTATTCAGTGGAATTTTATGACTGACCCCTCTAAGTGGGTCAGTTTGGCCCTTTTTTGCGAAAAAATCAAAAAAAGTCCTTTTAGAAAGGACCTTTAAGGATTAAAATATTTTACAAAAATGTTTGCCAGAAAATTATAGTGGGGGTCGCCAAAGACACCAAAGCTGTAAATATAGCTCTTTACGCTTAATTATCAAAATTACACGCCAAGTTATACAAAATAATACTATAATTTAAATTTAAAGTCGAGATATCTATGGAATTATTGGAGCAGAAGAGCGACAGTATAATTCTGAAAGGTCATGTTGAGTAGATTATTTTTGCAGAATAAATTTGTGGTCCAGCTGGTCTGAGTTTTTTACAGTGGGTCAAAGTTTTCAATATTTAGTCGAAGGGAGCTTTATGCTAAATGAAAAGAAATGCTATAAGTTAATGTTTGACAGATTTCTTATTGAGGATCATTTTTGTGGAAGATCATAACCCTCTAGCCCCCCTCTAAATGGTTATTTGTTTTGGTGTTGTCAGAGACTTATTGTAGAATGTTATGGCAAATATTTTTCTTGAACATTTTAACCCTCTGGCTCCTCAATCTAGGGGTCTTAATAGCCTCCTCTTTGGAGAGGGGTAAAAATCATCCCTAAAACATTTGGTTAGCGAGTCGAAATGTTTTACAAAAATATTTGCCATAAAATTATACGATAAGTTTCTTAAATGCCAGAAAAAAGCTAAACTTATATCTTATTTGTCCCTTTTGTGGAAAAGGGTAAAAATCGCCCTAAAAAAGGGTTGTTAGCGAGTCAAAATGTTTCACAAAAATATTTTCCATAAAATTCTACTATAAGTTTCTGAATACACCAAAATTCAAAACTCAACCTAAATGCTAGAAATAAGTCAAAACTTAAACTCCATTTTTAGGTTTAGCAGCATTTGGAAAAGGTACGAAAATAATCTAAAAATGGATCTTAAGTTTTGACTTATATCTGGCATTTAAGCTGAGTTTTGTATTTTCGTGCGTTCAGAGACTTACAGTAGAATTTTATGGCAAATATATTTGTTGAACATTTTAACCCTCTAGCTCCTCAATCTGGGGGTCTTTATAGCCTCCTCTTTGGAGAAGGCTAAAAATCACACCTATAACATTTGGTTAGAGTTTCAAAATGTTTTACAAAAATATTTGCCATGAAATTCTACTTTAAGTCTCGGAATACACCAAAACAAAAAATCAACTTAAATGCTAGAAAAAGCGAAACTTAAAATCGTCCTTTTTTGAATAGGTGGTAAACCTAAAAAAGAATTTTATGTTTTGACTTATTCCTGGCATTTAGGTTGAGTTTTGAGTTTTGTTGTATTCAGAGACTTATGGTAGAATTTTATGGCAAATATTTTTGTAGAACATTTTTACCCGTTAAACAATTGTTTTAGAGGAGATTTTTACCCTTCACAAAATAAGAAGCTATAAAGACCCCTAGATTGAGGAGCTATAGGGTTTTAAATATTTGCCATAAAACTCTACTATATGACTCTGAACACACCAAAAAGCAAAACTCTGCTTAAATGTCAGAATTAAGCTCCTGCAGATAACCCGCTGTACGGGGTGTAGCGGATAACATTACATGCAACATTGCATCCGAGAACTTTTCCACTCTCCACAGATGGTGTTTCAAGAAGATTTTGACTTGCTCTTTATAGGCTTCCCACTAATTAGTGACCCCATATGGTCTTACTTAATAGCTTGTTGCAGGTCTTTTTCCTAGCCTTAAACTCAGAAGTCAACCATTGTGGTTTAGTTTTACCCTAGTACCTTAGTTTTGGGCAGGCTTCTTCAAGGGAGCTACTGAGTGATGAAGTGAACTGCTCGACCAGATTATCCAAACCGGCTTTCTCAATCGGTTCGTACACAAATTTAGTTAGAATTGAGACATTTTTGAAAAAAAAAATCTCATTCAACTTCCACTTTGTCTTTTTCACATTTGTGTGGACGGCAGGTTTAGCATTTTTTTAGCGAGTTTGTACCGTATATAATGGTGTGGGATAGCTTAACAATAAACCTGGTGGACATTCAAAATCAATTTCAATAATTTCTTATAAAAACAAAACTAAAATAACCACAACTGTTGAAACTTTCTGTAAAATCCTTTGAATTGTTTAGAGTACAATGTCGCGTATAATTTATATTAATTATAACGTATTTTTGTTACTTCTCCTATTGCGTCTGTTCTTCTTAACTAACCAATGAACTTCAAATTGATAATGAAAGTTCTTATTCCTCTTTGATGTTTGAATGCCTTGAAATTCTGTATATTATACTGATTTTTCAATAGTTATAGTATAACAGTAACAATAAACCATGTGGACATATACTGTCCTCCTAAGAAAGAAAGTCGTATCTCCATTTCAATAGTTTTGAGATATGTAGCTTTTACGTTTTATAACTTTCGCGCCTTTTAATTTTATGTTTATGTTAGGGACCTAAATTGGTCTATGTGAGCTGGTAAAACCGGCTGCCACTCCATCATAAACCTAAACCTTTCGGCGCGAATGTTATAAAACGTAAAAGCAAAATATCTCAAAACTTCTGAAATGGAGATACGACTTTCTTTCTTAGGAGGGCAGTATAGTGGTCATATAATCCAATGACTATAGTCTGACAAAGAATGAGAAAAAAGGCTTCAACGATCCCGTATATCCCGTACAAATTTCAAATTACATTTAAGTAAAATTTGGGAGTATACCTTAATCGGCTTACTCGACGCTATTTTCTTATATGTATTATTTATACATACAACTTTTTCCGCTTCATATATCAAGGGTAACTTAAGGTGAAACCTAAGGGACATTCATAATCAGTTTCACCAATTTATTTAACCAAAAATAATAAAGAAAATAGCCATATTTGTTGAAATTTTCTGTAAATTCCTTCGTATTGTTTATAGTACTACGTTGCGAATGATTTATATTAATTAAAACCGTTTTTTTTATTTCTTCTATAACTATTGTTCTACTTAACAAATTAATGAGATTCAAATGGAGAATGAAAGTAGACTCCTATAGCTAAATATGAATTGACTGTTTTTGTGATATATTCTTGTTGTTCTTCTCCTTGTAAACTGATTTTCCAATAGGAAAGAAATTTTCCAATGACAAAGAAAGAGACAATTTTTTATCGATATTGCATTTTACACACAGTATACAAAAGTCCATATAACATTTCTCACAAAATTATGTGAGTGAGTCAGAATCGGATTACTGGACTACATACTTCTTACTTGCATTTTTTATTACAACATTTTCTCTTGATATCTTGAGGATGGCTTAACATTAAACCTAGGGGTCATTCATAATTCATTTTAACAATTAAAATTTTAAATTTGAATCGTATATAAAAAAAGTACTGATAATTTTTTCAAATTTCCGGTTTTAGTGGAAAGGTTGAACTTTGTCATTTAATAATGGAACACAATATCATTCATATGACTACCAAGAGTGGCTCGGCAGTATACCATACGATCAACCCAATTTTTCAGTAAATTTTTAATTATTTCGGGTCGAATCCTTTCAATGGCAACTTCGATTTCATGTTTCAACGCTTCAATTGTCTCTGGATGCTTTGCGAAACCTCTATGGCTAAATGGCTTCCCACAGAAAATAATCCAAAGGGCTCAAATCGCAACACAAAATAATCGGTAGTTCAAATTTGAAATTTTAAATGGCCCACCCTTTATAAGTATAAAGAAAATAACCACATATCGCTCACTTACTTTAAGAGTGTCATAACTCAAAATTGAAAATTGTCAAGATGTGTAACTAAGTCCGTATAAAAAAATAACATGAAATAAGACTTTTACAAAAGGTTGAATAATCCGAAATGTGATTGTTAACTTATAAACTAAATTTCGTTCAGATATATTTATGGATATTTGCAAAATTTGCATTTCTGTAAGGCAACCTCAAATTTTTTTAATTTTGAGTTATGACAGTCTTGAAGTGAATGAGCGATATGTTCAAACTTTAAGTGAAATTCTTTTGTACTCTTTAGCGTACATTGTTGCGTATAATTTATATTAATTATAATAATACTTTGAATTTCTCTCGTAACTTTAGTTCTACTTTACTAATCGATGAAATTTAAATTGGTAATGAAAGTGGACACATGCAGCTAAATACGAATTGAAAGTTATTTTAACAATCATCGTTTTCTCTTTTTGTTATTCCTCTTTGAAGTTGAAATGTCTTCAAATTCTGCTTTTCCAAAAACTATTGTCCTGCAATGATTGAGAAAAATAATTCCAATAATCTTGCATCTCCCACACAAAGAACCCACTGTCATTTCTAACAAAAAAGGAGTGTGTTAATTGTATTACTGGACAGCATTTTTCATTTTCTTTGTTATTACCTATCCTCTTAATATCTCGAGGATTTGTTAGCATTAAACCTGGGGGACATCACAATCAATTTAAGTAATTACTATAAGTGAAAAGTATAAAGAAAATAACCACATATCGCGAGTGTAAAGGCGCTAAGTCCAATATTTAAAATGTTACAGGAGAGGCAAAATACTTACTATATTAATGTTTTTATAAAGGGTATATGAATGTTTTTATAAAGGGTATATGGACTTGGCACTTTTACGATTCAGCTTTTAAATATGACAAAGCATGTTTTTTGGCTTTTTGTTTTCAAATCGATGTATATCCAACTTTTCATTCGTTCCGCTTCAAAAAATTCATTTAGGCAAAAAGTTGACTTAGCGCCTTTTCACCCTAAGATCGCGATATATTGAAACTTCAAGTGAAATCCTTGAAATTGCTTGACGTACATTGTTGCGTATGATTTATATTATTTATAATATATTTTTTATTTCTCCCATAACATAGGTTTTACTAAACTAATGATTGACATTTAAATTGATAATGAAAGTAGGCACTTACAGCTAAATAAGAATTAACAGTTTTTAACAATCCTGGTCTCTTATTTTTATTATTCCTGTTTAAAGTTGAAATGTGTTCAAATTCTGTATTTTAAGCTGCTTTCCCAATAACTATTGTCTGACAAATATTGACATCAATAGTTTGAACAATATTGTATCTCCCACACCAAGAATAAAATTCCATATAACATTTCTAACAAAGAGCGCCACCCTCTTAATCGGATTACTGGACTGCACGAACTTTTTAACTTGCTTTTTTGTTAAAACCTTTCCTCTTAATATTTCGAGGATAGCTTAATATTAAACCTGGGGTTATTCACAATCAATTTCACTAATTACTTTATGTGAAAAGAATTAAAAATACACACATGTGTGAAATCCTTGAAACTGCCTGACGTACACTGTTGCGTATGATTTATATTAATTATGAGATAATTCTTCATTTTTCCCATAACTTAAGTTCTAATTGACTAAATAATGAGATTAAAATTGATAATGAAAGTAGACAAATACACCTTAATAAGAATTTAATGTTTTCTGAGAATCCCGGTATTTTATTTTTGTGAATCCTCTTTGAAGTTTAAATATTTTCAAATTCTGTTTGTTAAGCTGCTTTTCTAACCTGGGGTTATTCACAATCGATTTCACTAATTACTTTATGTGAAAAGAATTAAAAATACACACATGTGTGAAATCCTTGAAACTGCCTGACGTACACGGCTGCGTATGATTTATATTAATTATGAGATAATTCTTCATTTTTCCCACAACTTAAGTTCTAATTGACTAAATAATGAGATTAAAATTGATAATGAAAGTAGACAAATACACCTTAATAAGAATTTAATGTTTTCTGAGAATCCTGGTATTTTATTTTTGTGAATCCTCTTTGAAGTTTAAATATCTTCAAATTCTGTTTGTTAAGCTGCTTTTCTAATAACTATTGTCTGACAAAGATTGAGAAAAATGGTATCAACGATCTTGTATCCAAAGTACCAAGTTCCACATAACATTTCTAACAAAAAGGATTACTGATGGGATTACTGGACTGCATTTTTATACCCTCCATTCATATATTCATTTTGTCACTCTGTTTGTAACACCTCTAAATATTGATCTGAGACCCCATTAAGTATATATATTCTTAATCGTCGTAAAATTCTAAGACGATTTAGCCATGTCCGTCTGTGGTAATCACGCTACAGTCCGTAATAATAGAGCTAGGTTGATCAAATTTGGTACAAATACTTCTTATAGTTGCAGTTTGTTTGGGATTGCAAATGGGCCATATCGGTCCATATTTAGATATAGCTTCCATATATAGCATCTAACTTGTTGTGATTCCTACTATTCTCATCTACTATATCTTTTTCGGTGTTATTTTTTTAGGTTTGAGTTATTTTGTGAGGTCACATGGTATCCATGGTGAAGGGTATATAAGATTCGGCATGGCCGAACTTAACGCTTTTACTTATTTTACTTAATATCTCGAGGATATTATAATAGTACCCTTAGGAACATTCACAATCAATTTCACTACATTATTATAAGTAAAAATAAGAAACAAAATACCACAATTGTTGAAACTTTCATAGGAATCCTTTATCACAGCTTGACGTACACTGTTGCGTATGATTTACATTAATTCTGACATATTTCCTAATTTTCTCCATAACTTTAGTTCTACTTAACCGATCCCTAAAATTCAAATTTCTTAATAAAGTAGACACATATAGCTAAATACAAACTACAAGTTTCTTCTAGTACCCTCGCTATTACCTCTTGTTAGTCCTCTTTGAAGTTTGGCAACCCTTTTTTTGCGGGCTTGTTACAATTCGTAAGCTCATTGTTTTTGTTGGGCGCATTATAAACCTATTCTCGTTTAATGTTTGATCAATAATATTTCAAATACCAACAAGTACCAGTGAAAGCATAACCTTTTGACTAGATGTTGAACTGATACAAGACAACAAAAGCAGAAGCAGCAGCAGCAGCGGCAGACAGACAGACCTGCATGCGATATTAAAGCTTAAAGGACATATCGATACACATATATATTGTTTGTGTATGTATATGAAAGGACAAAGTATTGGTATTTGTAGTTATAGGGCCAACAGCATAACAAGCTAGAAAATAGGGCAATTGGGGAGGGAGTGGAGGAGCCAGTAACAACCAGTCTAAGAGCCATGGTGGCGAATGGTAAATGTTCTGTACTCAGTCAAGCTACTGGGTACTATATAATATTTACTAAATTTTCCTTTTATTATTACTATTCTAGTTGTAGTGGCAGTAGTAGTTGCTGTTGCTGTTGTTGCTACTATTATTATTATTATTATTTCAGTGTATCCTTTTTCCCATCGTATTGTTCTGTAACGTTACGGAAGTTTTGCAAAACGTCAAAGGAATACGGATAGATGTTTCGTTGGAAAGCAGCAAAGGCGGCAAGGCGGGCGAACGGACGGACGGACGGGGCGAGCACAGAACAACACCGGAAAAAACTGTGAAACTAATGAAATTCGTGACCTTATGCCACTGTCGCTGTTGCTGTCAACATAGTGTCAGCGTGTTCAGAGTACAACACATCGCTGCAAAAAAAAGCGAACAGAATGTTCATTGGAAAGGATTCAGGATAACGAACGAACACAACGCCAACATTGATGGCAACAGAGTGAATGTGAAAATAACGCATTGCTTTCTTTCCTTCGTTTGTTGAGCAGTTTTGCTGAAATGGCAATGTAGTCAGACCGTTCCTAGGGTTTGGGGGCAAATATCCCAACACTATCATTATTAAATATTAATAATTGTAAGGGTTACTTTTAATTCGGATAAGGTTGCGTATTTCTGGGACACTCGCGTTCAATTTTGGTATAGACGAAGAAGAAGACCTAAGGATACACAATATTTTTTTTAACAAAGTTTGAATTTTTCATTATATATTCATCAAAATGTTGTACACAACTATTTGCCACAAAATTCTATTATAAGTCTCTGAATACACCAAAACTGAAAACTCAACTTAAATTATTCAAAAAATCCAACTTTAGGTTTAGCACCAATTCGAAAAAGTACGAAATTAACCTTAAAAGGGGATTTTAGTGTTGACTTATTTCTGGTAATTAGGTTGAGTTTAGAGTTTCCGTTTTTTCAGAGACTAATAAGTAGAATTTTATGGAAAAAATTTTTTGGAACATTTTAATTCGCTTAACGGGGCCATAAAGGCACCTCGATTGAGAAGATAGATGGGTAAAATGTTCTACAAAAATATTTGCCATAAAAATCTGCTATAAGTCTTTAAAGAAACGATAACTCTTAAATCAACTTAAATACCAGAAATATTTAAAAACTTAAAATCCATTTTTAGGTTTAGCACCAATTTGAAAAAGTAGTAAATTAACCTTAAAGGTGTTTTACTTTTGACTTATTTCCGGTATTTAAGTTGAGTTAAGAGTTATCGTTTCTTAAGAGACTTATAGTAGAATTTTGTGGCAAATATTATTGTAGAACATTTTACCCATCTATCTTCTCAATCGAGGTGCCTTTTTGGCCCCGTTAGTGGCGCCCTTTTGGTCTCTTTTGTGGAGAAGGATAAAAATCACCCTTATAACAGTGTTTAGCGAGTCAAAATATATTACAAAAATATATTCCGTAACGTTACAGAATATTTGTCACAAAATTTTACTATAATTCTCTGAATAATTATTTTAGAGTTTCCGTTTCTTCAGAGACTTTTAGTATAATTTCATGGCAAATATGTTTGTAAAACATATTGACTCTCTAAACACTTGTTATAGGGGTGTTTTTTAACCTTCTCCATATAAGGGACCAAAAAGGCCCACAGATTGAGGAGATAGATTGTTAAAATATTCTACAAAAATATTTGCCATAAAATTCTACTATAAGTCTGTGAGGATATGGAAACTCTAAACTCAACCTAAATAGCAGAAATAAGTCAAAACTAAAATCCCTTTTTAGGTTAATTTCGTACTTTTTCGAATTGGTGCTAAACCTAAATAAAAAATAATTTTTCTTTGAATACAAAAGTTTTAAGAATTTTTCTACGAATAAAAAATCCTGCGAATTTTTCTATAAATAGAAAATTTGTAATAAATGTTCTATAAAAAAAATATTGAGAAATTCTGTATTAAAAAATTATAAGAAATTTCTATGAATAACGAATTTTAAATAACTAATAAGTTCGAAGGAATTTTCCATTATCAAAAAAAAATATTTCTAGTTACGAAATTGTACAACAATTTTTTTTTTTAAAAATTGTATGTAAACAAAAAAAGTTGAGTTTTCTAAAAAAAATAAAGAAATTTTCTAAAAAAAATAACAAATATTAAATGAAATAAAGAAATTTCTAGGAGTGTTTCTATAAACATAAAATGGGAACATTTTGATTCGCTAAACATCTGTTATAGGGGCGATTTTTACCCTTCTCCACAAAAGGGTCCAAAAAGGCCCTTAGATTGAGGAGCTAGATGGTTAAAATGTTTTACAAAAATATATACCATAAAATTCTACTACAAGTCTCTGAAACTCGGAACGGAAACTCAAAAATCAACCTAAATACAAGAAATAATTTCTTAAAACTATCTAATTTGTAGACATTTTTATTTATAGACAAAATTTTTTTATTTATTCTACAAAATCTTGAAGAAATTTTCTATAAATAACAGATTTCTAAAAATTGTTCTATGAATAAAAAATTCTAAGAAATCTTCAATAAATAATTTCAATAAAATTTATCTCAAATAAATAAATTCTACGAAATTTTCTATAAATATTTTGTTTTGCGAAATTTAAAATTTAGATAAATGAAAAACTAAAAACTAAAAAATTATATTTTTTTATTAGATGTAAATTTAAAAAAAAATTATTTATTTATGGAAAATATCTTAATCATTATTTATCGAAAATGTTTTAGAATTTTTTTGTTAATCAAAATTTTTTTAGAATTTTTTATTTATAGATATTTTAATCAATTTCTTATTTTATTTAATTTTTTTTAGAAATTTTTTTGTTATATTTTTTTTTAAATTCATTACTTAGACAAAATTTCTTAGACATCTTAAAAAAAAATTCTTAAAAATTGTTTATTTATATTCTTTACTTAGACAAAATTTCTTAGACATTTTTACAAAAAATTCTTAAAAATTGTTTTTTTATAGAAAATTCCTTAAAAATTTTTTATTTATAGAATATTCTTTATTTCTTAAAAATTTTTTACTTATAGAAATTTTATATTTAATGAAAATTTATCAAACATTTTTTATTTATCGAAAATTTTTATTTGTAGAAAATGTATTAGCATTTTTTTATTTATTAAATATTTCATAGATTTTTTTTGATTTTTTCATATACATTTTGTATGGAAAATTGCGTTGATTTTTTTTAGAAATTTTTCTTATAGATAATTTCTAAAACATTTTTTGTTTAAACAAAATTTCTTATAATTTTTTGCTTAAAGAATTTTTTTTCTTTTATTTTTTAAAAAATTTATACAGTTTTCAGTTTTACAGGAATATGTATTTTTATCGAAATTTTCTTTGATATTTTTTGTTAATAGAATTTTTTTTAAACATTTTTATTTATATAAAAAAGGACCTCAAGCCGACGGTGACCAAAAACGTAAGTTTTTTAATATTTTTATTTATAGAATATTTCGGAGACACTTATTATTTATTGAAAATTTTAATTATAATTTTTTAGATAAATTTTATTTATAGAAAATTATTATTTATTTAAATTTCTTAGAAATGTCTGATTTAGGGCCTGTTTCTGTAACTTATTTTCGTTCGTCTACGGCGAACGATCAAAATTCTCTCAGCTATTACTTGTGAATTCTGTAAAACGCAGGTTAGAAATATTTTAGGAACAAGCTTTTTACATGATTTCCTACAGAAACAACGAATTATAAACTTCTGCGATTTATAGATTTCTCGGAATAATTGAGTGATTTTTGATCGTTCGCAGTAGGCGAACGAAAAAAAGTTACAGAAACAGGCCCCTATAGAAAATTTTTATTTATAGATAATTTCTTAGTAATATTTAATTTGTGGAACGTTTCTTAGAAATATTGAGCCCCTTGTGTTTTGTATTAAAAAAGTTTCAACTAAAGTTGCTGAAAATCATTTGCTAATACCAAACGAGTAACATTGTAGTATATTTCACCTTAGTTAGGAGCAGTCATAACTTGTTTCCTTGTCAACATTTTGACGAGGAAGTAATAAATAATTGTTTTTATATACATAAAGAAATCCATCATCAAAATTGTTGCAATAAAATACAAATATACTTCATTTCATATTTAACTCTACAAAAATAACTTCCAATAAATATACTCCTAAGTACAATTTTGCCTATAAACCATAACAATTTCGAAACTTCTCTTTCATACTCGTATTTATAATATCAGTTAAATGAACCTAAAAATAACTGAAATATGATAGTTTTCTGACACAGCCGTGTTCGTGTTGTGCCAAAAAACAAACTTTTGTTTCTCCCAACCACATCCACCCTCACCTTAGGAGGGCTTAGTTTCAAAGTTTCAATGTTTCGTTTGAACACACGAATTAACACCGAGCATATAGCTCAGACTTAGACTATGAACAATATAACAATGAGCAAAAGTCAAAGGACTTCCGATTCAACAAAACAAGAGAGGATTTCAAATTGCAGATTATTGTACACCAACAAGAAAAACTAAGCAAAATAAGTCAAAAAGGCCACACACACATAAGGACAAAGAACCAACCTACAAATTTTAGCTAAACAGCTTTCACAAAAAAGCCTCGTTTTGGGCAGAAAAATGGAAAAATTATGGGAGGGATGAAACTAAAGTTGACTGGGGGCACAATGTGCATGGCAAATACGTGGGTGTTGTCTGTTGTGTCATTTATACGAATGTACGACAGAGCATCACATCAGTTACACGAGTTTTTGGGGACACAAATGTAGTCAAAATATTTTATCTTTTTAGAAACGGAACTTGGAACTCAGACACAAATTCCTAAAATAAAACACACTCGCAGAATGAAAACATGCACCTCAAATAGACAACAACGCTCACCTACCTCAGGATATACCCGAAAAACGCTGCAAAAAATTAATATAGCATATTAAATGTTTATTGTGAAAGTGGCGTAATCGTCATTCTGTTTTTGAACTAAGATAAGTGTCGTTAAGAGGTTATGTGAATAATAGATATATATTATTTACATTCAGTTCATCTCAAGACTTCAATGTTTCTATATTTACTGGGCATTTTCGCATTCTATTGTTATTAACCCTCTAAAAAATAAATTTTCAGTTAATAAAAAATGTCTAAGAATTTTTCTATAAATAAAAACATGTGTAAGAAAATTTTTATAAAAAACTTCTAAGAAATTTTCTAAAAATTATAAGTTCTACCAAATTATATATAAATAAAAAAATTTTAAGAAATTTTCTAAAAATAAAAAATCTAATAAATTTTCTACAAAAATTCAAACAAATTTTCTATAAAAAATTCTAATAATTTTTTTTTTAAAAAAACACATTTTTAATAAACTAAAAATTCTAGAGCGCCCCAGTAGGCGAGTTGGTAGCGTACTCGCCTATGAGTTTGGGGGTTGTGGGTTCGGATCCCACCAGAGGCTCTGGTCTGTCGCTGCAAACATTTAGCCATATGGTCTTTGTAACCCGGCTTTCCCTGGACCTTATAATTAGAATATAAATTTACTTTGTATTGTAATTCATATAAATAAATAAATAATAAAAATTCTAAGTAATTTCCTATAACCAAAAAATTTCTAAGGAATTTTCTATAAACAAAAAATTTCTAAAAAATTTTCTATAAACAAAAAATTGCTAAGAAATTTTCTATAAACCAAATATTTCTAAAAAATATTTATAAGAAATATTCCATAAGCTTAAAATTTCCAAAAAACTATCTATAAACAAAAAAATCTAAGAAATTTTCTATAAAAAAATTTCTAAGAAAATTATCTATAAACAACAAATGTTTAAGAAGTTTTTTATAAACAAAATATTTCGAAGAAATTTCCTATAAAATATTTCGAAGAAATTTTCTATACAAATTTGAAGAAATTTTCTATAAAAATTCGAAGAAATTTTCTTTAAATAAATTAGCAGAACATTTTTAATTAACAAAAAAAGTCAACGTAATTTTCCATAAAAAAAGTTCTACGAAATTTCCATAAATGATAAAATATCTATAAAATTTTCCATAACCATTAATGTAAAAAAATGTTCGATAAATAACAAATGTATAATAAATATTCGATATATAACGAATGTATAGTAACAATTATAATACATCATATAAAATTTTTACCCAATATTTTATAAATTTCTAAAATGTTTTCCTAAAAGGGTCTAAGAAATTTTTTAGAAATAAGAAATAAAAAAAAACTATAAATAAAAAAATTCTAAGATATTGAAACAAAATATAAATAAATCAATTTTATAAATAAATTTTTTTTAAGAAATAAAGAATTGTCTGTATATATAATAATTCTAAGAAATGTCTTAGAAATTTTTTCTGCGACTAAATTAATTATAGAAAATTTGTTAGAAATATCGATTATAAAAAATTTTTTGTTTATAGAAAAATTTCTTAAAATTTTTTTGTTTATAGAAAATTTCTTACATTTTATTATTTAAAGAATATTTCTTAGAATTTTTTTGTTTATAGAAAATTTCTTCAAAATTTTTTGTCAATAGAAAATTTCTTAGAAATTTTTTATTAAGAAATTTTTGGTTTATTTTCCATAAATCCACGATTTTTACATTTTCTTTTAAATTTCATATATACACATTTTGTTATAGAAAATTTCTTAAAAAAATTTTACTACAGAAAATTTCTTAGAAATGTTTTTTATATAAAATTTTTCATCTTTTAGTTAGAGAAAATTTCTTAAAAATTTCGTAGAAATTTGTTTTTTTGGAAAAATTTGTTAGAAATTTTTTGTTATAGAGAATTTCTTAGAAATTTTTTGTTTATAGAAAATTTCCTAAAAATTTTGTATTTATAGAATTTTTACTAGACGCTCAGAAATTTTTTGTTTATAAAAAATTTTTAGAATTGTTTTATAGAAAATTATTTAGAATTTTTTGTTATAGAAAATTTCATAAAAGTTTTTTGTTTATTTTCCATAAATCCAAAATTTCTACAATTTCTATAAAAAAAATGTGTAATAAAAATTCTATAACTACAAAATTTTCTATAAACAAAAAATTTCCAAGAAATTCTATATAACAAAAAATTTCTAAAACATTTTTAGGAAATTTTCTGTAACAAAAAATTCTAAAAAATTTTTATATAAAAAAATGTCTAAGACATTTTCTATAAACAAAAAATTTCTTAGACACTTTCAATAAACTAAAATGTTTAAGAAATTTTCTATAAAAAAATTCTAAGAAATTTTCTATTACAAAAAATGCTGACATTTTCTCTAAACAAAAAATTCTAAGTAATTTTTCTATAAACAAAAATTTTGTAAAAAATTAGAAATTTTTTTGTTTATAAAAAAATTTGTTGTTTATAGAAATTGTTTTTTTTTGTTTATAGAAAATGTCTTAAAATATTTTTGTTTATAGAAAATTTCATAAAAATTTTTTGTCCATAGAAAATTTCTTAGACATTTTATAGAAAATTTCTTAGAAATTTTTGGTTTATAGAAAATTTCTTAGACATTTTTTGTTTATAGAAAATTTCTTAGAAATTTTTTGTTTATAGAAAATTTCTTAGAAATTTTTTGTTTATAGAAAATTTTTTAGAGATTTTCTGTTTACAGAAATTGTTGGTTTATAGAATTTTTTTAAAGGAATTTAATGTTTATTGACATTTTTTCACTAATCTCCTTACGCCGAATTTCCGATTTTGAGTTGTAACGTTCTTGCACTAAATGAGCGATTTGATCAAAATTTTAAAATAAATTCAAAAACGACTGCCAATTTTATTGTTTTATTATGTTAAGAAGGATATATTTATGGGTACACTGGACCTTTTAATTTTCTTTCGCCTTATGATCCGAGGCAAATATTTTATTTTACTCATACGAACCTAAGATTCTCCGTTTCTGTTAGTTACTAAAAATTTCATTTATTAGCCTATCACAATGGCCAAGAAAATTATTTAAAAAAATGTTTACTGATCGTGAATTATGGAAACAATACTAGTGTAAATTCGTTACTATATCTACGATTTATAGAATTGAAAAAAGTAGTTTGACACAGTTTTTTTATTGGAAAACACGCTCTATATTTGGGTAATCACTTGTTTCTATTATAACTCCATTATTTTATTGACAAAGATCGGGATCCACTTTAATACAGCCATGTCGACGCCCGCAGATCCAAACAGTATCGCTATGACCAAATAATGGCATGGCAAGTGTATGGGTGTGTTATGTTATATGACTGAATAGAATGTGAATGTATTGCATAAATGTTCAATTTTGCTGCGAATGACAAAAACGAATAGAAAATATAGGAAAACTATCAAACACTTACACATACGAGTATACCAATCAAATGTGTCCGTCCCCCTTTGTATGTGTGTGGAGTTAATATAAGCATAAAATTCCATTTTATTGATATGTTTGGGTAAACATGTGTATTTCGATGTGTATGACAACTTGTCTCTCTCTCTTCCTATGTGTAAGTGAGCACAATGGATGTGGGAGGAGGACAAAGTGAATGTTATGGTGTTAGAGCTGCAAGAGATATTCCCGTGTATACGAGCAGCTATCAAGGATTGATTGTATTTTATTGTTTATTTGTATGTATTGTTTGCCTGTGTATTGGAATATTGCTACAACTTCACTTGACTTTTGTGAAAGCGATACTCACATTGTATTTCAATGCTTTCTCTTTTGCCATTTTTATATATTTATTTATACGTTTTTTTTGTTCTTCCTTCTGTCTATTTGTGTTTTATATCCTGTATTGCTTTCAGAGTGTTAACTAGCCTTGGCATGGCCCGATGACAATTGAGTTTATCAAACTAAGAAAGGGCTCATAAAAAATTGTAGAAATTGCCTAATAGAAAAGAGTATGGATTTTCTCATCCAAGAATTGGCAATTTTAGACACGTCTTGGATATTATTATGTTTCAACAACACAGGGAGAGAGATCAGATCTTATTCGTTGTTTTTGAACAGATGTGCTCAGATGTTGGGAAAGGTTTTATTGATTATCAGTGAAATATATATTGAAATGATAGGGAAAAGGAGTTCGTGAAGGACCAAAAGTTAATCAACCAGAAGTGCTACACTATTAAATGAATGGACATTATATGTGAGTAGTTCTAGAATGTCCTCCCAGGAAGATTTTCTAAATTATTCATAGATTGGGATAGAAAAAGTTTTGTTTTTTGGAGAATACTCTTCAATTCTAACAAAAAAAAATATAATTTTGGTAATTGAATTAATAATGCAAAGCAATTATGTTGTTCTTGATTGTAATGGACGTCCTTCTTCTTGGTGCTCTGTTGCGTATAATTAATATAAATTAATTAATAATAATCATTTGTTGTTGAACCAAATATTATATATATTTTTGGGGTTGATCTGTAAAATTATGAAATTCACAGTGGATACATCTTAACGCTGATTAAAAGTTTTAATTTGGAGAACATTTATTTAAAGTTTAAGTGGGTCCTTAAGATAACTGTATTTTTCTATTTTATTTATAAATTTTGTTCACCATTGTAATGGGTTTCCTTCTTCTTCTTCTTCTTCTTCTTCTTGGTGCCTTGTTGCGTATAATTAATACAAATTAATTTATATTAATCATTCGTTATTGAACCAAATATTATCCATTTGTTCGGATAGACCTGTAAAACTATGAAATTCAAAATGGATAATTCTTTCGTTGATTAAATGTTTTTATTTAATGGTTAAATGAGTCCTTAAGATATCTGCGTTTTTTCTATTTTATTTCATGCATACAAATCTTATCATAATTATAGCCAATTGGTAGAATTTTCCTTCTGTGTCCTATGTGGCTTATAACTAATAAAAAATAATTCATATTATTCTTTAGATATCGATTTAATAACACTTATGCGTCTCGTCATTTTTGTATTTATATTTTATAATAGGCGTGTTTTCGTTACACCATAAGTGCTTAATTTGTATGGGGAGCTAAGCACTTTTAAGCACTATTAGTTCCCGATGAAGTTTGGTGCTTGTGTTCATGTCTTAATCGAGTATGATGTTGCCAGATTGGGCACCCTATATTTAGCAATATGGCATCCCATTTTTGGAGAGATTTTATTAATTATTGTGAATTAACGGGAAGAAGAAGAACAAAAATAGGAAATTATTTTAATATTTGCAAAAGAGTGTAAACAATTGAACATAGAATAGTAAATATATGTTTTATAAATACTTTTCACGAATTTTTTGTCTGTTTCACACTGTTCTTTCTTCGCAACTCATTACACCATTGCTACCAGATAGTGAAAATCCGCCACTCATTGCTTATGTGCCAGTTAGTGGAAGTCAGTTGTTTTCATTGCAAAGTGCTAAACTAAAAGAGCTAGCTTGTAACGAAAACATGCCTAATAATTATAATTTTAAATATAATAATTATTTTTAAATATAACAGAATAAAATCCCCTTTTTACATTAGGCCTATATTCTATTCTCTAAGATTTTCTTCTACATTTTTCATAAAGCGAAAATTCCCTTAAACCATTTGCAATTTAATATAACAATAGCCAACTTGAAGCATTTTAGTTTAACTTAAATCAAGAAAAAAAACGAAAACCGAATTCTCTTTGTCTGGAATTCGCGTTATCTTCTGATTGTTGCCACAAACTTTTCCTCCGACACATAAAACAAAAGACGGTAAGACAATGAAATCCTATTTTGACACAACAATCAAGGCCATATTCCACATCAGCAACAGCAACACCGACACCAAAGCCACATAGACTTGTATGGTTTATGTTCGTCATATATATTCAGGCTAATCTTTATGACCAGATAAATAATCTAAAACAAGCAATTGCCGCAATTTCATAACACCCTTAGAATTCGTTCGGCATTACAACGTTTTGCCCTTTCCAACCAATCTATTGTAAAGTGAAATCTACGAACCTGATGTGAACTTTTTTTTTTGATGGACACCTCATACTTCTCTTTTGGGGCAAGTCATGAAATTCCTTTTGTTTTGTATGGGAAAAAAGAACATAAACTATTGTGGTTTCTCTGGCTCTAGAAGCTGATGATGCTGATGTTTGCGGCCTCAACACTCTTCATTGCCAATTTACGAGGCATCAATAGACAAATGAAATTTGTAAATAATCATGTGTTTTTGTTGTTGTTGTGGTACTAGGATAATGTTAATTTCATTCTTGCCATCGATTCTAATGGTGCTGAAGAACAGTGTTAAGAAATGCGCAGTCATGTAACGTACAATATTTTCTAAAGGACCTCAAATTATCTAAAAAGAATGCAACTAAAAATAATTAATTATTTACTAAAAAAATAGTTGTATAAAAGGTTTGTTTAGACAATATGGTTATCCGTTACATTCAATATGAACAATAGTATCATTCACAAGCTTTTCTACGTTTAATCTTCTTATTCATTGTTTTTTCTAATTAAAACCTTTTTATCCACATGGTTTCTCCCGAAAATTATACTATCTGCAACATATTCTGCAGAGAAAGTTATTATCCGTAAAGGATACAAAAAGAATATTGTATTATCCATGTGATATTCGATTGAAAATATTTATTTTTCTTAAGATTTTCTGTAGAATAACTTGTTACGCATTTGAGTTTCTATAGAAATCTTGTTATCCGCAAGACTTTCTAGAGAACTCCTGTTATCTACAATGTTTTCAGCAGAAAATGTTGTTATCCAAAAGTCTTTCTAGAGAAATCCTCTTATCCCAATGTTTTCTGGGGAACATTTTGCTATCCAAAAGGCTTTCTAGTGAAATTTCTTTTATCCACAAAGTTTTCTGCAGAAAATCTTATTATCCGCAAGGTTTTCTACAGAAAATCTTGTTATTTCCAAAATTTTTAACATTAAATCCTTTTATCCACACGAATTTCTGTTAACCACAAGGTTTGCAACAGAAAATCTTGTAATCTATATTGATTGACATAAAAAATTGTGCTATCAACAAACCTTTCCTTAGCTCATCTTGCTATCCATGAGACTTTCCACAATAATTTATATGACAGATAATGGTCATTGTAAAAACGCATTATGTGGAAGTAATTCAAGAGAACATCGTATTATCCTTGAGAAAACTTTGATTTTTTTATTTTCTAAGATTTTACGCAGAATAACTAACAACCCATAGTCGTTTGTTCAGAAAATCTTGTTATCCACAAGGTTTCCTATATAAAATCTTATTATCCACAAGGTTTACTATAAAAAAATCTTGTTATCCATAATGATTATATAAAAATCTGGCTATCCACAAGTTTTCCTACAGAAAATCTTGTTATCCATTATTTTTTTTATAGAAATTTCCCGATCCAAAAGGCTATCCGTTGAAAATCTTATCCGTGAAGTTTTCAATACTGAATCGTATTATCCACAAGCTTTTCAATTCAGACATCTTGTTATCCACAAGGTTTCCTATATAAAATCCTATTATCTACAAGGTTTACTATAAAAAAAAAATCTTGTTATCCACAAGGTTTCATATAGAAAATCTTATTATCCACAATGTTTACTATAGAATATCTTGTTATCCGTAATGATTTATATAAAAATCTGGCTATCCACAAGGTTTCCTACAGAAAAATCTTGTTATCCATTATGGCTTTTATAAAAATCTTGCCATCGATAAGGCTAAACCCAGAAAATCTTGATATCCACAAGGTTTCCTACCAATGTCTTATTATCCACAATGTTTGTTATAGAAAATCTTATTATCCGTAATGATTTATATAAAAATCTGGCTTTCCACAAGGTTTCCTAGAGAAAATCTTGTTATCCATTATGTTTTTTATAGAAATTTCCCGTTCCAAAAGGCTATCCGTTGAAAATCTTATCCGTGAAGTTTTCAATACTGAATCGTATTATCCACAAGCTTTTCAATTCAAAATCCTCTTATCAATTTGGTGTGTATAGTTTTTTTATGGAAATACAACAGAAAATTCTATTATCCGCGAGGTGTCCATTTAAAAAAAAAATTATTTGTTATTACTTATTAATTTTAAGATTTTCCGTGGAATAGCATACAACCCAGAGGGGGTTCTTAAAAAAATCTTGCTATCCATAAGTTTTCCTACCAAAAATGTTGCTATCCACAAGATTTCCTAAAGAAAATTTATTTATTTATTATGTGTTTGATAAAAATCTTGCGATCCATAAGGCTTTCGGTTGAAAACCTTATTATCCACAATGATTTCTATGACAGTTTTTTGGTCTTTGTAACTAAATTTATTATCTACCTTTCAATACTAAAGGTTTTAATGTATCAAATATTTTTATCCGCATGAGTTTCGAAAGAAATGCATGATGCACAATGCGATCAACCAAATATTGTGATATCCACAAGGAAGTCAGTACAAAATAATATTATCCATGATATTAAAAATTGGAAAATCTTATTTCCCGTAAAATCTTCAATTGAAAATCTGATCTTTAAGATTTTCCGTAAGGTAGCCCACATTCCAAGGGCATTTTTACAGAAAATCGTGTTATCCACTACGTTTTCTATTGAAGATCCTGCTATCCACAAGGTTTCCTGCAGAAAATCTTATCCAAAAGGTCTCCCACACAAAGTCTTCGTATCCATAATAAATTGTATAAAAAAATCTGGCTTTCCCTAGAGCATCCACAGTGATTTCTACGACAGATATGGGACTTTTTGTAAATAAAATAGTAATCTGCAGGGGATTCAACTGAAAATCGTATCCATGAACTTTTCTATATTAAACTGCATTATCCGCAAGCTCTTCAATAAATAATCCTCTTAACCACAAGGTATACCGTACTATTTCTACATAATATATTATTCTTTGTGCTTCTCGCAGAAAATATTTTTATCCGCAAGGTTTCGAAAGAAATTCTTGTTGAAAATTTGCTATCCTTAATGCTATCTAACGAATATTGTGTTATCCGCAAGGAATTCAGTACAAAATTATGTTATCCGTGATATAACAAATTGAAAATCTTATTTCCCCTAAAGTCTTCAATTGGAAATCGTATCTTTAAGATTTTCCGTAGGATAGGGAGGGATTTCTCAAGAAAAATGTCTACAGAAAACAGAAAATCGTATTATCCACAAAGGTATCCCATACAAAATCTTCTCTAAAGGCTTCCGTTGAAAATCTTATTAGCCACAATCCATTGTGATCCATAACGCATTTCTATAGAAATCGTAATGAAGAAAATAGAAAATCTTCTTCTCCCTTAGGCTTCTCTTAGAAAATTGTTGTGGATAACACAAGCTATCACAGCTATCTAAATAATCACTTATGAATCTATAGAACAACATATATAAAAATTGTTATCCACAAGACATTTTGTTGTCCTTCTCACTTTTTTAACGCAATTTTGTTATCCATATGATTTCATATAGAAAGGCATCTTCTTCTTTGTTAAAAACACGGATTTTTTCCACCAATATTGTTATCCACAAGATATTAAGAAAACTATGTTATACATAAGACTTTCTTTATCCGTGAGTTTTTCCATAGAAAATCTTTTTAACAAAAATGATTTCTATAGAATATCATATCATCTTCAGGGTACTTTTTATGAAAATAATGTTATCCGCAAGTTTCTGCATAGAAAATATTCTTATCCATAGGGATTTCTATATAACAGGCTGTAAGAAACAAATAAATTCTATAAAATATATTGTTCTTTTCCATATATTTATACAAAATCTTGTTATCCACAAAGTATTTTGTTATCCAAAAGTATATTCTTATCCATAACGCATTCTATAGAAATCGTCTTATCCGTAATGATTTCTATAGAAAATCTTCTTCTCCCTTAGGATTCTATTAGAAAATTGTTGTGGATAATACAAGCTATCTAAAGAATTACTTATAAATCTAAAGAAATTCATATATAAAAACTTGTTATCTACAAGTCATTTTGTTTTTCATCACATTTTTTTAGAGCGATTTTGTTATCCATATGATTTCCTATAGAAATTCATGCTGTTCTTTGTTAAGAATACGGATTTTTATCACCAATATTGTTATACACAAGATATTAAGAACACTTTGTTATACATAAGACTTTCTTTATCCGTGAGCTTTCCATAGAAAATGTCTTTAACAAAAATTATTTCTATAGAATATCATGTCATCTTCGGGCTTATTTTTATGAAAATAATGTTATCCGCCTGTTTCTCCTTAGAAATAATTATTATCCATAGGGATTTCTAATACAAGGTGGCGCAAAAGTAATCCTCCTATCAGAAAATGCTATAAATGGCGCAAAAGTAATCCTCCTATCAGAAAATGCTATAAATTTTGCGATTGGCCCCTAATGTCAGTTCTGTTTTGACATTTGTGTAGTAAACACATGCGAAATACACGTTAATAAACAATGTTACGCTACACTGCTGCAGAACGCGGAATATTGCTGACTATTTATTTGACCAATAATCGGTCGGTGACTTTGGCACAAAACATCGAAAGGTTACTTTTGCGCCACCTTGTATATAACAGTCTTTAAAAAAGAAATAAATTCTATTAAATATATTGTTCTTTTCCATATCTGTATACAAAATCTTGTTATCCACAAAGTATTTTGTTATCCAAAAGGCTTTTTTTGAACGTCATTTTGTTATCCTCATGTTTTCCTACATAAGATCTTGTCCTCCGTTGCTAAAACATGGATTTTTACAAAAAATCTACTTATACACAAGGCTTTCTTAACACTTTGACGACCGTAAGGTTTGACAAAAATACAAACTTTTTTAACTCCTCTGAGTTACTGGTCGAAAAATTAAAAATATGGTGAACTGATTTTAATGGAATCAACAAATTGCGTATGTTTTCTTCAGACTAAATAAACATTTAAAGCAAATTAGGACATTTTAGACATAAGTGAAGTAAGAATTGCAAAAATCTTCGCATGGGACATATATGTCCCAGTGGTCGTCACAGAGTTAAGAAAATTATGTTATTCAAAAGGCCGCCTTTATCCGGGAATTTTTTCATAGAAATTCTTTTTAACAAAAAACCTCTCTTTCGAAAGGAAGAGTTGATCGAAAAATCTGAACAATTCGAATGTGAAAACATTCAATAAATTTAAAAAAATATTTTCTATAGAATATATTTATAACAATAATTTTTCCTATTGAATTTCATGCAATCTTCGGGTATATTTATATGCAAATAATGTTATCTGCAATTTTGTTCTTGTTATGCATAGAGGATTCTATAGAAAACGCGGTTAAAAATAATAATTTCTATATAAAAAGTGTTCTTTGCCATATTTATTTTAAAACCAATATGCAATTATCATTATTGAAAGAAGTTTCTCTAAGAAATCGTATTATCCAAGGAGTATTTAATGTAAAATCTTGTTATCCGATTTGTTTTCTAAAAAAAACTAATATTATCCGCAGTTAAATTTTTTATTCTCATGATTTTCAATACAAATTTGTTATATCCACAATGTTTTTGTAGTCAATCGGTCTAAAATCATATTATTCGCTAAGTTTTCTATAGGTTTTCTGTGAGAAATTTTATTATTCACGTTGATTTCTATGTGAAATCCGGTTATCCGCAAAGTTTTCCAGAAAATAATATTATCCCCCAGTTAATCTTTTATTATTTCCAATGTTTTCCGTTGGAAATCGTATTATGCGCAATATTTTTAATAGAATAGGACTTTGTTATCCACAGGATTTCCATATTAAATATTGTTATCCGCTTGTTTTCTATATTAAATCTGATTGCTGCGATACTTTCTCTTTGAAAACAATGTTATCCGCAAGTTTGTTGCAGATATTGTTATTTAAAAGGATTTATATAGGTGAGGCTGTTAGCTTCAAAGAACTCCACAAAATATCTTATTCATTGTATATTTCTTTAACCAATTACCAGTTACCATTATCCAAAAGTATTTCTGTAGGAAATTATATTATCCGCTAGGTTTTTAGTATAAAATAATATTATCCGCAAAATTTCCTAAAAAGCTTTCCATCACCTCCAGAGCACTATGTCTTATTTCCAAGGTTTTCTATAGAAAACATGTTATTCACAATATTTTTTGTAAAAAAATTTTGTCATCCACAAGGTTTTCTATTGGAAATCCTGTTATTCTAATGTTTACGATTATAAGATCTTTTTATCCACCTGACTACAAATATTACTGATATCAATATGAAACTGTAAATTTGATTTCTGCCAAGAGCACGAAACACTGTGCGACATGGATTTACTCTAGTCCTTTATCCAATGCTGTTGCTCAATCCAATGCGGTTTCTGTCTGTTGTATATTTGCCTCTTTGTGTGTGTGTGTTTCTGAAGCTTTTGTTTTCAGTTTTGTGTTCCATTTTATGACCAAATAAAACTCTGACACACATGATTTTAGACTTCCAGCTCCAAAATGGCAACTAAAAACAAGTGCCCTTTTTTGGAAAGGAAACAAATGCAATAAAGTCCCAAAAACAAAACAGGAAGAGGAACAACAAAATTGGACATCAGCAGCATCTATACGTATTGGCCTTGTTTGGTGGTGTTTGTAGTAAAACCAGCCTCTTTATTGTTGGTGCCTGTTAAGGATAGATATAGATGTTCGTTTCCTCTGCTAGGCATGAGGTGGTGGAATCCGGTTTCCACTTTATTGGGACAATTGTAATAAGAATATTTAATGTCATTCTGCTGCACATACAGATATCTGTGAAGAGTGGAGTGTGTGTCTCTATCTGTTTGGATCTAACCACAATACAAGCCATAAACATTTGTTTTCGGCTGTTCCTCGTTGTTTTTTTTCGAACTGGAGTTGCTGTTGTTATGTTTTGTGGCGGCAGTAAATATTATGGAGGGCTTGTTTGTTGACTTTTTGAGAAAAAAAAAAACAATTTTCGTTGCAGTGTAACTTTGATAGCCCCACAGTTAAATTGTGAACTCTTTTCACTTGGTTTAGAGACGAGGGAGGTTTTTGAAATTTTAAGCTGTAAATAAATATTTAAAGACAGTGAAGTGGTTCTTCTTTTTATTAAGCCAATGTCTAGAAAATTACCCCTTTTTAATCCACCCCTATCATTAGCAACTCCTGTTTTATTACTTACCAGAAAAAATGGTATTACAACAGTTGGACTTGCAACCAATTTTCTTATTTAATATCTTTATATTTTTACAACTAATTTACACCTCTTCAGTAGTTCACCAAACTGGATTTTAGGATTCTAAAATAATTTATATTTCATTCTGTCGTAAAGAGAAGAAGAACTGTATTTTTTATGACTTCACATAAAATGAAATTTTGAAAAAGTCTATAAAATTCAGAGAGACTTTAATGGTAACTCAGAGATACTAAAACCCTCATAAAAATATAAATATTTTGGAATAGTAAAATCTAGTATTGTGGTGGAAAAACACTAGTATTTGAAGGAGTGGAAAAAAACTGTGAGCAACATTTTGTTTAAGGATAGAGTAGCAGATCGATGAAAATATGTTGCTTCATCCAAATATTTACGTACTTTCCAAAAAAAAATTATTTCCATTTGCACATACGAAAAGTTATTGGATTTTTAGTGTAAAATTTATAGAATATTAGCTGAGCTGTACAGAATGAAAAAGCACGCTTACGAAATCTTGGCATTCAATAAAAAAGCAAAATTAAATAAAAAATAGTATTACTCACAATAGATTCTCTGGAAATTTTTTTTCCACAAAGTTTCTACAAAATTCTATATCCGCAAGAAATTTTATAGAAAATCGTTTTATCATCAATGTTTTTCAAATGATAATTTTATTATCCTTCATATTTTCATTATTAAATTTTGTTATCCGTAATATTTTCTAAATAAAATCAGGTTATCCGTGAAGGTTTTAAGAAAATAGAGTAGATTGGTTTTAGAGTAGAAAGAGTAGATGGTTTTATAATCCTAAAAGTTGTAACCACAATATAATTTTATTAATAATATTTTTAACTGTTGTCGTATTCTCAAGAGTTCTTGCAGAAAATTAAGTCAACCTCAAAGTTTTTTTTAACAATATCTTATTATCCACAAAATTTCCTGAACTAAAAACTTGAATAGAATGTAAACTGAAGAGTTTTCAAAAATTTGTTATGCTAAATTTTGTTATCCACAAAGTATTCTAAAAAAAAATTAAAAAAAAATCTCTTCTGGGGTAGTTCCATAACCGGTTATGCGAACCAAAGTTTATCTACCCAGAGGTAACGATTTTCGACTCTGGGGTATGTCCAAAGACGACTACGCATAGCAAATTATTTCTGCCTTGAAATTTTACACGAAGAGCATTTTTAAATACATAAATTTAGGCTTAAAGACCGTTAGTTAGTGGACCTTTAGTCCATTTATGGTGAGTTCATATCGTCGAGAAAAAGTAGTGAGCTTTAGGGACGTTACTTGAGAGGTCACAACGCCCAAATTATTTTTTGTCCGGGTACCGCCATAGGTTTTCTATAGAAAATCTTGTAATACACAAGTTTATTAATAGACAAGAGTTGGCAACCCTAGTGGAAAGACGTCAAATAGTGAGCTCCTTAACAAAGCTAAACAAAATAATATAAATCTCGTTCCATTGGCAAATAATATACATACAAAAGTAACAACAACCTAAAACAAAACAAAGTTTAAGTGAACAACATCAAGAATGCCGAGTACAAGTCGCCGTAGTGTTAAAAACACAAAAACATTATGTGGACAATGTAGAATGATAGTGAAAGAGGACAAGGAAGAAAACATTGAGTGTGACAAGTGCGGGAAAATATTTCATGCATTGTGTACGAAGTTGGATAAACGTCAGTATGATCGTTTGCTAAAGAACAGTGAAGAAGAATATGTTTGCCATCTGTGCGACGATGATGTTAACACAGCTGGCACAGTTAAAGGAGAACTGCAACAAATACAGTCAAAACTAAATAAACTTGACCAGCTACAAGAGTCAATGAATTTTATGTCCGCGAAATTTGATGAAGTTTTGAAAGGAATTTCTGATAATAGGAAGAAAATTCAAAACATTGAGAAAGAAAATCAAATACTTAAAACTGAAATTAAATATTTGAAGGAATCGGTGAAAATATTGAACAATGAACGTGTGAAAAATAATTGTGTTGTTAGTGGCGTTAATTTCAATAATGATGTCAGTGCGAAAGATGCAGTTATTGAAATTTCAAAGTCAGTTGGTGTTGATATTCAAAAAGACTCAATCGATGATGCTTATTTTTTGAAAAGGAAAAATGTATCAAACCCTAAGCAAAGTCTAGTGGTAAAATTCAATACCAAGTCTGCCAAAGATAAACTGATGTCCGTTAAGCCCAAACTCAAAAACAATGAAACAACTAAATCTGTGTATGTAAACGATTTCCTTAGCAAAGAATCAATGGATCTTTTAAATTACGCTAGAACGCTGAAATCAGTCGGTTATCATGCTGTTTATTCATATTCTGGGAGAATTTATGCAAAGAAGAGTGAAATTACCAAAACCAGGTTAATTAAATCAGAAGAAGATGTTGACGCTATTCTTTTGGAGGCTACAACCAACAAATTCAATAGCCGAAGACTATCGCAAAAGCAAATAGCCGTTATGGAGGATTCTGATGGGTCAGAAGAGGATACTCAAGCTCAGTTTATATCTCCTGTAAATGCAAATTGAATTTTTTTTTTTAATTTTCTTAAAGTATAAATTTTTTTCATAAATAATGGATTACAACAATAAATATTTTTCAAATTTCGACAGTTTTAATAATTATTTAAAGAAAAATGAAAGTACAATTTTTAATATAATATCTGTAAACATAAGAAGCATTTCATCAATAGACAAGTTCAACAAATTTAAGTCGTTGATTGCACAGTTTGTGGTTTTACCAAATATTATTGCCGTTCAAGAAACATGGTTTCAAAATGACCTTAAACAGATATACAACTTACCAGGATATAATACCATTCATTGCTGTAGACGCGATGGATATGGTGGAACTTCATTTTTTATTAAAGATACTTTAACCTATACCGTTGAATACTGTGAAAGTAAGCAATTTATTGACGCTATATGTATTTCAATAAATAATTTTAAAATAATGGGTAAATCTCTCAAAATAACAAGTTTTTATCGTTCTCAAAAATGCGAATTGAACACTTTTTTCCGCTTTATTGAGGATTTACTGCAAAACACTAATGGACATCCGAGTATTGTTGTTGGAGACTCTAACATAGATTTTTTGAATTCTTCTGTATCATCTGATCTGTTAAACATTTTATTCCAGTTTGATTATAGAAATTGTCATTCTCTAATCACACGCCCATGTAGTGGTAAATCAATAGATCACATTTACAGTAATATCCAAAATATTGTTTCAATCAATTCCGTAGAATGTAGTATTACAGATCATAATTTGATATCCTGTAAAGTAAGTTTTAGTACCAGGAATTTAGAATACACAACAAAGTGCTATCGCCAATGTAACTATAACAGGCTAAAGGAAAATCTTCGAGATAGTTTATCATCCATGCATTATTCCGGAAACACATCCATCGACTCATCACAGTTAATAAACATATTTTCCGAATGCGCTAAAAATGCAACTACAGAGAAACAGGAAAAAACGTGTACGAGAAGTTTAATAACACCGTGGATTAATGACAATCTTCAAAATCTTATAAAGTTGAAGCAAAATCTGTTGTTGAAAAGAAGACGTTTTGGTAGGAATACTACATTGGACAAAATTTTAAAACAAATAAGTAGGATCGTAAAGAGAGCAACAAGAATATGTATGAACAAATATTATCAAACAGAACTTGAAAATCTACAGACAAATCCAAAAAAATGTTGGCAATTTCTAAATGTACAATTGGGAAGAAATTCGCGTTCGAAGTTGGAATTAAAAGATGATCGAGGTGATTTGGTAACAAATATTAAGAGAAAATGTAATTTGTTTAACGAATATTTTTTGAAAATCCCTGAATTGTTGAAGGAAACCATTGTGTGTTTGCCAGGCGATTGCTGCAATAAGCTTGGTACTCTAGTTCAAAGTGTATATACTTTTAATTTTTGTAATACTAATGACGAAGAGGTTCTAGAATTAATTTCTAATCTAAATTTAAATAAAAGCCATGGTCATGATGGAATATCTGCAAAGATGTTGTTAAAATGCAGAAACGTAGTTTATACAAGTGTGGTAAGGATTTTTAATAGTGCTATTGACTCTGCAAAATATCCTGAAACTTTTAAGATTTCAAAGGTAATTCCAATACCGAAAGTTAAACAATCTTGTACAGTTGACCAATTTAGACCCATTGCTTTATTATCATTAGTTGGGAAGATATTCGAGAAAATTATGCATAAACAGTTAGTGTCATACTTAAGCGAACACAACCAATTATATAAATTACAATTCGGCTTTAAAAAAGGTAGTGGTACGCAAGAAGCAGTATTGAATGTGATAAGTACTATATGCGAAGGTCTGGATAATGGGAATGGTGGAGTTGCTGGCATATTTTATGATCTCTCAAAGGCATTTGACCTAATAGATCATACAATTTTATTACAGAAACTTAAATTTTACGGAATAGTCGGGAATGCTCTGGAACTTATTAAAAGTTATCTTGAAAATAGGAAGCAATATGTTGAAATAGAGAACCAAAAAAGTGAAATGGGAAATGTTCAACATGGTGTACCTCAGGGCAGTGTCCTAGGTCCTTTGTTGTTCACAATCTATTTAAATGATATACAAAATCTTAAGCTACATGGTAAATTAATAATGTATGCAGATGACATAAGTCTCTTTTATCCATATAGACATAAAGTTATTTTAAGAGCTCAGATGGAAGAGGATGCGCAAACAATTTCGGAATTTGTTAGGATAAATAAGTTGGTTATAAACACTGAGAAAACGAAGATTGTAAGATTTCGGCCGTATAATATTGGTGGCAATGACGTTTTTAATGTTTCTGTTTGTGGTAGAAATGTGGTTGAATCCAGTTCATTAAAATACCTAGGAATACATTTTCAAAGTAATTTGTCCTGGAATATGCATATGGAATTTATACGTGGTAAAATAGCTCCAGCAATAGGGTTACTTTATAAATTTAAAAATAAATTCGACGAGAGAACTAAACTATTGATTTATAATGCATTAATACATAGTCATTTCAACTATTTACCAGTTGTTTATTTGTGCAAGAAAAGTGTTGAATTTAAATCTTTGCAACGATCGCAGAATAAAGCCCTCAAGATTGTTTATAATCTTCCACGTATGTATTCAACAGTACAGTTATATAAAGACGTATCGAAACATATTTTGCCGTTATATGGTATTTACAGATATCAATTGCTGATGTACATGTTTAAAGCTGTGCGGAATATTGGTTACCACGCTATTGATTTTTCCAGAAATCAAACTACATTTAATACCAGAAATAGCTCGAACTTATTTGTCAAAAGGTGTAGGCTAGAAATCACAAAACAATGTATTGAGCATATAGGTTGCTCAGAGTACAACCATCTGCCGCAATATCTTAAAAATATCTCACGCGTATCGACATTTAAATCGAATTTGAAAATTTATTTATGTCTTAATATTGAAATGCTTCTGATGTAGTTGTAATTAAGAAAATTCTTTTGATCTCGCTGTAATTGTATATATGTAGACACATTCATGCCAACTCGCCCCAATAATGTCCATGTGGCGCTGGGGCAATAAATTATAATTGTTTAAAATATTTTTGTTAATAAATGAATTAAAATAAAAAAAAAAAAAAAAAAAAAAACTTGTTATTCCAAAAAAATTTCTCAAATTCTACAGAAAATTCTCATATACCGAATGTTTTTTATAGATATTCTTGTTATCCACGAGGCTTTCTTTAGAAAATCTTCTTATCTACAAAAATTGTTTAAAGAAAATATTGTTCTACAGAACCCTTTCTACAAAAAATCTACGTATCCCAATGTTTCTTATAGATATTCTTGTTATCAAAAATTTTGTTATCAATATATATTTCGAAAGAAATTCTTATTATATATAAGATTTCTTGTTTCCCATAAAGATTTCTAAAAAATCCCGTTATCCACAAGGTTTTTCTGCAGGAATTTTTGTTATCCACAATATTTTGTGAAGAAAATATATTTTGCCGAAATGTTTTCTATAGAAAATAATATTAGAAACAATGTTTTTTTTTGAAAAAAATTTTGTATCAACATTTTTTTATCGAAAAATCTTTTTATCCTTTTAGTTTCTTCCAGAATATTTTGTTCTCCACAAAGTTTTCTCTAGAAAATCGTATTATCCACAAAGTTTTCTATACAACATTTTTTACTTCAGAAAATATTTATATTCACAATTATTTTTTTAACAGATATTCTTATATCCATAGGGTTTTCTTTAGAAAAATCGAAGGAAATTCTTGTTGCCCAAAAGGTTTCTTGGTATCCATAAAGATTTCTAACGAAAATATGGTTATCCACTAGGTTTTCTATAGAAATTGTTGTTATTCACAATATTTTCTGTAGAAAATATTTGTATCCACAAAGATTTCTATAGAAAATGTTGTTAGAAATAAGATTTTCTATGAGAAAATGTTGTAATCAAAATGTTTTTATAGAAAATCTTGTTATCCGCTGTTTTTTATCTAGGAAATCTTGTTATCTACAAAGTTTTCTCTAGAAAATCTCTAGAAGATATTGTTTTCCACAAGGTTTTCTATAGAAAATCTTGTAATCCACAAGGCTTTCTATAGATAGTCTTGTTTTCCACAAGGTTTTCTATGCATAAAATATCTTCTTTCAACAAGGTTTTATATCGAAAATCTTGTTACCTTAAATTTTTATAGAAAATCGTGTTTCTTTAGAAAATCTTGTTATCCACAAGGTTTTCTATAGAAAATCTTGTTAACCTGAAAGTTTTCTATAGAAAATCTTGTTATACAAAAGGTTTTCTATAGAAAATCTTATTATTCACAAGGTTTTCTATAGAAAATCTTGCTATCCTCAAGCTTTTCTATAAAAATCTTGTTATCCACAAGGTTTTCTATAGAAAATCTTGTTATCCACAAGGTTTTCTATAAAAAATCTTGTTATCCTCAAGGTTTTCTATATAAAATCTTATTATCCACAAGTTTTTCTATAGAAAATCTTGTTATCCACAAGGATTTTATAGAAAATCTTGTTATCCTCAAGGTTTTCTATAAAAATCTTTTTATCCACAAGGTTTTCTATAGAAAATCTTATTATCCACAAGGCTTTTTATAGAAAATCCTGTTAGCCTCAAAGTTTTTATAGAAAATCTTTTCTATAGAAAATATTGCTATCCACAAGGTTTTCTATAGAAAATCTTGTTATCCACAAGCTTTTCTATAGAAAATCTTGTTATCCACAAGCTTTCCTATAGAAAATCTTGTTATCCACAAGCATTCTTGTTATCCAAAATCTGTTAGCCGCTAGGTTATCTTTGTATCCACAAAATTTTTTTATCTCGTATATTTTTATCCACAAGGTTTTCTATAGGAAGTCTTGTTATCCAGAAGGCTTTCTATAGAAAGTCTTGTTATCAACAAGGTTTTCTCTAGAAAATGTTGTTATCCACAAGGTTTTTTTATAGAAAATCTTTTTGTCCACTAGGTTTTCTATAGTAAATCTTGTTATCCACCAGGAGTTCTATAAAAAATCTTGTTATCCGCTAGGTTTCTATAAAAAATCTTATTAACCAAAAGATTTTTTTTATTGAAAATCTCGTTATCCAAAACCAAGAAGCTTTTCATAATTCTCAATATGTGGTTAGAGAGCATTATCCTCCATAACAACATTTACCTAGAACACTTCATTCAGGAGCCCACATCACATTACCCCACATTTGCTATTACGATGACGACCTCTTAACCTCATATCAGTTACACATCTAAAGCACTTGAAATCTGTTTATCACTTAACCTATGCTCTAACCTTAATAGCGGCATTTTGTGCCTAAGAGCTCATCTGTACCCATTACAAACCACTAGAAATTCCCAAGAATTTCTTTGCATTTATAGTCATGTCATTTTGAGTAGTTTTGTGGTCAACTACAGATATGTGCATTTGAATGCAGCCCTCCCCCCTTCGAATGTCCTACATTTCTGCATTTTCTGAGTGACGAGTGTATTATTAAAAGGTGGTTTTTGCCGTTTGCCAGTCGTCGTCGTTTGGTCAATTACACTTGCTGCGAAAATGGTTCCTAGTGCCCGTAAAGACAAGAAGATGTTATGGTCGCTAATGCCCAGAGGGTTTTTTCCTCCTACACCTTTTGCACGGTGCAGCAGTGGGCATGAAATAATCATTGTACATCGTTAATGCGTATGCAAATGTCGGTAATACTTGATTATTGTTTTTCTATAGAGACTGAAACTTGGGGGAGGGAGAGAGAGTGCGCCTCTATATGTCGGGATCGGAGTGTGGTGGAAATCTATGCTTTACCCTCAAAAGGCACAGCCATTAGCTACCGACGCGGGCAGCAACACATTTGAATACTCTCACCCCCACACTATTACAGAGCTCTTACTCTCGTACAGAGTAGTCAACGACTACGCACTTATACTTGCATCCTAATTGCATTATGCAGCGCTGACCTTAGTCGTGTTGTGTACAAATGTATACGAGGAGAGAAAGACAGATTGAGGTAGAGGAGATGCATTTCTTGTTGGTGTTGCTCTCGTTGTTGTTGATGTTTCTCTGTTGATACTCGAGTGTTCGTTCGTCTATATGTTCATATCCCGCTCTATCTCCATACAAACAACATTCTTGGACGTTGTTCTACAATATACACATGTATTACGTGGCTTGCTTAACATCTACTCACGCATCCAGCTTGCGGTTTTCTGCTGCAGCAAAGCACAGTGGTCTTAAAAGAGAAATAAAGAACAAACAAAAAATGTTTTTCAATAGGAAAGAATTTGGTGATTTTGATAATTAAATTTCAATGATTTTTGTGATTTGTTGGTAGATGACAGCCAAAGAGTCAAGATAAGATTGTAATATATTAAAAATAGAACATCTTTCAGGGAATGGTACAATTTCTCATATCAAAAGTGTTCAGGAAATTTGGTAATTTCCATTTTTCTCAACCACTGTACCTCAGTGAAGTGCCTTCGAGGGTGAATGGGTTAAAAGTGACTATTTGGATGCGTTGTTTTTGAAAATTTGGAACATTTGTAATGGATCTGCATAGAAACCAATCTACCCATCTCCATCCGTGCTCCAAAGAAGCGGCAAAATACTCGTGACTGCATTCAATGCATGCCCTATCGCTACTCATACATACACCGGGCATATGGCAGCAATGTTGACTGCAAATTGAAAGTGGTGGTGGTCGATTCCAAGTTACGATACGCTGAAGCACACAAAATGGCCGTTGCTATGATAGAAGGAAGGCGGTTATAGGGGGCGGCTGATGGCGAGAGACTTGATAGACGAGTAGTGCAGTGGTTTGAGCAGCCCGGGTCGGGGTGGGGGCAAATCATATGGATGTGGCAAAAGTCCATTAGCGGTTAGCATTCGTGTAATTCTTGCGCTCATTGTTTTTAATGTTTTTTTTTGGGAGCGCAGTCGCCACAAGGGCAGTAACAATTCTCGGAAGCAATCATGCAGTCCATGTGTCCATGGTGATGTTGTGTGGCAGGAATGGTGGTGGTGGAGGAGGAGGAAAACTGAAATGGGGGCGGGGGGCTGGACTATTTGTGTGATTTAATGTGTTGCGAATTGAATTGATGTTAATGTCGATGTCGATGTTGATGTTCATTCTTTGCCACTGCCACTGATGCTGCTGTTGCTGCATCTGCTCTTGCTCTTGCCTCTTGGCCATGAAATGAAATGTTAATGTTGGTAATTGAATTTTAGGTCGGATAATGTTTGTTGAGGGTCTTTGTGTTTTTTGTTGTTGCTCCACTCCATTTGAAGGTCTTGGTGCAATTGTTTCATATTGTTGTTGCTTTCATTGGATAATAGGATTTAGTGTTGTGATTTGTAATTCAGCAAAAAAATCAATGAAACCAAAATGAATGATTTTACATCAACAAAAGAGCGTCAGTATTTTTAGCACAACAAAAGCTTGTTGAAAATTCAAAATCGCGATACAATAAGCTTTTTTTTATTATTTGGATAGCTCAGATCAGGTGGTGCTACTGCAGAGAAGGAGCTTCTAGCGATGACAGGAGCGGATATTTGTATTTGTCATACGGCTTTGAAAAAAACTGTGCATTCTATAACATAATGCAGGCACAAATAGTCTAAAACCATCCTAGTTATAAATCAAATCTTGAAATATACAAAAATACTTCAATCAAAGGAACTGCCAAATGTCACATGGTCTTGTAAGTGATCACAGCAAAAATTGATACAATATCCGCCACAGAAACATATTTTTTTATTATATTTATATATTTTTTTGTAAAAATCTAGAATGTTTAAGTTTGCAAAGAAAAATTTTCTAGACATTAAATAAGGTATACCTTACCTACATTTATGAGTTATACGACCTTATTGCAAATACCTCGAATTTCTTCCTCAGAAACCATCCAGTTATGGTTTTTTCAATGTTCCGAATTTAGTTGATATGTGACGTATACGTATTTTTAATACATCGGATATTGGAGCGTATGATTTATATAATAAGTATATAATATTGGAGCGTATGATTTGAAATAAGTATAATATATCTTGAAATAAATAGTTTTTATTTACAAATTGAAAAACACATAATATAAATTGTATACCATTAGCCCCCTGAAGGGAACGTTCTCAATTTCCCTCTTACCTCCTGTTTTTGTAAAACGTTTTCGTTCGTTTATGACGAATCGTCAAATTTCAACTCGAAATCTATAAAACACAGGCATGAAATATTTTCGATACGAACTATTTCCTCGCTTTTCTATAGTACATGACGAATTATAGACTCCTGTGGCTTATATATTTCGCGTATCAATTGACTGATTTTGGATGATTAGTCGTAGACGAACGAAAACGTTGTACAAAAACATTTTTTAAATTAAATTTGCATTGTTTTGCTTATTTTCACAATAAAAACCTTTGATTTTTTCATGTCAAAAGGTTGTTTGCCTTATTCCATAGTAGGAAATATCGATACCTCAATTTCAACATACAACTCAAAGTTGTATGCTTTTTTTTAATTTGTATGCAATTAATTTACAATTATAATATGACATCTACTGTTTTCTGGGATTAACACCACATATTGACTGAAGATAATTTGGAATATTTAGAATTTGGGATGAAGGTATCGATATATTTAAAATCGATCAGCAACATATCTGAAAATAATGACACAAATAAAACATTTTTGTTTTAATTTCAAGAAAAATATCCAAAGTAGCGCATCATACCACAAATGTGCAAATCTCTAATCTCAATTCTACCTAAGATCTAAAGGATCTTGCTCTTAGAAACGAACATATGCCTTGCAATCTCAAGGATAATCTTGATATTTTGTATGTGAACTTTGAAAATGGTATATTTACAATTTGCGAATTTTTGTTGGCCGGGTTTTTTAGTAAAATTGTAAAATAATTTTAATATCTTTAATTTCAAATTTATTGACAAACTGCATTAATTTTTCTTTTTTGAAAATTGAGTCTTCTAAGGACAACCTGTTTAGAAATTGGAAAAGTACTCCTGAAAGGTTAATAACCAGTGATTATAGGATATACCTTGAATGTGTCTATGTTAAGCTAATTGTAATGGAAATATTTTACTATTTTCGATATATGGTTAATAAAAAACTGTGTGGCGTATACGTATTTATAATTCGCCAGGCTATTGAGGCGTACGATCTGTATGATTAAATCGCTAATAATGATACGTTATATGCAAAAGAATCATCCAAAATTTTTAATTTTTTAAAAGATTTCCTACCACAACAAGAAATAATAATTCTTAAAAATGATTGTGCTAGTTACGAGTGTATGTAGTATATTTTATATAGAATTGGGAACAATTCAAGTGAGCAAACGATTCTAGAAGAGACTCACATGATTTGTCAGTCTATAGGCATTGGAAATTTGTCTAAAATACACATACAATGGCATCTATTTGAAGATTGAGGAAATTAATTTTGAATGAATCTGTCATTAGATACGAGGGTGGTCCCAAAATTTTCCGACCTAAGAAAGAAATTTGGAAAATGTTTTCTTTCTTTGTCAACATAATCTCCTTTTATCTCTCCTTTTACTCTGTTTATAGTAAGAACTGTCTAGCTCCAGAAAATAGCCATCAACCGCAACCATCACCTCATCATTGCTGTCAAATCTTTTTCAGACGAGCCATTTTCTCACTGAAGGAAATCGAACTATAGTTCATTCGTTTTGGTCATTCGAACTGGTGCATTATCATGATTGTGAGCAAACGCGGCACCCATCTTGCGCACAGCTTTCTCATCACTAGATTTTCCGTCATATGCAATGTATAGCACTTTTTGAAATGCCTATCTATGACTTCAGCTAGCTCACGTACCTTCAACCGACGGTCATCCAAAACATTTTTGTGGATTTTTGCAAATATTTCTGTCGTGGACTCCTCAATTGGTAGACCACTACGGTGTTCGTCTTGGCAGCTCGTACGGCCCCGTTTAATCTCTGCCATCCAATATTTTATAGTTAGGAATATAGGAAATTATATTATAGGAAATTCCTCCAAAGTAGAATCTAGCTTGGTTTTAATATTGATTGCAATGAGACCTTTCAAATGAGTGTTGTTTTACATAGATAGTTTACTTTTCAAAAAACAAGTAATAAAGTTTCAGTCGGGTAAACCGACTAAGGTATACCCTCACTTTGTGAGTAATGTAATATTGAATATTACACAAATTATTCTGTCAATTTTTGTGGGAGGTACCAGAAGGGGTTTAAGAAATACACCTATATTTCGCTGAACAGTAGATACTTTAAATACATTGCACTGTGCCGAATTGTAACCGTTTTTTATGGAGTGGTATATTAACGTTGAGATATTAAATTGTGGTATAATTTGGCCATTTTGTGTGGGAGGTACAAAAAGGGGCGTGGTGATAACGCTCATTTTTCACTGGACTATAGGCATTATAAAAGCATTACACTGTACAAAATTTCAAGTAATTGTATACACTGATATTAATGTTATAAACTGTTACTTTTGGTGCAAAATGGTACCTTTGTGGGAGAGGTACCAAAAGGGGCGTGACAATAACGCCAACTTTTCAATGGACTGTAGGCACTATAAAAGCATTACACTGTACAAAATTTCAAGTATTTCCAAACACTGGTATTAATCTTATAAGCTTTTAACTTTTAGTGCAAAATGGTGCATTTGTGTGGGAGGTACCAAAAGGGGCGTGGCAATTTCGCCCATTTTTCTCGAGCTGATAGCGACTAACAAACTTATACTATGTGTGGAATTTCAGAAGATTCGAATACGTATAATAGCAGTTATTAAAGAATCAATATTTCACAACATTTTAACCCTTTGTGGGGGAGGTACCAGAAGGAGTGGACCAATATGGCCCATCTTCGAACTTAGCCGGAGATAGAAAAAAATATTGCCACATACGAAATTTGAAGTCAATCGGTTACTCCTTTCGAGAGTTATCGTGCGCACCAGCCAGCAGACAGGCAGACAGACAGACAGACAGACGGACGGACATTGCTCATTCGACTTAAAATGACCCAAAACGGATTTCCGCCGAACATACTTAGGGTCTTAGGTCACTCCTTCGATGTGTTACACTTTTTTCCGTAGCAAATGATATATACCCTCGTCACACTAAAGTGAGGGTATAAAAATAAACAACGTGGCGCCTTGAAACTTGGAACATACGTTTTAGAAGGTTGCCACCCCTCACGAAAGCCTTTTTTTAAATTACTACCGCCATCCATATATCAGATTCGCAAATTTTGAGAGTAGTAGACCAATATGACCCATCATCGAACAAAACAAGTGCCACACACAAAATTTGAAGTCATTCGGCTACTTCTTTTGAGAGTTAACTCTTCCCCACCGGACAGACGGACGGACATTGCTCACATTACTTAAACTGTCATAAAAGGTATTTGAAAAATAAAGGCGATGATTGTGTTACATGACCCCAGAAGAGATACCCCAGATTTATTTATTTTTTAAATTTTTATGTAAAGTAAAATCAGGGTGGCGTATAAGTATTATTAATTCATCAGGCTGTTGAAACGTATAGTAAATACGATAAAATGTTAAACAAGCATACGTTAAAGTATTAAATTCTTGTGATCTAGAACAGCATACTAACAAATTGGATATTCAAGACTGAATTTAGAGTAGACTTGTAACGCCTGGATGTCAGTAATAAGTAATTCCATGTGAAGTGATCACACAAATTTTGGCTCTTCTCCGATTTTGATGAAAATTTCTAGATATGTACTTTGAGGGAAAATTAAAAAAAAAATGTTGTATGGAATATGAAAATTTTGGTAATGTTTTTTTAAATTCTCTAATAAAAATAACAGATCGTACCATTAAAAAAATTTTAAAATATTTTTAAAAGAACATTTTTAAACAAAAGTTTTAATAAAAATTTTATATAAATTTTAAGAAAAAATATACCTTTTATTTTTTTATTTTTTTTTTGCGTTGTAGATTATATTGTCCTTTATACCTCCAGAAAGTTTCATGATGGGGACTCTTCATCATCTTGAGAAAAAATGAGATATTTGAATTTTTTTTTGATTTCTAAGTAATTCCATGTGAGGTAATCACACAAATGTTGCCTCTTTTCTCCGATTTCGATGAAAGTTGCCATATGTATATGTTCTATGAAGTATGCAAAACAAGAACCAGGATTTATTTAATTTTTTTTTTTCGCAAATTTCATTAAATCGGAAAAAAGAGCCAAAATTTGTGGTATCACATCTTATAGAATTACTCTAATGCAATTTTCATATTTTTGATTTTTGTAGGATGTAAACATATTTGTTTTGAAAAATGTTTTTTTTTTGATTTTATTCTTTTATTTGATTATGGGTCAGAATTCTTAATATTAACCTATGAATTTCATTTTTGCCTAAAAATGTATAAAAGGTTGGCAAACGGTAAAATGCGATTTTTTAAAAAACAGTTGCTATTGTATAATATTTTTTTTCAATTGTGTACTGTTCCATTTTAAATTCCACTTTTCTTTTTTTATACAAAATACTGAGGATTTCAAACCCCTTCGGTAAATTTGGGTCACCCTGTATATATACAGGAAAAAATATTCTCCATTTATAAACTTTATTTAAAAAATTTATAACAATTATGTCTTAAATAAAATGTTCTAATGAACTCAATCGCCTTCGGCCACTTTGGGCCAGAGTAATAGGATCAGAATTTTTAATATTTACCTATGCATTTTATGTTTGGTTGGTAAATGGTAAAATAAAATCTCGCTATCATTTATTTTTTGAAAAAAAAAATACAAAAAATTATGGGGATTTTAAATTAAAAAAATACCTTTTTTGGTTTTATGAAATTTGTAATTGCACATGAACGGATGAACCGATTTTTGCTATATTTACTTCATTTGAAAGAAAACATTACGGGCCATTTTGGTTGTTTTTTATTTATATATATTTTTTACATTTTTTTTAAACTTTTATTTAAAAATAATTGCAGGTCTGACAATACAGTTTAATGACTTTTTAGTACCTACAGTCCAAGTTGTCTCGCCCATTTTGGTACCACACAAATTTAAAATTTTGCGCCAAAAAAAACTTTAATACCAGTGCATACAAATACTTGCAATTCTCAGTGTAATGATTTTATAGAAGCTATAGTCCAGTGAAACTAAGTTTCATTTGCACGCCCCTTTGGTAACTCCCACACAAAAAGACTATTTAGCACTAAAAACGCATAACTTTAATACCAGTACATACTTTAGAGTTATTAAATTGGGACTGAAGGTGAAGGGATATGTAAGTCCCTGTAGCCGACTGAATTTTCTTACTTGTTTTTATTTTTAATTAAAAATGTACGATCTTGCAAAGAAAAAATCTCCACATATTTTCCAATTACCTGATATCAAGAAATTTTAAATTGGATCACCTCCAAGCCATGTTTTCTTAATCTGCTTATTATTTCCAAAGTTATTGAATTTTGTTTCTGAAGTCTCGATTTAATCTCAGATAGATTGTTGAGTTACATACCATTGGATGACATACCTTAAATTTATTTATTTTAAATTTTCCCTGCATAACAAGCAGTGTGGCGTATGAGTATTTCTATTTTATCGGGATATTGAGGCGTATGATTTATGTTATAAGGCTAGTTGGCCCTGCAAATCAGCTGTGGACTACTTGTTGTCTTTTTTCACTGCTGCACCACCTATCGAATTCAGTTATTATTATTTTCTTTATAAATACCAACTTATACATATTGTCAATAGGAATGAATTCCGACCATAAACGAATATTGGTCATAACTTAACCCCTTTACCGACACCTACCGAACGCTAACATACATATCCTTACTCTCGTCTACAGCAACATGTTTTGCTAATATGACTTCAATCCGTTCAGTCAATTCCGAATTATTTTCAATATCCAGTTTCGTTGCCATTTGAAACCGTAGAGTGATTTAATTAGTAAAATTTTGCTTTCTGAAGCCAATTAATGTAATTGTTAGTATTATTAGCAGTTTGCATTCGTTTATGTACAATTCTGTATTCAATGTATACAATTTATGATTTCATCTGCTACATTTTGCTATTCCCCTAATAACCGACCGAAAAAATTCAATGAATATCATATTAAATCCCAATGTACAATTTTGATAGGCCATGTTTTTTTATTCAACTGTTTGGTTAATGAATAATTTAAGTCCTGGGAAATGATAATTCCCAAATATTCTTTGGGCATATCCGGTACAATAGCCACATTTCCTTAATTGAAATTCAACTAATTTCCTCTCATTCATACAGTCTTATGTGTGTATAAGTAGTATGTATGTATGTGCGTTTAATAGTTTATTTATATATTAATTCGAGTAGGAAAATGTATGTGTGTATGTATATATGTCTATGTGTGTTTGTGATTGTTGTGAGCTTTTCTCACACTTTTGTGCTATTTTGCATTACATTACGTTTCGTGTGCTCTCTTTATTTCTCAATTAACATAATTACCATTCATAAATAATTCCCATGTAATAGTAGTAGCAGTAGCATGGTGAATACACACACACATGCATACATACATATAAACACATACTCTCCTCATACATTTATACTTACTTACCCGGAACCTACGTATGTATTTTATTAAAGTGTTTGTTTTGCCGGATTTTTTGGGCTCCTCTTCAATTTACTGTAATGGGAGTAAGTAGGTACACTAAGGTGGATCGTATTTGTAAGGAAATATAAAAAAAAAAATCAACATGTCTACTGCAAAAAAATATTTACAGCCTGTTTCTGTAACTTAAAAATTTACTTTCGTTCGCCTGCCAGACGACAAACAGCTGATTTGGGTTTCACTAACTACCATCACAACGAGAAGTCGTACGATAATGAACTCGTACGAAAACGTAATCATTTCGGTGCAAATTTTGGTTTCTCTATCTCTCTTTGCTGTCATCTCGGCGAACACAAATGTCAGATCGAGTCACATTATTTTTTTTGTCGACTGATAGGAACAATGACAAAATAAACATTATTAAAAGCAAAAAATAAGTAAATATTAATATAATTATGGTAAAAACAATTAAATAATAATAAAATTGTGTGCATATGTGTACATATGTGTAAATATTTTAGCATAAAGAAGTCAATATTGGTTGCTCGCTAAGATGAGACGTGAGAGAGAGAGAAAGAAATGAGAGTCTTGGTGCAGCTCAGCTGACCACCCAGGGTTGCATTTTTGGCCACCGCTAGTGTAAATAGTACAGAGATGTATTTGCTAAGGTCGACCATACAAAAAATGTGTGCTTTTTAAGACCGGAAGTTATGAAATTATTGATCTGGCAATTACATTATTTTCCAATTGGTAAATTGCTCATTTACCAGGCGAACGAACGATAGAACATTAGAGAAACCAAATTCCTGACGAATGTGAGTGACTAGTTTTCGTTCGCAGAGACTTTCATTACAAATACAGAATCAGGGCTTTAGAGTACTTATTAATACATATCTCTGTCTAAATAGTTCTTTCAGCTGAAAAGCCACAAATCTATATGTACTCGCGATTTTTTTAAAATTTCCAAAAATTATTTTGATGATTTTGTGTCATAATTTTCACGATTTTTTATCAAACTAGCTTGGCAACACTACCTGTGAGTTCGTTGCGTGCTCGATTATATACTTGGTGACAGTCTGTTCGATCCACACCTGAAGCTCTGGGCTATTTTTGCAAATCTCTCAGCGCATAGTCATTGTCGCCTAAGTTGTCCATGGAACGTATACTTAGAATAGATACATTTACTTTGTATTGTAGTTAATATAATAAATTATTGACTTACTTTGTAGCGTAATAAATTTATAGGTTAGGTTGACGTTTCAACGTCTCATGTCCATGGACATATACTTAAGGGAGTGGTTCGGCCTATTATGCGCTTCTTATTTTTATATTTAAAAAACTACGGCAAATAAATCCGAATTATTTAAATATATATTTATTTATCTAATAAAACTATTTAAATACATATTTATTCAAATAGTTCGGATTAATTAGTCATAGATGCTGTTATCTCCTCTTGTATTTAATTAAAATTTGATTTTTCTTTATACAAAAATGTAATGATTAATTCGTGCTCATAAAATAATGGTTCTACTCTAATGTACCCATCCCATCTGTATATCTATATATATATCTATCTATGTATCAACATCTGAGCATTGTATCATCATGCATCTGTATCATAAACTCTGTAATTGAGATGCTCGAACATATTTCATCTCTGCTCTACTCTCGTCACCCCACTGCCGCAACAGTTCCTCTCATGTATTTTATTCATCACAACGTAACTCTGTTCATTTGGTTGTAGGCGAAGTGCGAAAAAGAACAACAAAACCTCAAAAAAAGTGAACGAGCAGCAGTAGCAGTAGCAGCAAAAATATTAATTATCTTTGCAAAACACATATTCATACTTATATTATAGATTTTCATATACGAGTATATCTTTTTTTGTCTCTTCCCCACTTTCATCATCTACATAACATCAGCAGCAAAAACCCCAACAACAACGACAGCAACAACTTGGTTATTGGTGAGCAAGAGCATCATCAGCAGCAACACCAACAACAACGGAATGAAATCGTTGTTCCAAACTCAACTTTGTGCAAAATTAGAGAAATGCCGCTAATTGACTACACACTCCTCTCATCTTTTCACTCTTTATTCCTTTTTCCACGCTACACTTGTACTACAGTTGTTGGTTGTGGCATTGAGTGTTGCGATACATTGTTTTGCAACCATGTGAGACTAATACGTGGGTGTGTGAGAGATTGGAAGGGTGGAGGGGGTCCGTGTAGAGTATAACACTCATAGTGTTTTTTGTAAAGGGTTGCCATTTCGTTGAAAACAGGAAGGGAACATTTTAAAGAATTATTTTAAATGAAAGGAAATATAGAATGAATGTAATCATTTTAAAAAAATCATTATAAATGAAAGGAAATAGAATGAATGTAATCAAATGCCTGAAAGTGGCTGCATACGAGTAGAAAAGTGAAAGATTGGAAATTTTATATTTTAACATATTTACAAATTAAATAACTATAACAAAAATTTCGATTTTCGGAAATCATAGAATTTGGCAAAATTTTTTTATTTTTTATTTGTTTTCACTGTGGAGTTTAGCTGAAGATGAAAGTGTACCTTCAATGTGAAGGAATGTTTTTTGAATAGTCAAATGAAAAATAAAACGACCTTGAAAACTAACACCAACCACTGCATGACCTAACGCTGTCATTAAAAATTTTAATCTTAAATTTACGATCTTGCAAAGATAAAATCGGCAAAGATTTTCCAAATGAATTACCCAATATCAATATCAAATAATCTACAATTGGATTACCTCCAAGCCCTTTTTTTATAATCTGCTTAGTAGTTGCAAAGTTATTCAAGTGTATTTCAGAAGTCTCTATTCAAACAGTTGTATCTCAGAGAGATTGTTGAGTTAGAGAGATGGTTGAGATATTTTCATTTTATTTGATTTAAATTTTTGCTGCAAAACTTTATAATACTCGTATGGAGTGTGGCGTATGAATAGTTGTATTTTATCGTGGTATTGAGGCGCATGATTTATATTATAAAACTAGTTGTTCTGCCTGTGAACCTTACTCTCGTCTACACGAACATAGTGTTCCCTTTAGTATTGGACTATTTTTTTAGTATATTAAGTAGAAGCCCGATAAAGCCGTGATAAATTAAAGAAAATTATGAGCGCAACAAATGTTGGAAATATCACATTCGCTATTTAGTAACCGTCGTTAAAACAATTAGAAAAAAATGTATCTAAAAAAATCGTTTTTTACTGGCACGAAAAAAATTATAAAAGTATTTAAAAAATCGCCAAAAAAAATACAAAGTAAACAATGTCTGTTAAAAACAATCTATGGATAATAACAATAAACAATGAATAAGATATGGCCCATACTGTAAAAGTAGGTGAAATTAAAAAACTCATTTTTCATATTTCTTTATTTTACCCACTTTGTTTGGGAGGTACCAACAGAGGAGTGGCGATAATGTCCATTTCTTAATAAAATATGGGTACTATAAAAACATAACACTGTACAAAATTTCAAGTGTTTGTATGTGCAAGAATCGAAGTTTTAGGCATTTAACTTTTTTTGCACAATGGTCCGTTTGAATGGGATCGATATATCTAGATTGCTAGCTGTGACTCAGCCAAACGCCGGGACATGTTTAACTTTTTCGTGACCGATACGTATAACTTTTCCCGGTATTCAGAACCCTCCCGATTTTGGCTGTCGCACAGTGTTATTTAATTGCCAGCAGAAAGCATTTAATAATATATGTAACGGGTTTTCCAGGGACGAATGATTTTGATGTGACGTTCCGCCGTTTGTAATATGTCATGACCTGTCTTTTGTTTCATTGCATTCAGTACAGTGTTTACAATTTCATCATGGAGAGATATACGCAAGAACAACGTTTACAAATTATTCAGTTTTATTATCAAAATAATCGTTCTCCAATTGCAACCTTTTGTGCGCTAAATCCATTTTTTTAAAATCCAGAAAACACTTTCCAGTCGACCTATGACCTTGACACCCATGAGCATTATTTTAGCTCTCGTTAAGAGCTATCTTTTTGCCATTGGCCGATTCCCGATCCGACGTACAGTTAAGCAGCTAGAGCAAAAAACTTTCCGTTCACATTTGAAAATGATGCTGTTCAATTTTTTTAGATTAAAAAAAACACCTTCCGTTCGACCTACGACCTTGACACCCATGAGCAATATTTTAGCTCTCGTTGAGATCTATCTTTTTGCCATTGACCTATTGTGACTACGTGCCATACAGCAAATGAGACAATTGAATTGTTGCGAGAAAAGTTTTGAGATTCGATTATTTCAAGAAATTGTGATATTGAATGGCCTCCAAGAAGTTGTGATTAAACAACATTAGACTATTTCTTGTGGAGTTATTTGAAGTCATTGGTCTTTCTTCAAGCTTTACAAGTCAATATTGAATGTACCATTCATGACATTCGACTTTTGAATTTACTTAACAATGAGTGTGTTTTTTTCAAAGAAATCATATCACTCTTATTGAAAAGCCCTTTATATCGTTCCTTTAAAATAACATTTCATTTGGCAACCCTTTTTCGTTAAGCCATCCATCCACACCACCCGCCTTCAATTCATGTCGACAGCCGCAACAACAAATTATTGTTTTCGCATTAAGCTAAACTTTCACGAATGTTCATGAATTTCATTCATTCACACACACACACACACGCACACCGCCGCCCGATAAGCGAAGAGTACTCGTTGAAAGAACATCCATTCATTAGAGGTAGGCAAAAGCCATCCTCTATCGCTAATCTCGCTTTGCGCTCTTCCACTTCCACTCGCACCAATAAACCATGTCTCATGCCGCCGCACCATTGATTATCACCCGAAAATAAGAGAGCGAGAAGAGGATGAGCGTCAAATGGAGTGCATTAGTGTTGTTATGCTCCACTAATTCATTGTTGCTTTTCACACATATTCAAACTGACTAACAATACAATGTTCAAAGTATTAATGGGGACAGTGGATCATTGTGTTAATGGGGCAGTGTTGCCTCGTTGATTGGTTTGAAACATTAAGGAATTATTTCTATTCTACTTTAAGAGCTAGACAGATTTCTGTGGTACATATTTAAGGTTTTAATTCTGCTTAAATTGTGGGAAAACTGCAATCTAATGACAGCTAGTTTCCCAAGGATGTGCTGAATCAATTTTTTGTTTTGAAATAAATAATTTTTATTAAATATTTTCGAAACAACATTTTTAACTTCCATCTCAAAATACATAAAATTTTGAAAAATGCATTTCCCATTATGCATTTTTCAATTCATTTATTTTTTTATAATCGATAAGCCAGTATTACCATTTCCCCCTTTGAGCCACTGTATGTGCTAGAACATATGCGAACAAAAACCTATTTACGTATTTTCATCTATACATTTTCGTATGTCTCTTCGTGTGAAAATTAATGATGCTTTGTGAAAAATGTTTAATAATGTGGCTTTTTGCAAATTTTTTGTTCCCAGCAAAAGCGATAGGAAAAATTTAAACTGTAACTCTTAACAGAAAAGTTCAAGTGCACGAGTCGAGTCGAGTCTATTATCGCTGGTAAATGAGAGTGGTTTTGTAGTAGTGGTAGTGAGTGACTGAGTGCGTTGTTGTTTATGGTGGTTGTGGTCGATGAGCTTCAGCCACGAGTTGAAAAGGATATAATGATGTGTTTTGCATCAAGTTGTTAATATTCCTAATTACATTGTATGCTCTGCTCTACTTACTTGCTTTTTTAACTTTTTAATATTAAATTAAAGTTTTGAATTATAAAAACAAAAGATATTAAAATTAAGAAGCTGAATATAAAAAATGCTTTTTTTTCTTTGTTTTATTTTTTCAGAGAAATTTGGACTACTGTTTTACCGCCAGAATCAAAAGATGTGTTCACTGCCATTTTGGGCATATCAAAAGCCAATCGCTTGGATGAGGGTATCTACACGTGTAAGGTAAGTCAAAAGAAAGAAATTTAATTAGATTCACAAAAAAAATCAAATATTTATATCAAATAAAATTGAATGAAAAATATTTGTTTTTTCTATTTAGTAAAAGGATAAAAAATTATAAAGTTATTTCATGAGTAAAATTTATGATTTTTCATATCTGGAAGATGCTTCCATATTTGGGACCATTTATATATGAAGACTTCATTCCACCATTGTTTGTCAAACGATACTCAGATTAATATATATAGGGGCTATATCAAACCATTATTATTACGAATTGTTATTGATTAAATATTTCTAAATTCTAGGCATATTGGTTAAAAAACGTAAGATCTACACCAGCTAGAAGTTAAATTCATCTGTGACCTTCATAAGAGAGTTATATCAAAACAGGGACCGATGTACTTCATTCTCACTAGGGACGATTTAGGGAAACATAAAGTACACATTTTCAGCCAGTTAAATTAAAAAAAAATGTGTACAGCTTCAAGGAGGTGAAATCGGATGGGACCTTTATATGGCGACTATCTTAAAACATGGACCTATGTTTCCCATTTTCACTATAGACAATATAGGGCAATATGAAACTAAATTTCAGATAGATAAATTGCAAAATATATTCTCTAAGGTGTTAAGTGACGTCGTACGGACGATACATCAAAAGATGGACAAATGTGTTGCATTTTCAATAGGCATAGTCTCTAGTCAAAGAAATACCTCTGTGCTAATTTTCGTAAAGATCGCTTGCGAACTGCATTTTGATCACAAGATTGTATGGACAGACAGACGTATATGGCTAAATCGATTACAAAAATATTCTATTCCGATAGGTATAATAAAGCCTGAGTATATATCTTCTTTTGAAAACATCCGCAACCGTAACAAGTATGAAAATTCAGTCGGGTAAACAGTCTTATGAATCCCCTCACCTAGAGTCCCCGAAAAATATTATTAAATTTATTTATTTTTTTGTTTTGATGAAATTATTATCAATTTCTTTGGACTATAGGTTCTATAAAAGCATAACATTGTACAAAATTTCAAGTATTTGTATGCGCTGGTATTGTAGTTATAATCTGGTACCTTTTGGTACAAAATGGTCAAAATGGTGTGGGAGTTACCAAAAGGAACGTGACAATAATGCCAATTTTTCACTGTATTGTAGGTACTATTAAACCATTACACAGTACAAAATGTCAAGTCATAAAATGTCTGTCAGTAAAATATTGAAGATTATAGAAATATAGAAAAAGTCCTAAAAATCCACCTTGTTCAAAAAAATCGTATTAATTTATTAATTAAGACAACATGACTAAACGAATGTTGCAGAAGTTCTTATTTTTGGGGCTACTTTCACGTTCAATTCTCAGAATTGTGTCCCAAAACAATATATTTTAAGCTTTCCCATGGATCGTATGACTAATATTAATTTATGGCCTTTTTATGAAAAGTGATAATATTGCATTTGTATACAAACTGGTCCTCAGATTTAGATATTTAAATTATTGAAATATGTATCTGCTATCATAGTTGAATATTGGCATTCCCATGGAATGTATGATTAATATTAGTTTAAGTGTTGATTAAAGAAAGTGATAATATTATTTGGAAATCATGGCTTATTTTTTCAATAAATTTTCAACACTCATTACCATTTTATCTCTGGATTTTAAAATTTAAAGCAACTTTTTTTATACAGTTATTAATATAATAATATTTCATTTGTATACAAATTTCTCCTGAAATTTGGATATATACAGGGTTGCCCATATTCGACGGACCCATCTGGCAACGCCATAACTTTTGACAGAGATGTCAGATCGCTTAATGACATACCGCGTTTGAAGCGTCAGTCCAAGCAGATTTTTACCATGGAACAATACACGCCACGCGAGCGCTCTGAAATAGTTGAAATTTACATTCAACAGAAGAAGTCAATTGTGAAAACTCAACGTGCTTTTAAAATATTAAAAAATGTGAGAAGCGTTTATACGAAAAATTTTCGACTGGTGAGGCTCTTTCTAATCCGAAGAGGCCAAATAAAAGTCGACCAAGGCGATCGGCCGAGAATATCGCTGCCGTACGAGCCAGTGTTGAGAGGTCCGCAAGAACATCCCAAAAACGCCGTTCTCAGCAGTTGGGCATGGCTCGGTCCACTTTACAACGGATTATTCGCGTTGATTTGCATTTGTTCCCGTACAAAATTCAATTGACGCAAAGATTGTTGCCTGCGGACAAGCCTCGTCGATTGGAATGGGCCCAACGAGTCATCGAAATGGCCGATGATGACGAGCAATTTTGGAACAAAATTATCATGTCCGATGAAACCCATTTCACATTGAATGGGACCGTAAATAAGCAAAATTGCCGTATTTACGCCACTGAAAATCCTCAGGAGATTCAAGAATTGCCTCTTTATGACGAAAAAGTCACAGTTTGGTGCGGCGTTAGTGCGAAAACGGTCATTGGGCCGTTTTTCTTCCAAACGAAAATGGCCATGCTGTTACCATCAACCAGGAGCGTTATCGCGACATGATGACCAATTTTGTGATGCCAATTATTCGTCGAAAGCGTATGAGGCAGTTCTGGTTTCAACAAGACGGCGCTCCACCGCACACAAGTCGCATAACAATAGATTTTCTGAAGAATTTGTTTCCGGGCCGTTTGATGTCGAAAAGTGGTGATTTGGACTGGCCACCGCGTTCGCCCGATTTGACGCCGCCTGACTTCTTCTTGTGGGGATATTTGAAGTCAAAGGTTTACGTTAACAAGCCAAGGACCGTAGAAGAGCTCAAGGACAACATTCGTGAAGAAATAGCCGCTATTCCGGCCGAAATGTTGGCGAAAACGATGGAAAATGCTGCAAAAAGGGCACAATACGCCATCAACGCCAGAGGCGGCCATTTGAGAGATATCATATTCAAAAATTGATGTAAACAAATCTACTTGGAACAAATTAAATGATTAAGATTGCCAACCGCCAAATTTTTATTTTTTTCTTTGATTTTTTTTAAAAAAACATGGGTCCGTCGAATATGGGCAACCCTGTACATTATTTCAGGCTTTTCTTACTATACTATGAGATTTGGCGACTCCCATGAAACGTATGATTAATATTAAATTATGACCTCATTTTGGAAAGCGTTAATACATTTTTTTTCAAAATTTTTAAGTATTTTGCAATAAATTTCTACCTCAGTTGTTAGTTAATCTCTGTTTTTTTATTCTTATTAAAAATGCCGAAAAAGAGTTTAGGACCAGATTTAAATCAATTATCCCATGGAGCATATAATTAATATTAATCTATTATTTTGAGAAGCTATTTTTAAGCAATTCCACGATTAAGGTGTACCCGTTTTAAGCAAGATTACCTTTAAGACGAGCATTTCTCTTAAGTTATGTGACAACCTTAAGTGAAATTTTAGCAGATATTATATTAGAGAAAAATCGGCTTACATTAATCCAGTTTTCTTTGACTTTTTAATTTTAGGAAAAGTTCTTCTTGATTAAATTTCTACAACTTATTTGCAACTATCTTCATTTGTAAAAAAATGTTACAAAATTGCAAATCTCCTAACCTTTTCACACTTCTTTCTTTAATTAACCTTACAAATAAAATGATCAATTGTTGTTGTTTAGATTGTTTATACAATGTATTCAAGATTTTTTGCTCGTTCGTAAAAAAATTTAAATAAGAACTTATAGATGTCGTCATTTGGGAATTCTATTACCTCCATTTGAAATCATATCTAATGTTTGCACTGGTACATTACATAGATATGATATACAGGTATACGCACACAGACGGACAGACAGATAGTCGGAGAGACGAACGGACGGAAATATCTATGAAGTTCTGGGTTTATTATGTTCATTTTTTTTCATATTCTAAAAGCAAATGTAGTTGACTCTGTGTGAACGAACATTGAAAGCAATTTCATTTGTTTCGTAGAGAGACCGAATCCTTGTAACGATAAACTCTTCGACAGAATTTTAGTTTTAAAAAAGATAGTAATGTAGAAATGTGAATGTGTGCATTTGTATCTACATGTGTGTATTACACTTCAAGAAAAAAGTGGAATTTCAAATGTACCTTTTTCTCACATTTTTTCGAAAAAAATATCAAATAATTGGAAACCAAAAATGAGCATATTCAGCTGATATCAGTAAAGATAATTGTTGGCAAAGACATCCTTATCTGAAAAATTACAGAAAATATATGTTATCAGTCTATAGCCAATAAACATTCATGCTCTTTAGCGTCTCAGTGGTGGAGTAGGTAGCGTGCTCGCCTATGATTTGGGGGGTCGTGGGTTCGATTCCCACCAGAGGCTCTGGTCTGTCACTACAAAAATCGAGCCACATGGTCTTTGTAACCCGGCTATTGCTTGGACCGTAAAATTTACTTTGGATTCAATTCATATAAACTAATATATATTCAAGATGGAAATCATTAGGTTTTTTTATTATTATTAAAACATTTTATTTTATTTCCAATATTTTTTAATAACTTTAAATTGCTTCATCAGGGAAAAAAACAACTTATACTGCTGTAGTTTCTAAGGTTGCTATTGTATAAATAAAAAATAAAATAAAATGTTTTAATAATAATAAAAAAACGAGCGACCTCGAGCTTGAATATTTATTGACTTTTAATAATATCAAAAGGTCTAATAAAAACAACTTCTAATATATTAACAGCCGTTCGTATTTTCCGACGATATCTTCGGAAAGGTTTTGCAGTTATTTTGGACAAAAATCTGTATAAAGTGTCGTTACTTTAAAATTTTGTTTAGTTTCACATATAAATCGTTTGCAATATTTTGTTATTAAAGCTTGTTATTATAAATTATAAATATTATTCTGAAAATCGTTCTATTTTCCTAAACGTCTATACTACATTATTTTTCTTAGTTTAATAAGAAATCATATAACTTTTTAGTTATTCTAAGGCAGTGTTATGAATTATAAATATTATTCTGCCCATATTTCTATTTTCCACGATCATCCACTGGGAATTTTGTTGTTAATTTGACAACAAGTCGTTATAAGGTGTCTATACTTCTTTTTTTTAGTTTTATTAAAAATCAAACGCAATTTCCAGCTTAAGACCTCAGTAGTCAGAGCTTGCATTATATTTGTAATTTAGTTATAAGTATAATTGTTAATAAATAAATAAATAAACAAACGCAAATTTTTGGCGTTTAGGACTTGCTGTTGTACATTATACATATTCTGCACATCTTTCATATATATTTTCCAATCAACTTATGTTCATTAACAAAATGTTTACTTCAAAAGTCAGTGTAGATAGATATTTCCTTATAAACCCTAATAACATTATTTTCTCCAAATTATTTTTATTTTTAGTTTTTTTTCTATGTAGTTATCAAATATTGCCTTTTCCTGAACCCGAAAGTCATTGTAGAATTGCTTGGAGCAAACATATGCTCCCAAATAACAATTACATTCACCCATTTTCACACACATACATATGGGCATACATATGTATATATATATATATTTTCATAAACTTTCATAGAATCAGAATCATTGCTTCTCTCTGTCTGCAGGTGAATATGCAATTGTCTATGGCTTTATTGTACACGTTCCCTATTCTCTTCGTACAATGTTAATTAAATTAAGAGAGTGGAAAAAAAATCTAGAATAAAATAAAATATAAATGTAATCACCTGTACATATACATATATGAACAAATTTAGATTCACACAATTCTGCTACATTTATATGCACATACATACATACATTTGTAGGTAGGTATTTGTAATGTGTCTTTGTATTAAATTTAATAAAAAAAACGTTGGGCATCATAACTTCTAGTTTTGGGGCAGAGGAAAACCGAAACCTGTAACCGTTTGAAATGGTAATGAAAGTTTCACAATAATGTGTGCTTTAAAAGTGTACATTTTAAATATTATTAAATTAGAAAAATATCATAATTATTCCAAATAATTCCCCTGGAACATATGACTAATATTAATATCTAGATATTATATATTCTTAGGGCATCATAACTTCTAGTTTAGGAAAAAAAGCAGAAACTGTAACCGTATTGTGGGTTATGAAAGTTTTACAATATAACAAATGTATATCTTTTTTAGGCAAAACTTTCGTGCCCGTACTTAACACCCATGGACATAACGCCCAAAACGGTTTTGGGACTTATGTCCTTTAGTATACTTGGACATAATTCCCAAAATTGGTTTGGACATAACACCCAAAAAAAAAAAAAACGCGGACATAACACCCAATGCATGTTGGGACTTATGTCCTTAACAAACCGCGGTCGTAACTCCCAAAGTAATGAAAATGCAGTTCAATTGCTTGCGGAGGATAAAATTGGAAACGATTCCAAAATTTCCTCGAAGACCACGAGATTCATAAATTTATCTAAAAATTACTAATATATGACATAAATTGGAAAGTAACGGACAATTTTTATTAAACAACTGGTTTCGAAAAAGATATTTCCTACACATTGTCTTTGTCACCATCCATCACCAAATGAATCTAAAGGAATATTGATCCTAATGATCGTCACTAAATGATGGATGTGACTTTTTCGTCGTCTCAAGCTGTGGATACAAAAACAATTATTATTAATAATCTATATTTCTCAAGACAGACATGTGAGTAAAAAATGTCTAACATATAAAAAAAATCCTAGATTTAAAAATAAATCATTGAAATTAGGACATAAAGAAAAACTTTTTTTTTAAAAAATGGCGCGATTTTTTAAAAATAGTTTTTCCTTTTGTCCTAATTTCTTAGATTTATTTTTAAATCTAGGATTTTTTATATGTTTTATACGCGATTTATGCGCGATTTTTTAAAAATGATTCTCCCTCGGTCCTAAGTTCATTGTTTTTTTTTTGTCGCGCAATTAAAAAAGTAGTCTCCTGCGGCGCTTTCTTTGTTCTTCACATTTTATATCGTCTAGGGATCGTTTCATCTTTAAAAAATACATTTATTTTAATTACTTATTTGTAGGTTTGCCCTTTTGCCTTCATACTCATGACAAAAAAAAAACCAAATAATATGATATGCTCAGTTTATAGACTCAACCATTTTCAAACTCAAACCAAAAACTTTTACTACAGACATTGAGAGATATATGAGTAGAGAAAATACAATTTTGAAACCATGTAGGCATGGAAAATTGTGTCGTCAATATTTTGACGAGATTAATAAAAAATGTTAAGGAAGTGATACATACATTCCATTCTGCAAGCAGATTGTAGGAAGCGCTGAAGAATTTTTCATTTATCAAATGTATTATAACAGGTGGCGCAAAAGTAACCTTTCGATGTTTTGTGCCAAAGTCACCGACCGATTATTGGTCAAATAAATAGTCAGCCATATTCCGCGTTCTGGAGCAGTGTAGCGTAACATTGTTTATTAACGTGTATTTCGCATGTGTTTACTACACATCAACATTAGGCATTAGGGGCCAATCGCAAAATTTATAGCATTTTCTGATAGGAGGATTACTTTTGCGCCATTTATAGCATTATCTGATAGGAGGATTACTTTTGCGCCACCTTGTATATATTTCAGCCCAATGTAAATATATACTCCTATACTTCAACTTAATTATACATTCGCAAAAAAATTGTATTTCCTAAAAAATAAAAAAAATAAAAAAAATAAAATTAATGTAAATTAATAAAAAGGACATAACTCCCATTGGGCGTTATGTCCACTCGATACCGTCGGACATAAGTCCCAAATATTTTGGTTGTTATGTCCTAAATTGTATGCGGACATAACTCCTAAAATCGTTTTGGGCGTTATATCCGTTGGGAGTTATGTCACGGCACCTAAACTTTATAAAATTATCAAATTAGAAAAATATCACAATTATACCACATAATTCCCATGGAACGAATGATTAATATTTATTAATATCAGAATTTTACGTATACCTATTAAAATTATCTTGAGAGAGTTTCACACTAGATTTAAAGTGACTTTGCCCAGGGATTTTATGATTGATATTAATTTGAGGGTTGAGTTGGAAAAGTAATAATGATCTTTGCAATTCTTAATTAGACCTCGGATTATATGCAATTGCATATTTTTTGCAGATTGACAGAAAAATTCTGATTGGACCAAAATTCGTTTCAAAGAAAAAGGAATCGAAAAACAGGTGCATATTTGTATTTTTTTGCATATTTGTGATATGAAAAATATATACCAAATATGGAAATTATTGAAAGTAAAAATTTATTTCACAAAAAAGCAAAAAGGTCTAAAATTCGCACGACATATTGGACTATGCATTTCTACTAAGATTTTGTTGAAAACCATTTATTATTAAGGATGGCATTGCTTCTTTTTGCATGGAATCAATAAGATTTCTTGTTATCTTTGTATCTATGGAGTTCTAAGCATCTGCAATAGCCTGAAATAGCTTATTTTTATCTCCATTACAGATGCTTAAAACTCCATAGATACAAAGATATCCTTTTATCCTTTTGAGTCCTTAATACACAAAAATGTGTAACATAGTATATAATACTTAGAGAGAATGTTAAAATCTTTTTAATGGTACTTATATCATTCAAATCTGATATTCCGTTCAAAAGTTATGTCGACTTCAAAATAGCTAAATTTGTAAAAAAAAATTCTGAGAACAAACTTTGGCTCCCTATAAAATCTTCACCACTATGAAATTGTTCAAACGGTATTTCCGCATTATCTTTTAATATACGCAAATAAACGAAATGAGAAAAAAATATATATTATTATTTATTTATTATTTATTTATTTATATGAATTACAATACAAAGTAAATTTATATTCTAATTTAAAGGTCCAGGGAAAGCCGGGTTACAAAGACCATATGGCTAAATTTTGCAGCGACAGACCAGAGCCTCTGGTGGGAATCGAACCCCCAAACTCATAGGCGAGTACGCTACCAACTCACCTACTGGGGCGCTCAAAAAAAAAAAAAAAAAAAAAAAAAAAAAAAAAAAAAAAAAAAAAAAAAAAAAAAAAAAAAAAAATATATACGCGTGAAAAATTGCATCCAATTCTACATATGTAAATATTCAGATTGGGTCGGTTTCATTAGGAATTACCCCATACTTTTCATATACAGGGTTGCCCATATTCGACGGACCCATGTTTTTTTTTGGGCCCATTCCAATCGACGAGGCTTGTCCGCAGGCAACAATCTTTGCGTCAATTGAATTTTGTACGGGAACAAATGCAAATCAACGCGAATAATCCGTTGTAAAGTGGACCGAGCCATGCCCAACTGCTGAGAACGGCGTTTTTGGGATGTTCTTGGGGACCTCTCAACACTGGCTCGTACGGCAGCGATATTCTCGGCCAATCGCCTTGGTCGACTTTTATTTGGCCTCTTCGGATTAGAAAGAGCCTCGCCAGTCGAAAATTTTTCGTATAAACGCTTAATGGTGTTCTTAGAAGGCGCACTTCTCACATTTTTTAATATTTTAAAAGCACGTTGAGTTTTCACAATTGACTTCTTCTGTTGAATGTAAATTTCAACTATTTCGCGTGGCGTGTATTGTTCCATGGTAAAAATCTGCTTGGACTGACGCTTCAAACGCGGTATGTCATTAAGCGATCTGACATCTCTGTCAAAAGTTATGGCGTTGCCAGATGGGTCCGTCGAATATGGGAGACCCTGTTTGTATTTAGGCAATTTTTTTTTTGATGATTTTTGAAATTACCCAGTTTTCATTTTTGTGACACGATTTTTTAATATCGCATGTTTTGAATATTTTTGCCTATTTTTTTTGCATATTTGTTGCATATTTTTGCATATATTTTTTTCATATTTTTTTGCACATTTTTGCACATTTTTAATATGCACTCAAATTGCTTCAATTTGAGTAATGAAACGTCCAAATACAAATTTTGGTTCAAATCGGATGAAAATTGAAAGATATGCAAAAATCGGAGGTCTAATCATAATTAATATTTTATTTTCCTATTAAAAATATATTGATACAGTTTGAAACTTGATTTAAAGTGATTATACCTGGGAACGTATGACGAATATTAATTAATTACAATTTTCTTCCGAGCTTTAAAGGTATAAATTATTGAGATAGTCTCTACAATCATTAATAAAACAATATGAGAAAGATTAATTATTATTCAGTAAATTAACGTATTATTAATAACAACTTTGATTTAGAAAGTGATTGAATTACACAGTACAACACATGATTTTGGACTCAATTCTGAGAATTTGGCTTGAAAGTAGCCCCAAAAATAAGAACTTCAGCATCTTTCGTTGAAGTGAAGTTGGCTCAATTTATAATTTAATTGTCATGCGAATTTTTGCTCAAGGTGGATTTTTACACTTTTTCTTTTTATGTCAATAAGAAAAAATATAGTTCGTCTTCATAGAGTATATGCATGTTCGCTGTTGGAAGTAACCAATTCTGTATCTATTACCCATTCCTTGGAACGTATGATTAATATTAATTATTTTTTTAGTTTATACTTGTTTCTGGATACTAATTATTACTAATATTTCATTTTTTCCAGAAAATATGTGTTTGAATACTGAAACTATTCAGCTCGTATCTAATTTTTTTCGAATTTCCATTTGAGTACATTTCCTAGACCTTTTCCATTTTGTCCAATTTTTCCTCAATGATTTTTTTTTTCATTATTCGGTTCTTCCGTTGAAACTTTCCACATCACTTTTGCCCCACAATATTTTGTAATAAATATTTTACACAATTTTTAAACTTAATTGCAAGTAAAATATGTGATTACAATACAATACAGGTTCATATGTACGAGTATGAAAAGATGAAAATTAAATAAAAATATTTTCTAAGGCTTCAATAAGACACCAAAAGAAGTAATTGAGCAAAAACTATTTCCCATAAAATGGGGAAGAAAGCCATCCAAATTTTTTTGTGCAGGAAATTGGGAAATTCTCCTGGCTGCAGGTGAGGATTGGAGAGAGCATATATTCTTATAGGAGCACATGTAAGAATTCAGTTTTATTGAAGTCATATAAAGGTGATCACATTTTCCTATGTTTTGAGCAAAGTTTTGATGTACTGTTAAAGAGTGACAAATATTTTAAATTTTTAGGTATTGTAAGTTAAAGAATTAATAGGATATTTCATTAAGTTTTAAGGGTGAAGAACACGGTTGCGTATAAGTGATAATAATTATTGAGAGGAATACAAATACTTCTCATCAATAGCTGACAAAAGTTCCAAGTTAAGTATTTTGAATTCTGAACAAATCTGACAGAAGAGTTTTGACATAACATATGATATTTCCGATAACTCTGACCAGATTTTTCCATAACTTGTGGAAGAGAGTTGAACATTTCCCTGTGTTATACATGAAATAAGAAACAAAGTTATAGACAACTTTTTAAATTATGCATCGATTTTTTGGGAAGGGCCTCGTTTTATTCATGACCGATTATACTTTCTTAATAATTGTGAATTTTTCGCTGTTTTTAGAGATTTTAATTAAAAAAAAATATTACAATTTCTCAAAAATCGTATCGCAATATCCTGTAAGATATCTTTGACAGTGCCGAATTGAAATGATATTCCATAGTTAAGAGTGTGACGAACACTGTTGCGTATAACTGATATTAATTAATAAGGGAATTACAAACTGGCTGTAACTCGTAATCAAGAAATGATGTAAACTCAAAGTGTTTTGAATTCCTAACAAATCTGCCAAACTAATTTTGGTATGATATTTTCTAAATTCTGACTTGATTTTTCTCTGCGTTATGCATGAAAACGAACTATTGGTATATCTTACAATGATAGGGACAAACTCTTCTAAAAATTTTAGAATTTTTTGATTTACACGATAATATATTTATAGCAGTTGTATCCGTAAAAGGATGAGTACGCAATGTTTCAGCTCATTGAATTGGTACTCAATTCTGAGAATTGGGCGTGAAGTGGCCCCAAAAATAGGAACTTCTGGATCATTCGTTTAGTCAAGTTGGCTCAATTAATAATTTAATAGCCCTACGATTTTTGCTCGAGGTGGCTTTTTAGCACTTTTTATAATTTTTCTCGGTATACCGTACGTAATATTTCTTTTGTGTTTAAAGCAAACTTGTAGATATTGAATAGGAGAAAAAAATGCGGAACAAACCTACTCGAAAAAAGTGCATCCAGTGCATTAAAAATCGCAAAAATGTTCTGTTCTCTTTTATAAAGCTCTGTTTTAATGTTCTGTTTTATACGTATACGTATTACATATACATATACGTATTTTTCAATATTTTACTAACAGATATTTTATGATTTTGTGGGCATTTTTGCAATTTTTAAGGCACTGGATGCACTTTTTTCGGGTAGGCTTGTTCCGCAGAACAGAAGTTATTATTTTCGGGTCTACTTCACGTCAAATTCTCAGAACTGAGACCCAAAATCATGTGTTGTACTGTGTTATTTAATATTCTAAAAAATCCTTTTACTATGTATATCTAAATGAGGATGGTGTATATAATTTTGATCGTTTTGTCTATTTACATATGTACATCGTTTATAACACTTTTCCAATGGAACATGCTCTAAAAAAGTCTTCTCTTAAATAGAGTTTAACTTTACTTTCACCATGAGTCGTATGACAAATATTATGGGGTTTGTGGAATATAAATGTCCGTAACAGGGAGCGTATGATTCATATTATTTAATATACTATTAAAGAAAAATGCCTTTTAAATTACGTAAATGACAATCGATTTTAATATCGTTTTCTAAAATGTATAATAAACAACTAAAAGATTCAAGGAAAAATATTGTTGAGCGTAATTTGTCTGGACAACTTGCTATCAAAAAGGACAGAAAAATATTTTTATCCCCTCGATTTTTTTCTTGTCCCCAATAAAATATTCCTTTTAAGGAAAATACAGTTTTGAAAACTGTAAAAGAAGACTGAATAAAAATCTACTCAACATTTAAAAAACCGTTATCACTCCACCTCATAACACCCTTTACCATTTCCATGAATCTTACATAAATGTACATATATGTAAATACGAATATTTTAAACTGAACAATACCCACACGTTGTATTAAATTTAATTAAATATTTCTCATGCGTGCTGAAGACGAAGACAATGATGGAGTTTTAATATTTGATTTTACATTTCATATGCATTATTGAGAATAACAAATTACGACTTAGAGCTGCTCATATTATTTTTCTTTTGGCCCCAGACATTTTCATCACTACGAGTATTGGGTGATTTAGAAAAAAAATATAAAGCAAACAATTTCGTATTTATTTCATTCTTTATACCTTTCAATTTGTTAGAATTCTTGCAAAGCTGATTTATTGTCCGTTCAGAGAAGGATTTCAAGCCTTGGTAAGAGAAGAGGTGAATGCTTAAACAACTCCTCCGCATCAGCTCTGCTAAAAATAAGAAAGAAAATCAAATTAGAAATATATATTTTTCACTTTTTACTTTCGAGTAATATTTTACCCACTTTTTCATATCGATACTTTTTCTGTTCATTCGTTCTGGTGTAAATTGGTATTATTTGTAACTTAACATAGGATTACATTTCAAAGTATTTGTGTGTGCGTGTGGGAGCGCGTGTGTGGGTATCGGCTTTTGTAATAAAGCTATCATCACGTCTGGCATTGGGTACGGTTTCTGTATAACGATATCTTCACTTTTTTTCAACAATTTAGTTAATTTGCTCCTTCTCTCCTTGGCATGATTGCAGAGCAGCAGAAGTGTTTTATAAAAATACATTTTAGTTCTATGGATTTATTATCTGTATTGTGTTGCAAAAAATAAAACCAAATAAATGCTAAAGGTTAAACAAATGAAAAATACATTAAAATATAGATTAAAATGTTGTAAAGATTATTTGTACTGCGTATTTAAATAGGTTATAATGGGAAAAAGTTTTATAGATTACAGAATTAAATGGGATATTGCATTGTTACATGGGTGGCGGACACTGTTGCGTATAATTGATATTAATTATTAAGAGAAATAGAAAAATAGCTATAACTTTTGAAGAAAATGTGATAGAAACTTCAAGTAAAGCATTTTGAATTATAAATATATTCAAATATTGGGTTCATTTATTCTTGGATATTATTTTTAATATCTTTCTGTAGATTTTTCCATAACTTATAGAGGAGAGAATTATACATGAATAAATATCAAAATTGAGATAAAAATCTATGATGATGGCAATATGTTCAGAAAATGTAATATATAATTGATGTGTCCTATATATATATATTTTTTTTTTTTTTTGTTTACTCAGGATATAATTGAAAAGTTTTAAAAATTCACGAATTAAAAAGGGATATTGCATTGTTAAAGGATAAGGTACAACATTGCTTATAACTATTATCAATTAATTAATAAAATAAAAACATCTATATCTCTTAAACAAACAGTGATATAAACTCCAAATAAAGTATTTTAAATTGTAAAAAAGCCCACTACTACTACAACATGATATACCTCTGTCTTGATTTTTCCATAACTTATAGAGGAGAGTTCAATTCTTCTCTGAATTATACATGAATATATCGACAGTTTATATTCAATATCCTCTATCTTAAAAAACACAATTGTTCAGTAGAGCCAAAAAACCGTTTATATCCCTAATAAAAATAAAATTGTTTTTGTTCTACAATGTTTATTACATCTAACTACGTGATCTACTAAATAATATTTTTTTTAATATTTGAACCACGAGCCATTTTATGGAACATAGAGGATATTGCTATTCAAAAATTCTTCATGTATAAAAAAAGATAGAGGGTTTTGCATAGTAAAAAAAAATTATTTATGAATTCCACAAATTTTTTTAATATAAAATTATACATATTATAATAAAAATAATAAATAATAATAACAATGAATTAATGATTAATTTTTTATTTAAGTATTATCTATTTCTTGGGTTTAATTTTTGAATCCATTTTCAAATTGTCATAGAAAAAATAGTATTCTTGTGGAATCACAGGTTAGATATAAAAATAGTAATAATTTGAAAACTAAAGCTTCGGCTAAAAAAATTTAACCAAATTCGCGTTTATCATACTCTTTTCACCAAAGAACCATCTTTTAGAAGAAAAAAAAACAAAAAAAAAATAGTCCCAAATTATATGAAGAGATAGAGGTATTGCATTCAGAAAAAATAAGTGTGTAAGATAGAGAAATTACAAAAATGACCATAAAATCTCAATTTTTGTTTTTTTTATTTCCAAATTAGTACCATAGATGCGCCTTATTTTACCGAATATTTTAACATAAAAATCTCATTTTTGCAAAAATTGAAGATAGAGGGTTTTGAATATAAGCTCTCGATATATCAAAATGGAGATAAAAAATCTTTGACGATGGCAATATGTTCAGAAAATGTAATATGTACTTGATTTGCACCTTAATGTAATGGAAAAGTTTTATAAAAAGGGATATTGCAATGTTACAAGGATGAGGGACACCATTGCGTATAACTATTATTAATTACTAGGGGAAATGACAAATATCTATATCTCTTAAACAAACAGTGATACAAACTCCAATTACACGACAAATCGACGGTTTAAAAAAAAAAAAGGTTTTGATTTTTCCCATATTTTTTTTTTATTTCTTAGTACACCTGAAAAAATGCTTTTTGGGATTTTTTGAGATTTTTCCGATAACTCGTTCAGAAGTTATGGATATTTAAAAAATCGTTAAGATATCACTCAGTGTATCATGTTTTTGGTCACAACTTCTTAAGTTATGGTCCGATTTGTAAAATCAATTTATTTAAATGTTGGTATTTTTCGGTTCATTTCAGAAAAAATATAATAAAAAATTGAATTTTGTTTGTGTATGGTTTTTGTTTTGAAATTTATATGTAATTTTTAAAATTGTATTTTAAACTTCTATTAATTCTCTAACATATAACCTTTGGATGGAAGTCGGCATAACATTATTTAATTTTTTTTAAATTAAAAAAATGTTTGTAAGCCATTCTGTTTGTGGAAGAAGAAGAAAATAAAGGAGGCACTTCAGGAAGTATTTATTCCAAAACACCCGCCACCCCCCACTGATCCCTTACCACTGATAATATCCCTACAAATATTAATATGTATCAAAAGTAGTAGAAATCGATTGATTTTCTTAGTGATATTTTCGACAAAAGGATTCCTTAAAAAATCACTTTGTCGTGGAATTTCTCATATATTTGTTAACCTTATTACAGAATTAAAAGGTATACAGCATTTCCACAAGTCTGAAGTACACTATTGCGTATAATTGATATTAATTATTTGAATATGTTAAAAATACATACACCTTTTTGGATTCTAAAAAAACCCACCAGTTTTGTGATACTATATGATTATTTAAATGTTCTAAATATTTCACAACTTATAGGGGAGACATCAATATTTCTCTGAGTTATAGAGGAAATAGATATCAACACTGCGATACAAATCGATGCTGGGCCTGTCCGTCTGTTCGTCTGTTGTAATCAAGCTACATTCTAAAATAATTGAGCTAGATGACTGAAATTTGGAGCAAATACTCCTTGAATCTTGGAAATGAAAATGGGCAATATCGGTCTCATTTTTCATTAGTCCCCACATATAGCATCTCTTCGATTTTACTTCTTAACTCCATATAGGAAACAAAATTCAATAGATGGGACTGACAACTTGTAACTTCAGTTTATTTGTACCACAAACGCAAAACACGAACAACGGTTGTCATAGGTCCATGTTTTGATATAGCCCTCATACAAAGTTCCCACTAATTTTACTCAAATAAAATCATCAATAGCAGCTTTTGGATGCAGATTCTATGCAAATGCCTTTCATTATTTGAATATTTTATAATATATCCAATTGTCTGTATTGTACTATAAAATACAATCAATGGTTTTCGAATTGGATTCAGTCAGGCCTAACATAACCCCGCTTTTGCTTGTTTAATTTAAAGTAAACACTGTGGCGGGTATTTGGTATTAGTTACTAGGAATAAGTAAACGATGTCTATAAGTGTTTGAAAATGAATTTTCGTGACATTCCCATGCGCCGTATGATTACCAGTAATTGTATACGTAACAGGGAGCGTATGATTTACATTAATTATTTCTCTGGAAGAAAATGTATTATAAAATACAAAAAGGATTAAGGATTGAAATTTCCATTTCAAAAATTTGCACTAAAGACTTTAACGTTTCTGGGAGACATATAAAGGCTGCTTAAATTTAAACGCCGATGTTAATTTTGAAGAAAAAACAAATTATTTAGGAAATTATTTCTTTTTGTTATGATAATATTGGTATGGTTCAATTATGTATGGAACAAAATATCGGCCAAATGGCCGCCGTGACCTCGGCGGCACACCTCCATCCGATGGTCCACATTTTCGATGAGGAATAATTGAGGTTCTATGCCGTAAATGTGCCGAATTATCTCATCCTTTAGCTCTTGAATTGTTGCTGGCTAATCGACGTACACATTTTCTTTCAAATAATCCCAAATCACATGATCTTGGCGGCCAATTGACATCGCCACGACGTGAGATAACACGGCCATTGAATTTGTTGCGCAAAAGAGCCATTGTTTCGTTAGCTGTGTGGCAAGTTGCACCGTCCTGTTAAAACGACATATTGTCCACATCCATATCTTCCAATTCGGGCCATAACAAGTTCGTTATCATCTCACGATAGCGAACACCATTCACAGAAACTGCCTGACCGGCCTCATTTCGAAGAAGTATGGCCCGGTGACGTCGCCAGCCCATAAGCCGCACCAAACGAACTGGGCGAGCATGCACAGGTGTTTTCACATCTCCTGAAATTTGCGCACAATTCTCCCGATTGTGGACACATTTGGTCGATCATGCTGATCAAAAAACATCACGAAGTGCACGAAATGCATTTTGATTTGAACGGCCATTTTCGTAAAAGGCTTAAAAAGCTTTAACGTGTTGCTCGATTGTGTATCTTTCCATGGTGCAAATTGAGTTAGTATGAAATTGAGAAATGTCAAATGAAATGCAGAAAAAAACTTCACGTTTAGGTGTGGTTCACATTCAACATTTTTTGTTTCGCTGCCAGTAAATAAATTAATTCTACAGCAACAACTTCAACAAGAATGTTCTCCCCTTTCAATAAAAAAAATCCTCAGCAATGCAGTTTACCAGGATATTTTAGAAATGTTAGTTGCAGAGTTGGAGGAATTTTTTTTTACACCTCACAATAAATATCATGTAAATCAATGGAGCTATGTAAATATGTGATGAACAGACGTTTTTTCATTTATATTTTAATTTTTTTTTTGTTCCTCAGCTATCCTATAGAATTTATTTTGAATTTCTAACTATTATAGTTGCTGAGATATTGACATTTTTGTTTATGCACCTTTAAATTAATATCAGTCATACGTCACAATGGCCACACATATGAAATTTATATAGTTACAGTGACCGCTATGGTAATTATTATTTTTATTTTTTGTAATTCATATGTCTCTGGAACTTAGTTACCCTTAGTATTTGGACCACATATATTCCAAACTTGCAGTTTTTAGATGAATTTTTGCATTACACCTCACAATAAATAACATGTATTATAGCTCAATGGAGCTATGTAAATGTATGATGAACAGACGTTTTAGAAGTTTATTTATATTTTCAAATTTTACAGGTTTTTCAGCTATCCATTAGAGTTTATTTTGAATTTCTAACTATTATAGTTGCTGAGATATTGAAATTTTTGTTTATGCACCTCGCAATTAATATCAGTCATACGTCACAATGGCCACACATATGAAATTAATATAGTTACAGTGACAATTTGTTATGGGTTACTCCAATATAGCATCATAGTTATGTTAAATATTATTTTTTTTTAATTCATACTTCCATGGAAGCTTGTTACCCTTAGTATGTATTTGGACCACATATATTTAAGTACAAGCCCGAAAGAGACATGACGCACTTTTAATTAAAGAACATTATGAGGGCAAAATATGTTGGGTATATTACTTCCACGTAGAGACATTGGTTTAGTTAACGTCGTTAAAACAATTGGAAATTAAAAAAAAATAATTATTTTTGCTGGCACATAAAAAATCGTAAACAAATATTTATAAAATCAATCAAAAATATTTAAAAATTTCTTTCTCTAGCCCAAAAAATAAAAATAATAAGATATGTCATCCCGGAGCGAGTAAGTTGTCAGGTACGAACGAATAGAAATTTCAACGAGTAGGACTTCAAAGAGTGAGATTTTCCGCGGATTTCGGACCGATTTTCCCGAATTTTTTGTAATTGTTACAATTAAAAAATTAATATTAATCGATTAGTTCGCGTGTTCGCGGAAAATTGTTTTTTTCGCGTGTGACATTTCATTCCTATTCATTCGTAACTGATAGATTTTTGTGCCGGACGGCACATCTGTCTAATTTAAGGTCTGTGGTCTTTTTGGATTTAGGGACTTTATATTAAAGAACTTTATGAGGGCAACAAATGTTGGGTATATTACTTTCACGTTGAGACAGTTGCTTAGTAAATGTCGCTAAAACAATTAGCAATTAAAAAAAACTTTTTTACTTGCTGGTACATAAATTTTTTTAAAACATAAATAAAAAATCAAACAAAAAAATATTTATAAATTTTCTTTGTCAAGTCTAGCCGACTTTTGGGACCGCCCTCGTATATGTTATACGGTTAAATGGTTTCAAACTGATTTAAAAAAGACTTTTAAGGTGATTTTTTGCAATTTTAAGTTAATTTTTGGCAAAGTTGTACTCATTTTCTGCAGAACTTTAACTTAGTTTCTTTTGATCAGTGGTATAGTGCGTATGATTAACATGAGTATATGTTCACTAGTGCGGATGACTAATTCTAATTATTGTACAATGGTGCGGATAATTATTATTTAGATTTGAATTAATATATTAATCTTCCTTAGCTTTCTTATAACTACAAGGATTTCATGTTTTGAGTATTTAGGGCTGGATTCTTAGGATTATCAACCCTTCCTGTTTTTGCAATTACTTTGAGTAGGCTTGTTCTTTTTGTTTTCTTTTCCTTTCTAAGCCTTTCAAATGTAATCTCGTTTATTTTCACATTTAAAATTTTTGAAGAAGATTTAGAAAGCCTCTTAAATTCTCTGTTATTCAACCCACATTCTAAGAAATATCAAATTTCACCTTTTAACCATCCTTTTTATAAAATTTCTTTGAATTTTGCGATAATTTTTTTGTATATTTTTAATTTACCCTTTTCTGACACTTTCCACTCAGATATTGAAGCCATTTTCCAGGTAATCTAAAGTCTAAAATCTGTCATCTGTTTTCTGTACTTCTCATAGATTACCACAAATGCGATGGCTTAATTATTTTTCGGTCTTTTAAACAAACAAATTTCCACAAATAGACAAACAATCAAAATATTGTTGGAATCATCCTTTTTTCCCCTATAAATCTGTTTGTTTATTTTGTCCTTTTTAATTACATTTTCGCTCTTCCATATAATTTCAATCTATTGTTTGAAGGCAAAAGAAACCCTTTTTTGGAGGGTTACGGCGACAGAAACAGAAGGACTGATTTCTGGCAAAACGACAAATAAACTCGCTATCAAATTAACAATATGCCATTGCTGTGCTTTGGTTGGCTTGATTTTTAAACAAATGAATTTACAATAAAAAAACTCTTCGTACAAAAAACCCTGTAAATGTTTTTGTAATTTGCATAATTAGTTTAAAAACATTCATTTAAATGTGGGAAAAATCAGCAACCTTTTTTCGTCAAATCAAATAAAAAAACAAACAAAAAACACACACATAAGTTCACAGGATAAAGGTCATTTAGTTAATCAAATACCGAGAGAAAAAACAAGCATAAAATGTTAAATAATAATATAATTATGAATTTCACAAAAAAAAATCGAAAATCAAAGGATTATTTCGCTCTTTCTTTTTTTGTTTCTTCACAAAAAGAGAAGCAAAACATTATTTATGTTTTTGACTGTAGTACGTATTATTGAAAAGGGTTTGTCATTAGCAATCATACATTTGATATGCACCGTTGTTAGCTTTTTGTTTGTTGTTGGCTTAAGTTAATTAATACGCCAATCAAATGTTGTTTTGATGATCTCATTAAAAATGCATCAATCATACGTGCGTTGTTTATGAGTAATTTCTTTCAGAGTTTTTACAGATCACTCCATTTTTCAAATGAATATAATTTGTAACATTTCCTGCCAGTTTCTTTTTTGTGGAGTTTGCTTTGTAACATAACGTATCATGCTCCATATATATAATAATGTTTACTCTCGGGATTACGGAGTTTCAGATACATATGTATTAATGTTGAAAAAAGGATGCGGAAGTATGGATGGAAAATGTTTGAATGTAAGCCAAGAGACCCCTCAATATTATTAACAGATTCATGATTTGTATTTTTTATACAAATAATACTCGTAATAAAACATTTTTACATAATAATTAATAATATTTACTTTTTGCACAACAGTGCCAATGAGTTATATTAATTTTGGTACACTGGTGCGAATGACTATTACTAATTATCCTCTCACCTTACAGAGGAGGTATATATAATTTTCTACGAGCCAAAAGTGTAACACATCGCTGGTGTGACCTAAGTGTGTATTGTGGAAATTCGATTTTGGTAATTTTAAGGCATTTGAGCATTGTCCGTCCGCCCGACTGTCTGTCTTCTGGCTGGTGCGCACGATAGCTCCTGAAAGGAGGAACCGCTTGACTTCAAATTTGGTATGCGGTAATATTTTTCTCCATCTCAGACAAAGTTCGAAGATGGGCCATATTGGTCCACTCTTTCTAGTTCCTCCCCCACAAAGGGTTAATATTGATTCTTTAATAACTTCTATACCACTTACTCTAATCTTCTAAAATTCCACATACAGTATTAGTATATTACTTGCTATCACCTCGAGAAAAATGGGAGAAGTTTTCACACAAATTTTGGTACGTCTCACTCAAATGGAACATTTTTCACAAAAAGTTAACGGCTTATAAATGCGATTCCTGTCCATAAAACACTTGAAATTGTTTACAGTGTAATGCTTTTATAGTATATTTAAAAATGGGAGTTATTGCCACTCCCTTTTATGTACCTCCCATTTTTGTAATTTCCACTATTTTTGCAATAGGGTCATAATTTATACATTTACCCACAGAGAGGCAGTTAGAATATTTTGTAATTTGTAAATTGTGTGCCAGCAAAATTTTTTTATAGAATTCTAATTGTTTTACGGCATTGACTAAACCACTGTCTCTACGTGAAAGTGATATTCCCAACATTTATTGCCTTATGCATAATGTTGTTTAATTTAAAGTGTATCATGACTACATACGGCTTATACTTCAATAAATATCGTCCAATACTAAGGGAAACTTCCATGGAAACATACATTTTCAAAAAAAAAAAATTTACTTAACCATACAATTTTTTTTCTTTTGCTATCATAAAATGTTATGCCTACGAAAAGGTTTATAGGTCTCGGAATCAAATAAAAAATTTTGTGTTGTTTTTGTTACATACATATTCCGGACCTCTTTCTGCCTTGCAGTGCAGAGATTTTGCAAAAACTTCTCCATTTCTTCCGTCTTGTGCCTCTGTTCTGGCTGTTCGGGGCTCTATTATTTGTTCTGTAAGAGCAACGTTAATTGTATCTAGGGTATTCTTCTTCTTCCTCTAGTTCTTGTACTAATAGGTCTTGCAAAACGACACTATACGAGCAATCTAGCAACAGAAGTCGCTGAACAATAAGATTGAGCGCAGCAAACTAAGATGGTTTGGACATGTTGCCAGAATGTCAGAAATCCACCTGCCAATGCGAGTGTTTGCAGCAAAAATTGTTGCTGCATAGTGTTATTTATCACAAATTTATAAACCATAACCGTGAGCCACACAATAGTTTTTTGATGATTTATTCGAGTAACCCATAAAAAGTTGCCACGGTCACTGCTATTATATAAATGTTATATGTGTGGCCATTGTGACGTATGACTGATATTAATTGCGAGATGCATAAACAAAAATGTCAATATCTCAGCAACTATAATAGTTAGAAATTCAAAATAAAGCCCACTGGTTGCTGAAGAACCCATAGAATTTTAAAATAAAAACTAAACTTCTAAAACGTCTGTTCATCATATACACAGCTCCATTGATTTACGTGATATTTATTGTGAGGTGTAATACAAAAATGCACCTAACTCTGCAACTAAAAAACTCCTAAAATTTTCTGGTAAACTGCAATGGATTGCTGAGGATTTTTTATATTAAAATGGGATGACATTCTTGTTGAAGTTGTAGCTGAAGAATTCATTTATTTACTGGCAGAAAAACATTTTCTAGTACTGGCAGTGATGAAGTTATAAAAGCCGATTTTAGCCGACTCTGGAGGCCATCGCTCTTATTTTTGAGCTGAACAATTAATTCCTGAACATAAAATCTAAAATCAAAGTGGTCAACCTTCAAGTAAACCCCAAAAACTAGTTACAAGATTTTCAAAACTGAACCGGGTGACGTATAAGTGATATTAATTATATATACGTATACCCAAAATGTCTGTAAAATGGGAACTATAAGTGCTAATAATACCAAATAAACTGCTAAGGATAGCTAAGAAGTCCAGCAAGGGCAGACTAATACAGCAGAACTTCTGATATACGAGGGCGGTCCCAAAATTTGGGAAAATTTGTCTTAAGTTCTCCACATAATCTGCATTTACCTCGATACTCTATCTCCGGCGATTTTCAATAGCTCCGATACCCTGTTTATAGTAAGAACTGTCTAGCTGCTGAAAATAGCAATCAACCGCAACCTCCACCTCTTCACTGCTGGAAAAAATTTTTCCGTCGAGCCAATTTCCGAATTTTGAAACAACAACTAATCCGAGGGAGCTAAATTAGGTGCGAGCTGAAGCAATTCGATCTTAAATTCATTGATTTGGCCATCGCAATAGCGGATGTGTGAACTGGTACATTGTGTTGATTGTGAGCAAACGCGGCACCCAGCTTGCGCACAGCTTTCTCATCATCAAATTGTCCGTTAATATTTGATGTATAGCACTTTTTTAAATGCCTAATACTTCAGCTAGCTCATGAACCTTGAACCGACGGTCATCCAGTACTATTTTTCTTAAACATTTATGGCGTGCAAACTTCAATCGGTCGACTACTACGGGGTTCGTCTTGGCAGCATGTACGGCCCCGTTTAAACCCAGCACCCAATATTGTATAGTTGTAAACGAAGAAAAAGATTCCTCCAAAGTATAATCTAACACGGTTTTAATATTGTTTGGACTGAGACCTTTTAAATTAAAGTATTGTTATTGTTTACAAATGCACTGATGAAGTACACGTTTGAACGCTTAAAAAACCAAACGCTTAAAAAAACTTGAACCTAAGAACTTATGTTTTAAAAGATTTTTATCACGAACGTTTTTTTCAAACTATCTATATGTCAGGACGTCGAATTTTAGGACCGCCTTCATCCATTCCACTAAAAATTTAACTCTCTTGTCTTGGACTATTTTTTATTTTTTATTTATGATATTTTACCTGTTTTATGACCGATGTTGGTAAACTGCTGAAAATATCTCATAACCCTCTTCTGTTGTTTAAATAATTAGATTACGATCCTAAAGTATAGCCAAAGCCTTCAGATTATGCACCAAAAGCTACTTGTATGATATTTAATCAATTAATAAAAAGTGAACCGGGTGACGTATAAGTGTTATTAATTATCTATACTGATCCAGAAATGCCCGTAACTTGAGAACTATAACCGCTAGAAATATCAAATAAACTGTAATGGATAGCTAATAAGTCGTCCAAGGACAGAAAAATATAGCCAAACTTCTGACATTTAATGGAAATAATTGTTTCTGTATTTTCATTCCACGTTATCTATATTGTCTTGAACTCTTTTATTACTTATTTAATTTCGCCCACATATCTAACATTAATCTTATCAAAATTCTCAGAACATTAAAAAAACTTACAAGATTTGATATGTTTTGTAAGGGGCGAATACAAAAGCTGATTTAACTCCTCAACTAGAATTGCAATATATTCCGATATACCCATATTTTATGAATGCATTTATATACTGAGAACATGAAGTTATTCTATAGAAATAGTGAAGAAATTGTAGCTGGAGGATTGATTCATTTAATAAAAGAGAAAGGCTTTCTATTGACATAGTTTGGAGTTGTGGATACACAAATTGGCAGATTCTGCCAGATTTCTCTTCACCCATTTGGCTGTGGAAACTGATTTTGAGAGACTGAAAATTTACCATCACCCAGTTTATTTACCCTTACATTTAAAACCAAATTAGTAAATGACCTGCAGATAATACACCAAAAGTAAGTCACAGTATTTTTAAGTAATCAATCAAAATTGTACCGGGTGACGTATAAGTGATATTAATTATCAATATTTACGCAGAAATGTCTGTATCTTTTGAGCTATAACTGCTGGATGTATCAAATAAATTGCAGTGGATAGTTAACTAGACGCCAAAGGCCAGAAAAATATGGTGAAACTTCTGAGTAAACAGAAATATTTTTACTCAATTTTCATTCCATTAAAAATGTATATCTCTTACTTAGTTAATTAAGAATTTATTTTTATATTTGTGGAATTTGAAGAATCCTTTTATTTACAGAAAGAGAAAGATATTAACAGGTATTGTGAATAAGTTGTAGATGAAGAATCTACTTATATACTGAAACATAAGTGTGTTCTATTTTCATAGTGCAGTAGTTGTAGATACATATTTCGGCAGACTCTGACACAAATTACCCTTCGTACATTTTACTTGCATTATTGAATGTCCTTCAGATTACGCACCAAAATAAAAATTTTGATATTAAAAAAATAAAATCAGTCTTTTAATCAAGGACCTTGAGCCAAACAATAAGGAGAAAGAATTAAAAACATGAAGGTCAACAATCAATATAAACAACATAGTTAAAGAATTTTTGAGCACTCAATCAAAACTGAACCGGTAGACGTATAAGTGATTTTAATTCTCGATACTTATGCAGAAATGTCTATAACTAGGGAACTAAAACTGCTATAAATATAAAATAAACTGCAACGGATTGCTAAGAAGTCGCCCAAGCACAGAATAATATAACAAAACTTTTGATAGATCACTGACATATTGGTTTCTATGTTTTTATTAAAATGTAAACTAATGTCTTTTTTCTTTGTTTATTTTTTATTTTAAAAGGTTTATATACAACGGTTTAAAATTGGTATAAAATATAATTAACTTCGCAAGTAGAATAGCAAGAAATTCCTTGTAAACTATGGGTATTCCTATAAACACCAGATATCTTAAGAATCAATTTATATACTAAAAATTAAGCTATTTTACAGTAGTTGCAGCAGAAGAATCTATTAGTGTAATAACATTTATTCACTACTTTAGGTATGGAGACTGATTTTGGCACACTCCTCTGACATAAAACCAATTTAGTGAAAAGTAGTTACATTATTTTAGAGCAATCAATCAAAACTAAACTGGGTGACGTATAAGTGATATTAATTTGCAGTACTTCTGCAAACATTTCCGTAACTGAAGAACTATCACTGCTAGAAGAATCAAATAAACTGCCACGGGTAGCTTTGACGTCTACCGAGGATAGAAAAATATGGCAAAAATTCTTGTAAATCATCAAAATATTTTTTCTGTATTTTCATTCCAAAGAAAATATATCTTTTTATTTTGTTTAATTTTTAAACTTGAGAAATTTTCACTCACAATTTCAATTAAATTTGGTTTAGTGAAAAAGTAATAGCTAAATAATCAATTTATTCTATTGGCATAGTTTGGAAGTTGTGGAGAGCGATGTTGACAGACTCAGGCACAAATGACTATTCATCCATTTTATTTGCCATGTGTAATTAGTCCATGACACTAAAATATAAATCCTTCAAACCAAGTGTTAGTTGTAGGATTTTATGAGCAACCAATCAAACCTGAACCGGGTGACGTATAGGTGATATAAATTCTGAATACAAATGTAGAAATATTTATAACTAGGGAACTATAACTGCTATAAATATCAAGTAAACTGCAAAGGATAGCTAAGAAGTCGCCCAAAGACAGAAAAATAAAACTGATATATCATAGCAATATTTTTATTGTATTTTCATTTCAATGAAAGTAAACTCCTTATCTTGATATATACTTTATTTGGGAAATTTTCAATTTAAATCCAACTTAACAATCCTTCTATTTACTGAAAGAGGAAGCTATTCTGTAGGTATAAAGAAGTTGTTGCTGATGAAAGCATTTATTTACTGAAAGAAAAATAAAGTATATTGGCATATTGGGTAAGATGTAGAACTGTCTGCGGTGATTCTGGAACAAATTACAACTCATCCACTTTATTTACTCTAAATAATTAGCTCACGACCCCAAGATATAAAGCCTAAATATTGAATGTCCTTCAGATTGTACACCAAAGCCTAGTCACCGGAGTTTTGCAAACAAACAATCACAACTGAACCGGGTGACGTATAAGTTATATTAATTCTCAATATTTATGCAGAAATGTCTGTATCTTGGGAACTATAACTGCTAGAAGTATCAAATAAATTGCTGTGGATAGATAACAAGTCGCATAAGGAAAGACAAATTACATATCATTGAAATATAGTTTTCTCTGCTTTCATTTGCAATGACAATATATCTCTTTTTTGTTGTTCTATTTAATCGCCTTTCATTTTAATTTGCTTGTGCGAAATTTTCTCCCACAAGTGAAACGTTTAAGACATCTCCAAATTGCTGCCGTGTGATAATCATTCGCCATTATTCACTTTATGCACAAGCAATAAAATTCCGAAAACGGAAACGGAAATACCAATGATCTTTTCGAATGAAAAATTATATATGTCCACATATGAAAAGCGAAGCTTCATTGTTGGTTTCGTTGGAAAGTAAACATAAATCATGTGATAAATTTACTTAACACTTTCTGTGGCTTCTGCCGGCGCCGCCGACTGTTCCCGAGAATTGGGGATGGATATGAAAACTTAAATGCAGCATTTAACTATAAATGGACAAAGTCCTTTTTATGACAGTCTGACATTCTTTTTTATTTGCAGTTTAAATTGTTGCAATTTTTTGTGCTGTGGGTGTGAGTGTATGTGTGGATGTGAGTGTATGTGCGTAGGAAGTGGATGTGACTTAATGATTGTATGCGTGTATGTGTCGGTATTAATGCATTGAAAAAAAAACTGACAATAAAACTCTGTTTCTTTCACTTCACTCACTGTTAATGTGTTTGTGGTTATATCACGAAATTATTATCAGCATAATATAATTTGCTGCGATGGCTCGTGTTCCTTTTGTTGGTTCATTATTAAACGTCTTCACAATTTTTATGGCCTTTAACAACAACATAAAAAATCTCACAGGATGTGATGATGATGAGGACGATCGGAAGAAGGAAGAGAAGGAACAAAAGCAGGACCAGCAAAGGATAATTTTTTCAGGACAGAATACTGATGATGCTGACAATGGCAATGACTGCTGTATTCATTAAATCCCCTCCAAAAATGTGTTGACGTAGAAAGTAAAATTTACACAGTGTAAGGACAAGAAGAAACCTTCCCTTGTCCCCTTACATCACAAAACCAAATGCATTATTTTTCGCCTTTTTTGCCATTGAAAGGATATTCTCTAGGGTAGCTCGCATAAGACTTGCAGAGAACCAGCATTGGAACGTTGTTAATTATTTGTGTTAAATGTTAATGTCACGTTTTTTGGAGTGTTGTGAAGTCATAAATTAAATCGTTTAATTGTTGTAGCAGAAGGATCATAAAAAGGATACACACTGTGTTTCCTTCTTGTGCTGCTTCATTGTACTCATAGTCTCTGGACTTATGGCAAAGTAAAAATGGCAGTGAAAGAGTTTCCGCAGCACAAAAACAGAGAAAAATAAGAACAGTTGCTGCCAGTAGCTTCATAACTGAGTTATTTAAGAGGAAATTATTATGCAGTTTCATTTCATTAATAAACGTTTTCACTTTTTATGGCGCTCGCACACTCAAAACAAATTGTCATTTAACTATGACATTACTTGATGACAAATTACGTTTAGAAGCTATCCAAATGGGCAATAAAATTATTGGATAGCCAAGAAAATTTCAAGGTTTTCAAGGTCACCTGAAATTAGTAGAAAGTATAAGGTCTCCTATGCGTATGAGTTATATTTAAAGAATTTCGTTCATTTTAAAAAGATCCCGGTGACTAATTAAAAGAACTTGGGCAGAAATGCATGTAACTCGGAAACTGTAACTGTTAGAAATATCAAATAAACTGCAAGGTAGATTAGAATGCGGTCAAAGTCAGATAAGCTTAACGATTCTTTTGATTTATCACAGAAAACTTTTTCCGTACATTATTCCTATGAACATAGATCTATAGCTAGTACATTCTATAGCTTGGAAAATAAATATATATTGCCTAGCCCTTCTTTTAAATAAAAAGTAATAATTTTCATTATAACAACTTTACATTATGATTAAAATTTATTAATATTTAACATTAAAAAGTGACTTCTGGAATTTTAATTGGCTTAATATACAAGAGGTCTCCTATGCGTATGAGTTATATTAAATAATTTAGATTCAATTAAAAGTGAACCCAGTGACGTATAATTGATACTAATTCAAAGTACTGGAGCCGAAATGTCCGTAACTCGGGAACTGTAACGGCTAGGAATATAAAATTAACTAAAAATATCAAATAAAGAGATAGAAATCGGCCAATTTCAAAGGCTTAACGATTATTTTGATATATCGAAGAAATCTTTTTCCCATATTTTATTCCCATTAACATAAATCTTTTTTTCTTCATAACTTCTTTAAATTATTAATACAATGTATTAACATCTTCGAAGTTCCTTTAAAAAGAAAATATTATGGAATTTTAATTGGCTTAATACAAATGGGTCTCCTTCGTATGAGTTATATTAACGGGATTTCGATTCAATAAAAAGTGAACCCGGTGACGTATAATTGATACTAATTCAAGTACTTAGGCTGGAAAGAAAATCAAATGAACTACAAGGGATATCTCAGAAAACAGCCAAAGCCAGAAAGGCCTAGAGATCCTTTTGATATATCTTAGAAAGCTGTTTCCGTATTTAAATCCTCTAACTAGGGTATTCTCCTGACTATAAACCATTTTGCTTTAACACTTTTTAAATAAAAAGTAATAATTTTCTTCATAATAACTTTAGATTATGATCAAAATTAAATATTCTTGAATTTTAATTGGCTTAATACAATTGGGAATCCTAAGCGTATGAATCATATCAAAAGAATTTAGATTTAATAAAAAGTGAACCTGGTGACGTATAATTGATACTAATTCAGAGTACTAAGACAGACTGATAGAAATGTAAAATAAATTGCTAGGGATAGCTAAAAAGTCGGACTAAGTAAGATAAGCATAGCGATTCTTTTTATATATCATAGAAATATTTTTTCGTATTTTAATCCTATGATCATAAATCTCTAAGGGGATATTATCCTGACTATAAACCATTTTGTTTTAATACTCCGATAAAATACAAATATATATTGCCTAGCCCTACTTTTTATAACCACCACCATATAATGGGGGTATAATCCTTTTGTCACTCCTTTTGTAACACCACTAAATATTGATCTGAGACCCCATAAAGTATATATATTTTTAATCGTCGTAAAATTCTTAAATGATTTAGCCATGTCCGTCTGTCCGTCCGTCCGTCTTTTGTAATCATGCTACAATCTTAATACTTGAGCTAGGTGGCTGAAATTTGGTACATATACTTCTTATATCTGCATGTATGTTGGGATTGAAAATGGACAATATCGGTCCACTTTTTGATATAGACCCAATATACAGCATCTTTCCTATTTGACTACTTAACGCCACAGAGACCAAAAATTTAAAGTGATCGGGCCCGGAATCCTTCACACGAGCAACAGTAGTCATAGGGTCATGTTTTGATGTAGCCCCCATACAAAGGTCCCTCTATATTTGACTTCGAAACGCAAAAAAAAACTCAAATTTCAACGGATTGGGCTGAAATTAGGTAAAATGAGTTTATTTGTATCCGAAACCATTCACATGCGATCCATGTTGGAGGGTATACAAGATTCGACATGGCCGAATTTAACCCTTCTTTACTTGTTAAAATTAAAATTAATAATTTTCGTGTTGTTTTTAATTGGTTCGAGACCATATGTTTCAGCTACGTTCTGTCTATTGCAAAAAAGTAATAGAAACAAATACAAAAAATTGGTAGAGATTTTTATTTGCTTAGTAGAATTGACTACAGTTTCGATAGACACCACTCTATCATCTTCAGAATTCAGTAGCAATTGTGTATGTCTTTAACTTAAATCAGCTGAAATACTTATGGGAGCAGTAAACTGAATTTAACAAGAACTACTAACCAAACCCGTATTTCGTAATAATTTTCTTCATAACAACTTCACAAAATTATTCAAAATTAAATATTCTGGAATTTCAATACAAGTGAGTCTCCTATACGTATGAGTTATATTAAAATAATTTAAAAACTGAACCTGGTGACGTATAATCGATACTAATTCAAAGTACTTAGGTATAAACGTCTGTAACTGGAGAACTATAACTGCTATAAATATAAAATAAACTGCAAGAGATAGCTAAGGACTAAGTGAGACAAACATAGCGATTTTTTTATGTATCACAGAAATATTTTTAGTTTGTAATCTTCTGACCACACTGTGCTAGTCCAAAAATGTAACACAAACCCAATGGATAGACCTATTTCGGCCATGCAGAATCCAGTGGCATTAGCCGTTTTTCTAAGTTAGCTTTTGTTATATCAGAAAATATTTATTGATATTACTTTTTGATTTAAATTTTTGTAAATTAATTTTCGGTTAGCCTCTATGGAAATTATAAAAGTAACCAACAAAACCTGCTATGTTATGAAACCTGTTGATTTTTCATAAATAAATTGAAACCAACGAAAAAATTCGGCGATTTGTATGACGTTTGACATACTCGTATGATAAAATTTTATGGCAACTTTTCAGGGATAAGGGGGTGAGTTGCATTGAGGACTGTTTTGAGAGAAATAGTTATACATAGGTTTCCTTTATTTCGTTCTTTGGGCTTAATCGTGTATTCCAAAGCCTTCCACTTCAAAATCACCACCGAGATAACTAACCTCTCTGATTTCCCAGTAAACTTTATGGTCAAAAATCGTGACAACAAGAGCTAACCAGCAAAACGGCCGATACCACTGGATTCTGCATGGTCGAAATAAGTATGTATGTCCATAGTATATCCTTTCTGTTACATTTTCAAAGTGTCCATTTCTACTTAATTCATATATTATCTTTATTATCTATACTTTTGCTATACGAGTATAATATATATAAAAAAAAATGTAAATCGTTGACATTTTAATTAAACTGTATCACCACTACCTCCATAAGTAATAGTAATATTTTAAATAATAAGGCATGGTCCATCCCTGCGTATGACTGATATTAATACAAATATTCCTTTAAAGAACTTGTCATAACTTCTGTTCCAAATCAGTTAAACCTACGAAATCAAGGAATTTATATATTCTAAAATATTTATGAAAGACAAATCATACTTTTTTATCAATTGGAAACATTCTGGTCTATATGTTTCAAACATTTGTTATTTTCTGCATTTGATTTGCAAACTCCTATTCCACATCATTTAAACTCATAAAATCAAGCAATTTATATTCTCTAAAATATTTATGAAAGACAAATCATACTTTTTTTATCAATCCTATCTACCTACACTTTCTGGTCAATATGTTTCCGGAAAATTAAATTCAAACATTTGTTATTTTCTGCATTTCATTTGCAAATTGATATATTCTTGTATGTACAATCAAACATCTACATTTTCTCACTGTATAAACAATTTGTTTTAAATATGTTAAAAAACAGATTGCATTGTATACATCATTTATGTCCACGTTTGCTTTCTGCTTGTTTTTCTTGTCATACACTTAACAAACTCATACATAATTCCAGCTTCTTTGCCCCTTTTTTCCTCAATTTTGTTTCCGTTCACATATACGAGTAGTTTATCACTCATATATTATTCTCCTCCTGACACACACACGCACACATGTTGTGGGATGGTAGGGAAGTTAAAATTGGAAGAAGAATGGCAAGACTTCAAGGTAGACGAAAAAAACGAGAATCAATAAAAGTCAAAGTTTTTGCGCTGCAGTTTGCCGGAAGTAGATTTTGCCTGTTTGGGTGACTTTTCGTTTTGGAAAAAAATCTTTTTTTATTTTCTTAATTTTTTGTCTCCCATCCTCTTCTCTCTGTGTATTTCTGCAATGATTTCCGCATCAAATATTGATACAGTTCGTTAAAAAGATGTATGGGCTGGAAGTTAAAGCGGCAGGGAGTGTTGGTGGTGCGGAAGGAGGAGGGAAATCAATGACAAGTATTTGAAAAACTGCTGCTGCAAACAGGATGTACCCTACAATGTGCAGTGCAAATTGCTTCCTTCGAGCAACCGCCAAGTCTCAAGTGTCGAGTGAATGATAAAGGAAACAGATGGAGCAAAACACGATTTGAAAAGGGTTGCTTTATGACCACAACAGATGACATACATACATAAATATTTTTTCTTTTATTGATTTAAAATGGGAGAGATAGTATAACAGAAATGTCATAAATTCTAAATTTATTTCTATTAGATTCAAAGTTTGTGTTTTTGAATTTTGTTAAATAATCTGAGGTGGTTTACTTTTATTCAATGAATTAAATATTTGATTTAATGACATCAGAAAATACCTTCTCATCAAAAAGTAAAATTTTTGTAATAATTTAAAAACTAAATTTTTAAATGCTTGGGAGGGTATAATTTATGAATGAACTAAACATTTTTCACATCATATCTAATTTGTTCACATTATATGTATATCTTTGTTTCAAAAAGAACACAAACAGATTGTGTTAATTTCCATGTACTCCACTCCTAAGGAGCATGAGCTGTAGAAAGCTAGAATAATTGAAATTTGGGTGATAAATACTATGAAATTCCTAGGGGTACGCCAATTTTTTATTTACAAACAAACAAAGGAAAATTCCACAAAAGCAATATAAATATATTGACCAAATGAGAATACCGCATTGCCTATGATTGACATAATTCCAACAATAATTTCTATAATTTGCCAATAAGCTTAGGATCTCCTTAAGACATTTTTAATTAAACAGAAATGCTCTCCAAAAAGCAATACCCGTATAAGTACTGAAAGTACTATAGTGCGTATGATTGCTATTAATACAGGAACATCTTTGATAAATTGCTTATAACTTTTAAATTAGTTGTAATGCGAGTATTAAATAAACTCATACAGTATGTTAGAATGGTATTATATATATTATTATCATTATTAAAATGTTTACTTACAATTACACCGATTATTGTCTGTTGAAAATGTTTCGCATATTTGTAAACAATATAATATAACAAACAGGTCTTAAATTAATAACTTATTGTAAAAAGGTTCATGATATGAGTTAAATTTTGTTAAGTAATCTATGTCGGACAACTCTAATCCTCAGAAAAAAGAACGTTGCCATAAAAAAAATATTTGAAAAATACAAAAATACTAAAGTATAATGGATCGTATGTTTTTATTTATTAAATAACTTTTAAATTATATCCAATTGAAATATTTTTTTATTGCTAGTAACCCAACTTTAATGAGTATTTTTTTTAATTTTATTATGTGGACTCTACTTGAATTCTAAAATTATGATTATGACTGCCCACATTGTCGATCATTAATATAGGGAAGCGTATACTTAATAATAATTAAACAACTTGCAATATTCTTATATCATTATAAACACCTTTCCCTCTGTGGATTGAAGGTATCCAGAACCCTTATATTTACTCTTGGAGAATAAAATATATTAATGCGTATAATTTATATTAATTCAGCAGGATTTCTCATAACCCAATTACAATAAAAATTACCAATTATTTGCTATCAATAGGCAAATACTTTTAATGTATCCCATATTGTCTATTTATAGAAATAAACCCCACTATTGATAGTATATAATGAATTATAAAGAGTGCTCTAGTGCGTATGATTCATATTTATTGCTGAAGGCGTTAGTAAACCTTTCATATCTCCGAAATTAATTAAGTTAATGTGTGTTAAAATGTCAAATAAATTGCTATCAACTGTCAGAAGAGCCATCTACAAAACCTACGAAAGTAGTGTATTACAAAACTGATATATTTCAATTTATTACAGTTTTTATATAGACAATTTGCTTTCCCTAAAGAGGCTAATTGTAAGAAACCAAAATTTTCCCCACATTAAAATAATTGTTCTGTTTTCTGTCAATATTATTATTTTATTTCTAAAATCATAAATGTATTTTTCACATTTTCATGCAGTAATACTGTTGTTGATAGAATTAATATTACTATAATAATTTCTTCGAAACTTTTGATCCGCAGCGAATATTTTATTCCAGTTTTTCTGTGGAGTAAAGGTATAATCATCCACTAATCTCTCATGTTTTATTTGTTGTAGAAAATTCCATAGAGCGTATGATTTATATTAATTTCGAAAGTCTTTCGTAAATTGTCCAAAACTTAATAAACTGCCAACAAAAACGAAAAAGTTTTTCTTCCTAATTGAAAAAATACCTTGAATATCGACCTATAATACATTTATTAACACTAAAGGCCCCTATTATTGTTGTATTATGAGGATATATGCAAAGTATGGTAATGCGTATGAGTTATATTAACTCAGCAGGTTTTTGATAAAGTTGATCTCTTACATAAAAAATGGAGTAGTAATGGAGTAGTCATCAGTCGGAGTAGTCTTCTAAGCTGCTATTATTTATTATGCATTTTGCAATTTATTTTAAATTGGCCTTTGAGGTTTTAAATTACAAGTCATGATGAAATAAATGAAATAAAAAAATTATAAAAAAAAAATCTTAAAATAGACAGTTAACCTTCTACAAATCTGCGTATAATTGTAATCATCAAATTCTTACATATATTTCGCACTTGATCTGCAGTAAAAAATGTTTATAATTCATTCTGTGCATTAATGCTCCAGTAATCTTGTATATTATTTCCGAAATATATAAAGTACTATATGACGTATTATTCATATTAATTCTGGAGGCGTATTATTCATATTAATTCAGGAGGACTCTCCAAATATGACAAATACTTGATTACGATAAAAACAAAAAATATTTGCAACGTATTTGTAAATGCCTTGAATATACTCTATATTATTTATTTATTGTATATAGTCCCAATTGATATTAATTCAGAAGATCTTTCTTAAAGTGTATAGCACTTAATTAAAGTAGAAATAATATTCCTGACGAATTGACAAATGCTTATGTGATGTCTACATTATCCATTTATTGAATATTGCTCCTATTATTAACGCAACATAAGGATATAAGCAAAGTACAGCAGAGCGTATGATTTATATTAATTCGCAACGTTTTGATAAAATTGTCATATCTCCTAAATTAAATAAGATAAAGGCTTCAAATAAGATCCCCGAAATTTGGTCAGAAATTTGACTTGACTTATGATTATGCAATTATTTCAGATTTTTCAATTATATGTGCTTCGCTGTCATTCTAGATTTTATCATTGTGACAAAAGTATTCGAATAACGGATTCGAAACTAGTTCGAGCAATCGTATAGTTTTCCACAGAGAAAGCAGAGTTAATTTCCAAGTAAGATTATTGTTCTGCACACTATATGTAATTATCCTATTTTTCATTAATGTAAGTTTATCGTACTAATGAGTGGTTAAATTTTAAGGGCCGATGTTGATTCTGAATAAAACACAAATTATTTAGGAAATTATCATCATCAAAACAACATCTCGAAGTGCACGAAATGAATTTTGATTTGAACGCCCATTTTAGTAAAAGGCTTAAAAAACTTTAACGCGTTGCTCGATTGTGTATCTTTCCATGGTTCAAATTGAGTTAGTCTGATATTGAGAAATGTCAAATTAAATGCAGAAAAAAACTTGGCGTTTAGGTTTGGTTCACATTCAACATCGGCCCTTACAATTTAACCACCCTCAAACATACTGATTATTGGCCGATTTTAACTGGGATATTCTCCTGGCTCAAGACCAACAACCTACTTCTATAAAATAAATGAACACAAGTGTCCGCAAGTTTATTATCTGTTGTCAATTAATGGATGTTTGCACAATTTTCTAATTTTATGTTTATCAAAAATGTTTTTCACATAATAGTCTTTCGCTAGAACGCCGATAGTCTATGCAATGTATTAGAAAAGCATAGTTTCAGAATTAATAGTCTGTTTAATATGCTTATATGATCTTTGCATATTTTCTTGAAGTAAATTCGAAAAATTGTCAGGTTTCAAAACGTATACTTATTTCATAGATTTTATCATGTTATCCACACGCCACAATATCCCCACGAATTAAAAGTGCTTATACGCCTCATAGGCTTGGAATTAATTGTTCACTAATTCTTTCACTTTATATTTTTTTTGATATATACATTTATATTTTTGGGGAAGTTTTATTAAATCCCCTTTAAAGTATTAAATTGCCTTTTCAAATTTAAATCTTCTCAACTCAACTGTGTTCTTGTGAAAAATCAAAATATGTCATGAACAGCTTTTGTGTTTATTATTTATGTATGTGTGAGTGTCTTTGAGTGTGTATGTTTATCACGGACAAATATTTGTTTGATTTTATCGATAAACATAATATTGACATTTTCTCGGCATATTTAGTAGTAAAGTGTATCGAAATAAACCTATCAAACCGAATGATTTGCTAGAAAAACAAACATAAATATCAGGTAGTCAGTCTACTACTCTCCAACAAGCAGATGTTTGCACATGACCAAATTTAACATTTAGTTGGAAGTGTATTAACCCATATTGATATGTATATGCCCCCACTCCCTCTCAACTGACTTCATGTCAAATATTGAATAATGTACAAAAAAATGTTCAATTATTTTAAAGTTCAACTGAATTGCTGACTTAATTTAAGGCTTCACGCTTGATTTTGTTGTTTGATTTTCAAAGTTCAATGACTTTTATGATCCTTTATAGTTAAATGATTAGCCCAAAAAAAAAATTTGTTTATATGTACGTGTTTGTCTAGTCAAATACATTTGTTTACGCCTAATGCTGATAATCTCAAAAAGAAAAACACAAAAAGAGTTAATTTCCATGTCCACTGAGATGGAATGCTACACTCCTATGTAAGTTGAGCTGTCAAATGAAGGAATAAATGAAAATTGCAGATATTCAATATGAAATTCCTAAGGGTCTTTCCAATTTTTTTTACTTTTTTGATAAAATATGACAAAGGAAAATTCCACAAAAGGCAATATCAATATTTGACCAACTGAGAATACCACCCATTGCCTATGATTGACATTAATTCAACAATATTTGCAATAATTTGCATATAACCCTAGGGAGTCCCCAGGAAAATAATTTTTTTATTTAAAGAGAAGCATAGAAATGTATAAATACTGAGCGTACTATAGTGCATATGACTGTTGTTAATACAAGAGTATATTGCATATATTTCATATAACTTTAAAATTAATTGGTATAGGAATATTAAATAAACACTTGCTATCTGTTGGATTAATATTCTACTAACTATTACCGTTATTTGAACTTTATCTAAATTGGAAATTTTTTTAATTTACTGATTATTGTCTGTTGTTAACTGGTATACTTTTCTGGCTCTATGCCAAACCGGCTTCTATACAAGAATAGAAATCAAGTATCTATAAGATGATTGTCTGTTGAAATTTTTTGGAATATTTGAACACCATTTTTTATTTTTGTCCGAACATCAGAGTACTGATTCCTTGCAATCCTTTTAATACTGATAGAACAATAGTGCGTATTAATACAGGATTATCTTTGATAAATTGATTTTTTACCAAAAAATTAACTTGACTTTATTAAGAAATTATTGTATTCACTGATTATTTTCTGCTGAGAATTTTTAGTTTTTCCTTAACATCAATTATTGGTTCCTCACAAGACTTTTTATACTAAAAGTACAGGGTTGCCCATATTCGACGGACCCATGTTTTTTAAAAAAAAATCAAAGAAAAAAATAAAAATTTGGCGGTTGGCAATCTTAATCATTTAATTTGTTCCAAGTAGATTTGTTTACATCAATTTTTGAATATGATATCTCTCAAATGGCCGCCTCTGGCGTTGATGGCGTATTGTGCCCTTTTTGCAGCATTTTCCATCGCCAACATTTCGGCCGGAATAGCGGCTATTTCTTCACGAATGTTGTCCTTGAGCTCTTCTACGGTCCTTGGCTTGTTAACGTAAACCTTTGACTTCAAATATCCCCACAAGAAGAAGTCAGGCGGTGTCAAATCGGGCGAACGCGGTGGCCAGTCCAAATCACCACTTTTCGACATCAAACGGCCCGGAAACAAATTCTTCAGAAAATCGATTGTTATGCGACTTGTGTGCGGTGGAGCGCCGTCTTGTTGAAACCAGAACTGCCTCATACGCTTTCGACGAATAATTGGCATCACAAAATTGGTCATCATGTCGCGATAACGCTCCTGGTTGATGGTAACAGCATGGCCATTTTCGTTTTGGAAGAAAAACGGCCCAATGACCGTTTTCGCACTAACGCCGCACCAAACTGTGACTTTTTCGTCATGAAGAGGCAATTCTTGAATCTCCTGAGGATTTTCAGTGGCGTAAATACGGCAATTTTGCTTATTTACGGTCCCATTCAATGTGAAATGGGCTTCATCGGACATGATAATTTTGTTTTTTGAGTTTTCACAATTGACTTCTTCTGTTGAATGTAAATTTCAACTATTTCAGAGCGCTCGCGTGGCGTGTATTGTTCCATGGTAAAAATCTGCTTGGACTGACGCTTCAAACGCGGTATGTCATTAAGCGATCTGACATCTCTGTCAAAAGTTATGGCGTTGCCAGATAGGTCCGTCGAATATGGGCAACCCTGTACTATAGTGCGTATGACTGATATTAATACAGAAGTATCTTTGGTAAATTCCTTATAACTTTAAAATTAATTGGGATATGCATATTAAATCAACTCGTAAAGCCTGTTAAAATTATATTCTATTAACTAAAACCAGTATTTGAACGTGACCTATTTAGGAAATTATTGAATTCTTTCTTAATTTTAGAATTTCAGAATATCAGAATATTGGTTTCTTATGAGGCCTCTTTGTACTAAAAGAACTATAGTGCGTATGACTGATATTAATACAGGAGTATCTTTAATAAATTGATTAAAACTTTTCAATTAATTATGAAATGAATACTAAGTTAACTCGTGTAGTATGTTGAAATAAAATTCTATTATTATTATTCTTACCAATATTTGGACTCAACCTAATTTAGAAAATGTTGAATTTACTAATTAGTGTATGCTTTGAACTGGTATACTCTCCATCCAGTCTTTTTACCAACCTGCTTATATACAATGCTCGAAAGAAAGCATCTGTAAGATTATTGTCTTTTAAATTTTTTTGAAAAGTTTAAATAAAATTTGTGATTTTTTTGCATAACATCGGAATATTGATTCCATGCAAGGGTTTTTAGCGCTGAAAGTACTGTAGTGCGTATGACTGATATTAATACAGAAGTGTATTTCATAAATTCGTTATAACTTTAAAATGAATTGCTATACGAATATTAAATTAACTCGCAGTTTGTTAGTATGATATTCTATTAATTATAACCACTATTTGGATTTGAATTAAATTAGAAAATGTTGAATTTACTGATTATTGTCTATTTTTAACTGGGATATTCTCCTGGCTCCAAACCAACCACAATAATAGAAAGCAAGTATCTGTAATCGTATTGGCTGTTGGACATTTTTAGAAGTTTCACACACAATTTTAGGATTTTTTTTTTCATAACATCAGATTATTGATTCCATACAGCGCCCGTTTTTACTGAAACAAGTATATGTACAGTATATTACTGATATTAATGCAGCAGTAACTTTTTTAATTAGAGTATAAATTCCCTACAAGACTTTTTATAAAAAAAGTACTATAGTGCGTATGACTGATATTAATACAGAAGTATCTTTGGTAAATTCCTTATTAATTTAAAATTATCTGGGATATGAATATTAAATCAACTCGTAAAGTCTGTTAGAGTTGTATTCTATTAACTAAAACCAATATTTGAACTTGACCTAATTTGGAAATTATTGAGTTCACTGATTATTTTCTGTGTTAAATTGGGATATTATCCAGGCTTCAAACCAACCTGCTTCTATACAAGCAATTATCTGAGAGTTTATTGTCTGTTGCCATTTTTGAAAGTTTGCAAGATTTTTTGTTCATAATATCGGTATATTGATTCCTTGTAAAGATTTTTTAGGCTGAACGTACTGTAGGTCGTATGACTGATATTAATACCGAAGTATATTTGATAAATTGCTTATAACTTTAAAATATAGTGCTATACGAATAATATTAACAAATAAATATAACCGTTATTTAGATTTCACTTAAATTAGAAAATGTTGCTCTCGTGGCTCTAGACCAACCTGATTCTATACAATAAAAGAAAGCAAGTATATATAAGCTTATTGGCTGTTGGTAATTTTTAGGAGTTCATAACATCAGAGTATTGATTCCTTACAACGCCTGTTTTTACTGAAAGTAGAATAGAGGAGTAACTTTGATAACACTGTGCAACGGTGAAAAATACACGGACTTGACAGTATAGGTTCGATTCTACTACCAAAGGGTAGTATAACCCTATACTCGGTTTGGCGAAATTGCTGATCAATTTTTTCTTATGGGCCTCCAAAGTTTCTGAAAATCAGTGGGCCCTCGAAAAAGGTTGTCATCAGCTTCTGTACAACAACAAATTCAGAATTGGTGAATAAGTATTGCCAAATATAGTTGGCAATAATGTAGGTACGAATATGCTGCATAAAGATTCTTAACATTTTATGCGAAAAAAAATTTTCCTGCAATTTTTTTTTTTTTTTTTTGAGAATGTGAAGGTAAAATTTTTTTCACTTTTTGCAGCATAACTTTCAGGGCCTCGTAATTTTTCACTAACAATGTTTGGCCAAATTGTAGCCAAAGTAAATCGAAACATCTTTTTTAAACTAACAATACAATCTGAAACTGTCTAGGCACCTTAAAAAGCTCAAAAATACCACATTGTACCTCAAAAATGTTAGTATTTCACTATTATGTAACAAAAATATGTGCACAGTATGTTCAGCAACTTTATAGAAAATATTATGGCCAACATATTAACCCTCTAGGTCCCCCACATAACTGTAATTTTTGGCCCCATTTTAACAAATCGTAGAAAACACTCCTTAAAATGTGGAGGGCGGGATGAAATGTTCTACAAAAATGTTGGCCATCAAACTTTACTATAGGCGACAGAACACACCAAAGTCCAAAACTTAACACAAAAACCAAAAAAAAAATAGGGTCAAATTCCAGTATAGCATTTACAAATATTGAATCCTTGAATATTTGTAAAATTGTTGTAAAAAATCAAAGAGAGAGTGAACATTTTTTCAAGTTAAAGTTTTAAAAAAAATCCGAAAAAAATTATAAATGTTTCAAGCGGCGTAAATTTTGTAAAAATCGGTTAAACTGTTCAAGAGCTATTAAAAGTTTCTTAAAATACAATAAAGAAGTTTTTCCAATTTTTTTATATTTAAAACTACCATAAAATTTTGAAAATTTTGCGATATCTAACTTTACCATTTAGCAACTTTTTGTAAAATTTTGAGTCAAAAATAAAATGTATAGATTAATATTAAAAATTGCCATACTAAGTTTGTAATACCGTTTGCAATATCTTGGAATATAGATTCGAGACCCTATAAAGTATATATATTCTTGATCGACACAAAATTCTAAAACATATTCATGTACGTAAAATTATTTTTCCGATTTTACTAAATTACATATACAACACATTGTCCTACCGAATTAAAAATACTTATACGCCGCAATGCCTTCGAATTAAATTAGTCATATTTCTGCTTTGGATTCTCTGAACTATAATGCTTTTTATACGTTCTAACTTTAAGCTTTTGCATATCGGATTGGAATTTATTGCAGGCAATATTTGATACATTCTGAAAGGAAATCGTGTAGTTCTGGGAGCTAGATACTTACATAAGTGGTCCGATATATCACTTATGTGGAGTATTATCTTGCATTTATAAACTTTCTAAACTAAATGCTTTCGAAGAAGAACAATCTTCTTTATATGCTTATTGTCAAGTAATTAGAATGAGTTATACCATCATTGATTATTTCGCGTATCCATACGCCACAATGTCTAGCCGAATTTAAAGTACTTATACGCCACAATGTCTCCGAATGAAATTTTGATATTTCTTCTTCAGAAACTCGCAATCGATGGGATTTTTTTTACCATCGAACTTTTTCTGCGTTTCGTGTATAGTTATTAAAAAACTTCTTGATATGATAGTCTACGGAAAAAATACAAATGTGACTAACCACAGTAAAATAATAATTACACTGTACTCGAAATGGACACTTTAAAAATGAAATAGAAATGAGACCCTATTGATATGCCTATTTCGACATTGCTGAATCCAGTGGTGCTTGCCTTTTTCTAGTTAAGCTCGTGTTTTCGCGATATTGGACCACAAAGTTTGCAAGGAAATCATAGAGGTTAGTTGTCTCGGAGTTGATTTTAAAGTGGAAGGCTACGGAATACACGCTTCATTCCAAAGAACGAAATAAAGGGAACCCTTCGGGAACTGTTTCTTTCCAAATAGTCATCCAGGCTTCTTACCCCCTTACCCCTGAAAAATTACAATCAAATCTTACCATATGTCAAACGCCATACAAATCGTAAAAAAACTTTAGTTGGTGTCTTTGAGAAAAATATTCCTCACTGAAAAAGACTACTAGTCCCTTCTTAAAGTTTTCCATTTCGAAAACAGTGTTATTAGAAGACTTTTTTAACGCTGCTATTCTAGCTAATATGACGTTCCTTGCTATGTTTTCTGGGTAGAAATAAAAAACGACTGGTTTCCAAATGTACACTACTTTTCCTATCCTTTACCTTATTATCCATTCGCCACAATGTTCAGCCGAATTAAAAATACCTATACGCCACTATGCCTCCGAATAAATTTATTCATATTTCTTCTTGGGAAATTCGGATTTGATGGGGATTTTTTACCTTTACTAATATTTTAAAAAATCTTAATCTACCAACTAAACAGCAATGGCAGTTACCTTAAAAATTTGGAGAAAAATATTCCATAAATACCACTTTGTGGGGTTTACCGACTAGATTTTTAAAAATTTTCTTTTTTCTGATAGTCAATGGAAAAACCTACAAATATTAGAACAAATGTTTAAAACTTACAGTCTGATTAATATGACCTTCCTGACAATCGTCCTTATTCCAGTTGGCGTCGTCACATCATTTTCGTCATATCTATGAAGTTCTAGCTTTGTCATCTTTACGCCAAAACGAATGTTTGTGGTATCCATGAACTAACAAAAACCGTTTTTATAACTTAAAAATATTAAAAAAAAATCATAATTTATGAAGTCGTCAATCTAAACAGTGTCGACTAAGTATCGACGTCGACGACGTCAACTGGAATAAGGGCGAATATTTTCTCAGAGAAATTTTGGAAATGGCAGGCTACCAAACGTGCAGTTTTTCTCTAACCTTTATCGCATTATCCATACGCCTCAATGTCCAACCGAATTTAAAATACTTATACGCCGCCATGTCCCCCAATTAAATTATTGTAATTTCTGCCTCGAAAACTTTGAATATCACCGATTTTCAAACATTCTAACTAATAGTTCCAAAAATCCCCAACCACCCTAATAAACAACAACGACTGTTAAAGAAAAAAAATGAAAAATCTTGTAAAATAGAGAAACAATTTTTGAGACAGCCCACAATAAATGCCGTCATTATTGCTCTGTGTAATTCGTTACGAATGGCTGAGTGCAACTGCAGCGGCAGCAGCATGCCACAATGCAACATCAAATGTTGGCAATTGCAACCAAGTCAAGTGGGTGCGTTTGTTACACTTGAATATATTTCAGCTAAAACTGTTGGTCCCTTCCCCGACAATGAGGATGACGGCTGCATAAGCGGCAATGAGTTTGTCTGCTTGTTTGCCTTTGCAATGCATCCGGATTTGTATCTCTCTCTTTCTCTCTCTCTCTCTCATATCTACTACTGCCACCATTGCCATAGAGATCTTCCGTTTTTGTTGGCTTCCTTACAGTTGAGGAATAATTTTTTGTTTATTGGAACATACTGTTGCATTTCTGCATTTGCATTTGCAGATGTGTGTCAGTTGGAGTTGAAGGAGCACAAAGACAATCTGACAGACAGATGGACGTACAGACACCCACACAGAATAGGGAACAGGCTTCACTGCTTTCCGTCGTATTTCTTTTGAAATGCAGATGTGGAGTTACAACGCCAGTACATCAACATTATGATAGCGCTAGCACTATGGAAAGTTCCTATTTTGTATTCAGATCTCTCTTTGTATATGCAATTTTTTGTATGCCAACCTTTCAGCCACACAGAAGCTATGAAAAATTGTGAATTTTTTCCTTTGAATCAAATTTAAGTTACTTGTCAGATTTTTTCAACAAAAGCTTTTGGGAGAAGTTAAGGAGATTTAAATACCTTTGATTGATAAGCAAACATTATATGGACGAAATGAAACCGTATTTTTTCTGAAAGTAAAAATTAATTAAATTATTTATCTAATTTTCTTTTAGGTAATTGACTGGGGAGTGGAGCAATGCCGTTCTATTCATGTGCACATCAAATCCCCACCACGCCTGCGTGTAGATCCTGCCAGTGTTACCCTGCACAAGGGAGATTCGCTGCGTGTTCGCTGTCTCTCTCCGGGCAATGATGACATCAAACGTTATGCTCAATTGGGCTATAGTTGGTCTCGCAATGGTGTGCTCTTCCAATCGGATCCTAAGACTGTAATGTGGGAAGATCTCTATCCCGATGGCAGCATCTTGAAAATCAATAATATACAAAAATCCGCCGAATATTCCTGTGTAGTCTCCAATACCGTTAAACCCGTCTCCAAAAGTGTCTATATAACAGTCATCGATCGCAGTGCGGTGCATGTCTGTCATGCTGAATCGGCCTTTGGTGTTCATTGGCCTACAAGTGCTCCGGGAGGAGTTCCGGTCATTTCGGATTGTCCGCGTGGCTTTGAGGGCTTCTCAAAGCGTACCTGTGAAAAACGAGATGCTGGTAACACCACTTGGCTAACGCCGGACTTTTCGAATTGCATTCGGGATCAACTGCTGAAAATCTATAATAAATTTCGTGCTTTAACATCGGGCTTCCAGCAAACGAACACCTCGGATTTATTGAAGGCCAGTTTGGACTATACTCTCAAGCGTTATAAACATTTTTTGCCGGGCGAGGCGGGATTCCTAATTGATATGTTGCATGAGGTAAGTATATTTTAATTTTATAAAAAGAGAAACGTAATTGATTAAACAATTAATTACGTATACTTCTTTTTCAGTTTCTGTGTATTGCGTATACACTCCAAGTCACCATGAATTAAAAATACTTATACGCCACCAATTACTTATAGAAAATATTACCCTTATTCAGAAAAGGCGCAGCTTACATTTTAAAAGTCTCGATTATAAATGTTCTAAAAGAAAACGCAGAATTTTTACAGATAATTACATAAAAAAAAATTTAAAAATTTTAAAATTTGTCAGTGGCTTCCTCTTTGAATTAAAGTAACGAAATATTATTTTTTTTTTTTTTTTTCAAATTATATCTGAGAATAAAAAAACCTACCAAACGCCCTCTACAGTTTTGTGGAAACGATCCAGTTATAACAAATGTCTTAAATATTAATTTTTCAAATTATTTTAATATCAGAAACGTTTGTGTGTCGAGGATCATGAGTGTATATTTATTTTTTAAATATTATTTATTATAACCTTTTTGTCTCCAAATTCAATTATTCATAATTTTTCTTGTGAAACTCGGAATAGATGGCATTTTTATGTTCAAACCTAATGTTTTAAACATTCCCTGCCTGCCAACTAACCAACACGATGAAAACATTTGTAATTATAGTTTTTGTGTCATAGTTTTTTTTAACAAGAAGACTGTGTAAGTCATTTGAAGAGCGTCCGTCCGTCTGTCTGACTGAAAAAAGATATACTTATATAGATAACATAGTTTATAGGGAACCCCATTTGTTATAACAAATGTAATAAATATTCAGTTATTTTAATAATCAAAAATATCTGAAGATACAAGGACAACGATCGTATACTTAATTGTCTGCTTTATTAGTCATACGTTTCACTACTTATAGCAAATGGAATACCTATAACAAATCTAAAATTATTTCACAACTCAAAAATGTCTGAGTGTAAAAGAATTTACTAAAGTCCCTATAAAGTTGTAAGGAAGTAAATTTCAAGACAACAGAAGACATTAAATCATCATTCCTCCGCCTGTCTGGCTCACCGTAGCTCTTGAAGGAAGCGACGGAATGACTTCAAACTATGCATGTGATAATAGTTTAAATTCTAAAATGAACCATATTGGCTCACTTTTCACACATTATCACATCTTCCATTCCACATCATATTTTTGCGTATGTTAAAGTTTATGCTATTGAGATTTTCTTATTTATTTTTGATTATCACGAATAAATATTTTTTATAAGTTTTTATAAATGTTAGCTGAACGTACCTGATTTAATGATTCCAGGACTTGTGGATAGGAAACTCATTTTACCTGATTGTACCTGATGTAATGATCTTAGAACTGATGTAAGTCAGGACCTATCATTGAACTAATTCTTTATGGATAGGTTAATCGTTGGGGTGCGTCGTCATATGACTGATTCGGAGAAATTGTGTTTAATAGTTGAAAGACTGAATGGTAAATATTTTTATGGGGACATTATCCCGTGACTGATATTATAGTACCTATTGTAGTAACTATTACTGCCGTTAGATAGTATTAGGATATGTCACAAGGTATACATTTACCGCCTTCAAATTTCACGGATTTTCGAACGTATGTGTATTTCTCAGAGATCATATTATCCATACGCCAAAATGTCCAGCCGAATTAAAAGTACTTATACGCCACATCGCCACCGAATTAAAATTAATATTTCTGCTTCGGAAAAGCAGAATTTATGCAATTTTCCAATAATTTTACGTATACGACTGAATAAGTTTTTTGTAAATTTTGTGGTAATGTATTCATTTTATATTGTTTAATACTTGTAATATAATGTTCGTCCGTCTGTCTCGCTGGAGCGCACGAAAGGAGTCGGATTGACTTCAACATTGGTATGTGATAATATGTTCTTCTATCTCAGGCTAAGTTCGAAGATGGACCCTATTTGTCCACTCCTTCTAGTACCTCCCTCAAAAGGATTAAAATGTAGTGAAATATTGACTCTCTAATAACTTCTATACTTCTTATCCGAATTATCTGCAATTACTCACATAACAATAGTTTATCCGTCGCTATCACCTTGAGAATAATGGACGAAGTGTCGCCAACTCTTTTGGTACCTCCCACTCAAAGACAAACAGATAATTTTTTACAAAAATTTAACTGCTTATATCTTTAATACCAGTGTATATACTCGTAAATACTTGACTTTTGTGCAGTGTAATTCTTTTATAGTACCTACATACAGTCCCGTTACAAAATAGTCATTATTTCCACACCCCTTTTGTTACGTCCCACACAAATGGACCTATTTGCAACAAATGTTAACAGCATCTAACTTTAATTCTTTAAAGTTATTTATTTATATGAATTACAATACAAAGTAAATTTATATTCTAACTTTACGGTCCAGGAGAAAAGCTGGGTTACAAAGACCACGACCGACCATGGCCCCTAGTGGGAATCGAACCCATGACCTCCAAACTCATAGGCGAGCACTCTACCTACTCACCTTCAGGGCGCTCACTTTAAAGATATTAAATGCAATTTAAATTGATAATAATTTAATTAAAACAAAAAATAAATTAATTTACGAATATTTTTTGGGACTGAAGGTGAGGGGATTCGTAAGTCGGTTTACCCGACTAAACTTTTTTAATTGATTTAATAAATCCTTTTTTAATATGTTATACATAATATTGCACAAAAAATTTGTGATTATAAAACCACCCAAAAAGAGGTATGCTTCCACTGGTTTTCTTGGATTTGATCATATTGATTATACGCCATTGTCCATTGTCCAGCAGAATTACGCCGCACCGGCTCCGAATAAAACAATTCATATGTTTGCTTTGGAAAGGAGAAATTGGTGGGATTATTTTCTATATCAGTCTGAACAATTAAAAATATAAGGGACATACAAAATTGATGAATAATAAATCATTTTCGATTAATAAATTTTAACATTTCATATAATATTCTTTGTTTCCTAACAAGACATAAATAATGCGTCTACAATTTATTTTTAATTAATAATACTTCCACCCCTCAATAGCATCAGTTCATATTATTGTATTGTTTTTTTCTTCTTTTCCTCTAAATCACTGATAATGTTTCCAAGATGTAACTTAAAAAATACCGGTTTTCAAATGTATATTTATTTTGTACATTTTTATTTTGTTACCCATACGCCACAGTGTCCAACCGAAATTAAAATACTCATACGCCACACTGTCTCCTAATAAAATTATTCATATTCTGCGAAATTGATGTTATATTACCTTTTGTAGCCTGCATTTTTTATTTGATAATACGAAATCGTCCGAATAACATCAATTATTAATTTCTTTTACTTTTCCTTTTCCGACATAGTAATTTTTCGGAATGAATAAATCAATTTTGTTTAATAAATTTTATTATTTAGTATTTGAATATCAATGAAAGCTATACTTCTATTTTCTCAAATTCCCATGTAATGTTTTCTAGATGTACATTTAAAAATGTATGGCTTATCAAACCTATACTTATTTCCTAGATTTTATCACATTATTCATACGCTACAGTGTTCATTCGAATTAATATTAGTTATACGCAAGAATGCCTTCCGTTTATTTATTTTTCTGTTTTTCTAATCATACATTCAGTTGAACTTAATTAATTAAAAATGAAACCTATTTTATAAATTCTTTTATTCTATAGAATACCGAAAAAATTTGTGGAAAATAAATCATTTTCGTTTAGCTTTGTATATACTTCATAGCAATTAATACGAGTAATACAACAATTATTTTCGATTAATGAAAGCACTCAGTTCTCCTATTTTATTCTACAAAAAAAGTTTTAGTATTGTTTCTGTAGAAGGAAAAATATAAATAATTCCAAAGATAAGTCCTTGAGGATAGTAAATATTTATAATTATATAGGTCACTGAGGCGTATGATTTAATATGTGATATTTCCGAATAAGTACACGTATACGCTAGGAGAACTGAGTGCTTTCAGAAATAATAGTTGCATTACAAAAAGAAAATGATTTATTTTCCACAAAATTCTTCAGTATTTTATAGAACAATATAAATTATAAAATAGCTTTAATTTTTAATTAATTTAGTTCAACTGAACGTATGATTAGAAAAAACCGAAAAATTCATAAGCAAACAGGAGGCATTGTGGCGAATAATTAATATAAATTCGAATGGACATTGTAGCGTATGAATAATATAATAAAATCTAGGAAATAAGTATACGATTGGAAAACAGTGCATTTTAAAAAAATTTCACCTAGAAACCATTGCAAGGGATTTTGAGGAACGGAAGAGAAGGTCTGACAATTTGTGACTGGAATATAAAATCAGAAGCATAGTTTCCTGGGTGGTGTTATCATGACAAATGTTTTTTTGAGGGAGAAAGTGTAAAATATTATATAATATAATATTTATATTAATTATTCGCCACAATGCCTCCTGTTTGCTTATGAATTTTGCTGTTTTTTCTAATCATACGTTCAGTTGAACTTAGTTAATTAAAAATTAAAGCTATTTTATAATTTATATTATTCTATAAAATACTAAAAAAATTTGTGGAAAATAAATCATTTTCGTTTAGCTTTGTATATACTTCATATAAATTAATAATGCAACAATTATTTCCGATTAATGAAAGCACTCAGTTCTCCTAATGCATTCGAGTACTTACTCGGAAATATCACATATTAAATCATACGCCTCAGTGACCTATAGAATTATACATATTTACTATCCTCAAGAACTTATCTTTGGTATTTTTTATATTTTTGCTTCTATAGAAACAATACTACATTTTTTAAAATAAACCATAATATGCCAGTTTTTCTATTCAGTTCTCAAAATCCCTTGCAATGCATTCTAGGTTAAAATTTAAAAATGTACTGCTCTCCAAACGTATACTTATTTCGTAGATTTTATCATAATATTCATACGCTACAATGTCCATTCGTATTAATAGTAATTATACGCCATAATGCCTCCCGCTTAATTATGGATTTTTCGGTTTGTCTTATCATACGTTCAGTTGAACTTAATTAATTAAAAATTAAACCTATTTTTTAATTTCTTTTATTCTGTAGAATACTAAGAATTTTGTGGAAAATAAATCATTTTCGTTTAGCTTAATATACTCTATACTTCAATTAATAGTGCAACAATTATTTCCGATTAATGAAAGCACTCAGTTCTCCTAACGTATACGAGTGCTTATTCGGAAATATCACATATTAAATCATACGCCTTAGTGGCCTTTAAAATAAAAAAATATTTACTCTCCTCAAAAAATTATCTTTGGAATTATTTATATGTTTCCTTCTATAGAAACAATACTAAAACTTTTTTGTATAATAACCCATTTTATAATATGTTATAAATGAAAAACAACATCAGCCAAAATGGCCACCACGACCACGCTTACAGGTCCATATCCTTTTCATGAAATTTTCCATAACCAAATCGCAAAGTGGCTGCCCTATGTCCTCGATAGCCTCACGAATTCTATCTTTGAGGTATTGAATCGACGCTGGGCTGTTGCCGTAGACCTTATCTTTCACGTGGCCCCAAAGGAAGAAGTCGCAAGGTTTTAAATCACAAGATCTCGGTGGCCAATTGAGATCACCTTCGAGAGATAACACGGTCCGGAAACTTTTCCCGTAACAGAGCAATGGATTCGTTGCTTGTGTGGCACGTAGCGCCGTCTTGTTGAAAGTAAACGTTATCCAGATCAATACCATCCAACTCCAACCATAAAAAGTAATTAATCATCTCTCGATAGCGCAATCCATTCACCGTAACTGTTGATTCAACATAATTTTCGAAAAAGTAAGTTCCAATGACCCCGCCGGACCATAAACCGCACCAAACAGTCACACGTTGAGGATGGAGAGGCTTCTCAACAATAACTCTTGGGTTTTCCGAGCCCCAGATGCGACAATTTTGCCACCGTTACGTAGCCACCGAGGTGGAAATGGGCCTCATCGGTCAAGATGATTTTCGATTTTTCGAATTTTAATAATTGCAATGCGTTGTTGAATCGTGTATCGTTCCTGTTTTAGTAATGGCGTAGTTTCTACTTGTCAAATGTCAAAGAATAAAATCTTCAAAGTGACAGCTACCGAAATATCGGGTGATTCAAAATAACACCTCTTGTTGGAAAACCCTGTATTATTCATGCGCCATAATGTCCAGACGTATTAAAAGTACTTATACGCCCCAACGCATCTGAATTAAAATAGTCATATTTCTGATTGGGAAATGCGAAATTGTTTCGCTTTTCCTTACAATTTATTTGATATTATTACATATCAATCATACTCCCAACTGTACTTTACAATTAAAAACACTTTTTTTCGAATTACTTTTATTTTTCCCTTTCCGAAGTATTACAAAACATTTTGTGAATAGTAAATCATTTTCTGTAAAACATTTGTCACGATAACACCTTCGAGGAAACTATGCATCCGTTCACTCAATGTTCTCTAGGTTTACACAGGTTTCCAAACGTACTAAACTTATTTCCCAAAATGTATCATATTATTCATACGCCACAATATACAGATGAATTAAAAGTACTTATACGCCACAATGCGTACGAATTAAATTACTCTTATTTCTTCCTCGGAAATTCGGAAGTGATTGGATTTCTCCTTCCAATTTGTTTGCTTTTATGACATATCAATCATACGCCCCAATACACTTTACAATTAAAAACACTTATACGTCCCAATAGCTGCAATTTCAAATTACTTTTATTTTTTCCTCTTTTGCCAAATAATACTAAAACATTTTGTGAATAGTAAATCATTTTCTTTAATATTTTACACTTTATCTTAGACAAAACATTTGTCATGATAACACCACCACCACCTCCACCCAAGGAAACTATACTTCCGTTCTGGCAACTTTATATTCCAACCACAAATTGTGACATTTTTTTCTCTTCATTGGCTCCTTCGTATCCTCCAAATCCCTTTGCCCTGCAGGACGTGTCCTATGTCTCGGTTTTAACTTCAAAACAAATATGACTTTGTCTTAACAATTTTGAGTTTTATAAGTCTCTTAAGAATTATTACAAATGTGAAATTTCTGTTTTGCACTTTTTGGACGTTTCTCTTGGACCCTAGGAAAAACTTCTCGGAAATCTAACAAAATAGTTTTTAAGACAGTTCTATAAAGTAAAAGAGAAGATGACGATGACAAAAAATGTCTCCACCTTCAGGGAACTCTAGGGAAAATATTAAATGTTAGAAACATGAAAGGAAAAAGGGCAAACTTAGTGAACCAAAAGTGCTAGTGTGACATACTGAATAGGAAATGTACAATGTATTAAACATTTGCCACAATATTAAATTCAATTTCAATTTGTGCAAATTTTATTAATGGATATATCTTCATCTCTTTCTGACTATGTTTTTTTTTTTCTTTTCTCTTCTATTTGCAGCTCGATAATTATTTACAATTGAAAGGCACTCAACTGGAACGTGAAATGGCAGCCGAGATAATTTTGCATATTTTAGATAAAGTCATGCAAAATTCCCAATCATTGAATAGTCAACAGGTATGTTTTCTGCATTTCATTTCACACAAAATTGTTCCACATTTTTTTGTGCTGCGGTTGTTGCTGTGTTGTTTTTCCTGTGCGAAAAAAACGAACGAATGAAATTATTTAAATATTTATGACACAAAAATTCTGCCAGGCGAACGAGCGACCAGCCGTAAACACAAACAATCAACATATAAATCAACACAATTTTCAACAATGCATATTTTAACAGCGACCACATAACAATAAAACATTTGGCTTTGGGTCTGTCCGTCCGTCCGGGCATCTGTCCCGGACTCAGTCTCTATCTATGGGAAAGCATCGATCGATTTTTATTCAATATTAATCTAACGTATTTGTTATGTCATCGTTCCATTGCTACTACTACTGCTGACGTTGTTGTTGTTCTTGTTTTGAATGACAATAAATTAAAATTCGTTTACAGTTGGATGTGAATATTTTGTCGACACTAATTTGAATGACAAATATTTTGTCGATATCAAGGACATAGTCATTTGCTTTTGGGGAATATAACATGGATAACATTTGAAATATTTGAATATCGATTCGTATAAATCAAAAATTCTAAATAACACCGAAAATAGATGGGAGGAAAACAAATATGTAGATGGTTTTAGGAATACAACATTAATAGGATTCTATACATATGCACAATTTCTTTTTGTATCTCTGATAATTTTAGCATATTTTTGAATTGCAGAATGGATTTTCTTATCACGAATAATGTGTAGATAAATTATATGAAATCGTGGATAATTTAGGGATAATTAATTTTAAATAATATAATTTTGTTGTACTTTAGTTTGTTTTTATTTCGGTCTTTAATCCATTATTGATTTGTCACTAGGATATTCTCCTGGCTTTGGACCATCTTTGCCTCTATTATGTATTATAGAATGGCAATTTTTTTAAAAACGGTGACCGGAGTAGCATCCTTGAAATAGCTTTACGGGGAGCTTAGCTGTCAAGTAATTGTATTTGCTTCACGGTTTTTAAAAAACTTTGCATTATATAACACATAATAGAGGCAATGATGGTCTAAAGCCAGGAGAATATCCTAGTGACAAATCAAAAAAATATTTTAGGATTAGTTTGGTATTCATGGATAATTTTAGAAAATTTTTTGTAATCGTGAATAATTTAAGGATACTTTTTGCAATCGTGGATAAAATTTCAGGATATTTTTTCTGATCGTGAATAATTTTTTCAATTGGGAAACGTGGATAATTTTCGAGGATAATTGTTTCTACTCGTGAATAATTTTAGGCAATTTTTTTTAAATTGATAATTTTTCCATTCTGAAAATAGTTTTTCTAATCGTTTTCTGGAAATTTTTTCTAATCGTGGACAACTTTTCTAAACGTGGATCATTTTAGGATAATTTTTTCTAAACGTGGAAAATTTTAGGATAATTTTTTTTAAACTTGGATAATTAGAGGATAATTTTTTCTAATTGTGGATAATTTGTTCTTAACGTGGATAATTTTTTCTTAACGTGAATAATTTTAGGATATTTTTTCTAATCGTGGATAACTTTTTCTAAACGTGGGTAATTTTTCCTAACCGTGGATAATTTCAGGATATTTTCCTAACTTTGGATTAATTTCAGGATACTTTTTTTCACAACCTGAATAATTGTGGATCATTTCAGGATAAATTGTTCTTTTTTTAATTTTTCATTTTTTTAAATGGAGAATTTTTCCATTATGGGAGAAGGTTTACGATCCCTTTTTCTAACAGTAGATAATTTTTTCAAATCGTGGATAATTGAAAATGTTTTTTCTAATCGTTTTAGGATAATTTTCCTAATTGTGGATAATTTTTCTATTCGTGGATCATTTTAGGATAATTTTTGCTAATCGTGGATTATTTTTTTCTAAACGTGGATAATTTGAGGATAATTTTTTCTAATTGTGGATAATTTTTTCTTAACGTGGATAATTTTAGGATATTTTTTCTAATCGTGGATAATTTTTTCTAAACATGGATAATTTTTTCTAGCCGTGGATAATTTCAGGATATTTTTTTCCTAACTTTGGATACTTTTAGGATAATTTTTTCGTTACTGTGAATAATTTCAGGATCTTTTTTTTAACCTGGATAACTGTGGATAATTTCAGGATAAATTGTTCCTAACCATGGCTGTGAATAAATTTAAATTTATTTACAGTTATTAAAATTATCCATTTTTTAAATGGATAATTTTTCCGTTATGGGAGATGGTTTACGATCCCTTTTTCTAACAGTAGATGATTTTTTCAAATCGTGGATAATTGAAAATAGTTTTTATAATCGTTTTAGGATAATTTTTCTATTCGTGGATCATTTTAGGATAATTTTTGCTATTCGTGGATAATTTTTTTTAAACATGGATAATTTTTTCTAATTGTGGATAATTTTTTCTTAACGTGGATAATTTTAGAATATTTTTTTCTAATCGCTGATAATTTTTTCTTATCGTGGATAATTTTTCCTAACCGTGGATAATTTCAGGATAATTTTTTCCTAACTTTGGATAATTTTAGGATCATTTTTTCGTTACTGTGAATAATTTCAGTATAATTTGTTTCAATACCTGTATAACTGTGGGTAATTTCAGGATAAATTGTTCCTAACCTTGGATACTCGAGGATATTTTTTAATCATGGATAACTTTCAGATCAGTTTTTCTAATGGTGGAAACATTTATTCTATTCGTGGATAAATTTAGGGACTGTTTTACTCAAGTGTATTTTTTTAATCGTGGATAAATTTAGTATAAGTTTTTATAATCGTGGATAATTTTTGGATATTTTTGCCAGAGGATAAATTTGTGATAATATCAATAATTCAACCACATTGTTTATAATCGTTGGTAAATTTAGGATAATTTGATTTTCTTATAATTGGGAATAACTTAAGGATAATTTTTTTCTTATAATCATGAATACTTTAGGGATAAATTTTCTCAGCGTGGATAATTTTAGTATAACTTTATCTAATCGTGGATAATTTTAGATACATATTTCTAATGGTTGATAACTTTAGGATAACTTTTCCGATTGTGGATAATTTTAGAATAATTTTGTCTGATGGTATATATTTTTTTTTAATCGTGCATAATATTTTGTTGTCTTGTCGTGGATAATTTTAGTATATTTTCTATTTTCTTTTAACCGTAGGTAATTTTTTTTTAAAAAAAATTGGATAATTTTTTCAATCTTCTATAATTTTTGTATTTTTTTATAATTCATATATTTTTCGTAAAATCGTGAATTATTTTTAGATAGTTTTTCTAATAGTTTTAGGATATTTTTTTCTGATCGTGGATATCTTTTTGTAAAAGTGGATCATTATAGGATAATTTGTTCTATTAGTGTATAATTTTTTATAAACGTGGATAATTGTGGATAAATTTAGGATAATTTTTTCCTAACCGTGGATAACTGTTTTAATAAATTTAGAATAATTTTTTCTTATCGTGGATAACTGTTTTAATAAATTGAGGATCATTCTTTCTTATCTTGGATAATTTTAGGATAGTTTTACTTGAATATATTTTTTATTCGTGGTTAAATTTGGGAGACTTTCTTAATTTTATAGTAGTTTTACGCGAGGATAATTTTCAGCCGTGGATAATTTTTAGGGAATTTTAATCGTGGACAAAGTTTAGGATGATGTTTTCGATTCGTGGATAAATTTAAGGATATTTTACTAGTTTTTTAATCGTGGATAAATTTAGGTTAGTGTTTTCGATTCGTGGATATATTTTAGGATAGTTTTACTAGTTGTTTAATCGTGAATAAATTTAGGATAGTTTTACTAGTTGTTTAATCGTGAATAAATTTAGGATAGTTTTACTCGCGGAAATTTTTTTATCGCGGAAAAATTTTTCCTATTCGTGGATAAATTTAAGCATAGTTTTACTAGTTTTTTGATCGTGCATAAATTTAGGTTAATTTTGAATATTTTTATTCGGAATATTTTTTGATCGCAAATAAATTTAGGATAACTTTTTTTAATCCGAAATAATTGAGTCACTTTTTTATAATAGTGGATAAATTTGGGATAATATTTTAATTGTAAATAATTCAACCACATTTTTTATAATCGCCGAATTTTTTTTTATAATTTTTCTTAAAATCGAGAATAATTTTTGTATATTTTTTTTATAATCGTGAATAATTTAAGGATAATTTTTTCTTATTGTGGATAATTTCCAATTTTTATTTATATCTATTTTTCCTTCTACAGAAACAATACTAACACTTTTTTGTACAATTAACCATTTTTTAATATGTTATACTTTCTCACCCACAAAATATTTGTCATGATAACTTCACCCAGGAAACTGTGCTTCTGTTCTTTCGATTTTATATTCCAACCACAAATTTTCAGATTTTCTCTTCAGTTCCTCAAAATCCCTTGCAATGTTTTCTAGGTGTACATTAAAAAATGTACTGCTTTCCAAACGTATACTTATTTCCTTGATTTTATCATATTATTCATACGCTACAATGTCTAGTCGAATTAATAGTAATTATACGCCACAATGTCTCCCGTTTAATTATGATTGTTTCTGCTTTGGAACCATAATTGTTTAATCGTAAATAATTGAATCACTTTTTTATAATCGTGGATAAATTTGGGATAATATATTAATTGTAAATAATTCAACCATAATGATGTTTAATAAGGTTTAGTATTTTTATACACGAATAATTTTAGGATTTTTTTTTGTGGAAAAAAATTTGTTGTTTTTCATTCTATTCGTGGACACTTTAAAACAGCTTTTCTAATCGTAAATTGTATTAGTATAGTATTTTGTAATCGTGCATTATCTTTTGATGAATATAAATATAGAATAATTATTATATTCTTTGTAATTTTAAAATATTTTTTTTTCTGATCGCAATTCACCGGCGGATATTAACATTTTTCTTCCTCTCTCCCATTGTTTATGAATCATAAAACTTTAAAAGTTCAGTCTAGGATATATGAGAATTGAAATATACCTTCTTGGATCTTTAGATTTATTGTTATATAGAAGTAATGCAAAAAAATCGCTCATGAATCTTAAGAGTTGTTTCCCGTGTATTCCCCATCATTACATCATAGACAAGAACCTCATAATTAAGTTTACTTGCGTTTATTAACATTTTTGTGGAATTGTATTTATAAGAACCACACATAGCTCACCTTAATATATATGAACAGACATATATGTATATATGTACCTGAATTGTCATGCTTCCGCTTTCGTATATTGCACCCACGTCTCGTTCTCTTACTTGTGCCCACGCACTTGTATATAAAAATAGTATGAGATAGAGAAACCTACAAACAATATGATATACAGGATATTAAATAAATGTTACCTACCCATCATACACGAGTATACGGTATATGAAGATAAAATCACGTAGCAGTATGAATCATATGAAAATCTGTGAGTCCATGTGTACGTACACGTTATGTACACATAATTGTGGAGGAAATGAATACGTTGTAATAAAGTAATAAAAATAAATCACATTTAAATGTAAGTATTGTAAGTATTTGCAAATAAATATGAAACGACGAGCCAAAAAAAGGGGTGGAAACGAGCGAAAAGACTTAATTTCTTATAAAATTGCATTGACATGCTTCCGAGAAAATTCGCTAAATTGAATGCATTTTTTCTCCCCTTATTTTGAGAGGCTATGTAAATATTCTTGCACTGTTCCTTTTAATAAAATATCTATATAATGTGAACGCGCATCCATAATGTTAATTAATTTGTTCGTCATTTTTTTCCTCTTACTTTCTTGGGAAGCTCTTCAATAGTTGAAAGAAAATTCAATAGTTTCTCTTCTAGTTGAATAGCAAAACTTGTTATAAAATGTTGATATACTCCTTTGAGATATTTGTTTTTAAATTGTGAATAATTACTTTTATGATTTAAATTTGTTATCGTGCGTTATTTTTTGAAACGCTTATAGTGGGTAATTTTAGAAATAAAATTAAATCGAAGATGATGTATATAATTTAATTTTAGTAATCATGGATAATTTTAAGACTTTTTTATATATACGTACATGTTTAAATCATGGATAATTTTAGGTTTTTATTTTTCCAATTGTGGGTATATTTTAAAATCGTGGACAGCATAAGCAAGATAATTTTAGGACATTTTTCTAATCGTGGATATTTATAGAGAATCTAAATCGGTGACAACTTTATCGTGGACATTTATAGAGAATCTAAATCGTTGATAACTTTATCGTGGATATTTTTAGGATATATTTCTAGTCGTGGATAATTTTAGTATTTATTTCTCATCATGGGTAACTTTAGTATATTTTTCTAGTCCTGGATAATTTTAGAATTTTCGCAAATTATCCATAATTATATGAATTTCTCAAATTATTTAATAATATTTTTCTAATAGTGGATAATTATAAGAAAATTTTATTTAATTTTTAGATTTTTTTTTAATCATGTATAATTCAACATATTTTTCAAGACCTTGAAAAATTTAACATAATTTTCTATTTGTGGATAATTTTAGAATTGGTTTGAAATTGTCCATAATTTTTTGATTTTCTCATATTGTATATTATTTTCAGACATTTTTCTAATAGTGGATAATATTTATTTCAAAATCGTTGAAAACTTTATCGTGCATTAGTTTAGGATATATTTCTAATCATGGATAATTTTAGCATATTTTTCAAGTCGTGGATAATTTTAGAAAATTTGTATAGTCATTGATAATTTTAGAACATTTTCAAATACATAGTCCATAATTTTATGATTTTCACATATTGTCAATTATTTTAAGATATTTTGGTAATAGGGTATAAATTTAGGATATTTTTCCAATCGTGGGATACTAATAGAGAATTTTTAAATTGTCGAAATCGTTGATATCATTAGGACGCTATTGTAATTTTTGTACGTATGTTTAATTATGGATAATTTAACATATTTTTCTACACCATTTTCAATTGTAATTCGAAAAAAGTCAATTGAAATTCGAAGATTCCATTTGAAATTCGAAAAATATCAATTGAAATTCAGATATTCCATTTGAAATTCGAAAAAGGTCAAGTGAAATTCGAAAAACATCAATTGAAATTCGATAAACATCAATTGAAATTCGAAACACATCACTTGATATTCGAAGAACTTCAATTGAAACTCGAAAAACATCAATTCAAATTCGAAACACATCAATTGAAATTCGAAACACATCATTTGAAATTCGTAAAATTGAAATTCGAATTTTTCCATTTGAAATTCGTAATACACCAATTGAAATTCGGAAAACATCAATTGAATTTCGAAATTCATCATTTGAAATTCGAAAAATGTAAACAAAATCAATGCTGTATATTAGATAGGGTAGCATTTAAGTGATACAATTTGTCTGTGTTAAACCTTTAATATTAAAATATTTAAATATGTTTTGTTTCAAGTAATTTTGAAAAAATATTCATAAAAGATAAGATCATCTATATGTTTTCTGTTCGTCACATTATATATTAAGATTTAGTCAACCAATGTGTTTAAATAAATTCTACCCAATCTAATGTACAGATTTGTTTACATTTTCCAATTTCAATTGATGTAATTCGAATATCAATTGATGTTTTTCGAATTTCAATTGGTGTGTTACGAATTTCAAATGGAAAAATTCGAATTTCAATTGATGTCTTTCGAATTTCAATTGATGCATTTCCAATTTCAATTGATGTTTTTCGAATTTCCATTGATTTCAATTGATGTGTTTCGAAATTTAACTGATGTGTTTCGAATTTCAATTGATGTATTTCGAATTTTAATTGATTTTTTTCGAATTTCAAATGGAATCTTCGAATTTCAATTGACCTTTTTCGAATTTCAAATGGAATCTTCGAATTTCAATTGATCTTATTCGAAATTGAATTGATTTTTTTCGAATTACAGTTGAAAATGGTGTAGTCGTGAATAATTTTAGCATACTTTTCTAGTTGTGGATAATTTTAGAATTTTTTTTCAAATTATCCATAATTTTATGATTTTTTCATGTTGTATATTATTTTAAGAAATTATTCTACTAGTGGATAATTTTAGGATATTTTTTTAATCGTGGATATTTAAAAGGAATTTCTCAATCGTCGATAACTTTATCGTGGATAATTTTATGACATATTTCTAATCATGGATAATCATAGCATATATTTCTAGACGTGAATAAATTTTGGATATATTTCTAATCATGGATAATTTTAGCATATTTTTCTGGTCGTGGATAATTAACGCAAATTTGTATAGTTATGGATAATTGTAGAACTTTATGGATTAAATTGTCCATAGTTTTATGATTTTTTCATTTTGTAAAGTATTTTAGTATATTTTCCTAACCGTGGATACGAGTATTTATAGGAAATTTGTGTGTAGTTGATAACATTATCGTGGATATTAGAAATATATCACGGATAACTATAACACATTTTTTCTATCATTTTAGCAAATTTGTATAGTCGTGAATAATTTTAGAACTTTTTTCAAAATATCCATAATTTTATGATTTTCTCATATTGTAAATAATTCCAAGATAATTTTAGCATAATTTTTTAATCGTCGTATTCTGAGAGGGAATTTTTATATCGTCTATAAATAAAGAAATTGTTTGTATAATTTAAAGATTTTTTCAAATTGTAGATACTTTTTCAAGTTTGAACAATTTAAAGTAATTTTTGTTATTTTGGATATTTTTTGAAATCTTGGATAGCTTTATGATAATTTTCTTGTCGTTAGTAATTTGAGGATTTTTTTGGGTAATTTAAAAAAAAATTATAATTTTTGTAATTGTTGAAATTTATTAAATTGTGTATTAGGTTACGTTTCTTGTTGTCAATAATTTTGGGATTTTTCTCTTTTTGTGGACAACTTTTTAACGTTGATAAGATAAGGGTAATTTTTGTAATCATTATTATTTTAAAATCGTGGATTTCATTAGAAAATATTTTTGACTTAATAACACTGTCCAAAAATTAAGACTTTTTAATTGGAACAGAATAGCGACCGTATAATTCTGAAAGGGCATGTTGTGTAGATAATTTTTTGTAGAATAAAGTTATGGTCCAGCTGGCCTGAATTTTTTTCTACAGTGGGTCAAAGTTTTCATTTTTTGGGTCGAAGGCAGCATGATGTTACAAGTAATTGAAAAAAAATTAATTTAATGTCTAAGATTTTTCTTATTGTCAGAGTTATATAGTGGAATTTGCTGAGGATCATTTTTGTGAAAGAGCTTAAACCTTTAGCTCATCTCTCTATGGGTCAATTTGGCCCTTTTTTCGAGATAATAAAAAAAACCTTTAAAAAAGGACATTTATGCATTAAAAATTCTACTTACATTTCTGTGGAATTTTCGTAGAATATTTAACGCTTAAATGTTTATCCTTTTTTATCCTTTACCAGTAATGGCTAATTTTAGAATATTTTTAAAATCATTTTTTTTATTATTATATTTTTTAAAGTTTAAATTCTGTATAATTACACACTCGTTTATAAGTAACTGAACTATATGTAACACAAATTCCAACTTGTTTTCTTAATCTCTGATTTTGATCCATTAACATCTGGAGTTTAACTCTGAGGATATTGTGTTTATTTACTAATTTTTGAGATTTCCTAAGAAATTCCTTAAAATCTTCTCAAGTTTTTCTTGAGAAAAAATGTCATATAAATGTCAACCACTTTTCATCAATACCTGTCCGTCCCTCCCACACCAAAATACTTATAGAACCAAAACAAAAATCTGCTTTGTGTGTCAGATCAAATCTTTTCAAGATTTCTTCACACACACACATATTCCCAAAAGAACACTTAAGTAATGCTCAAAAACACTCATTGAACAATGAACATTTCCATTTAGATTTCTATTTACTATAAAGAATGGGCTGAAGGTCCTTGAGTTCATAGTTCATTGACCTTAAAGCAAAAAAACATTTTGACATTTGCTGTTTGTGAGTTTTGCTTTTCTTTTTTGTTGTTTTTTTGTTTTGTCTGATATTGTTGTTTTGTGTTTTGATGTGAGAGTAATTGTTTCAAGAACCAAGTAAATCCAGCCTTAAGTCTATGAGAGTTTTATTTGTCTTTGAGGGCTTTTAATGTTAATTTTTGTACAGATTCCTTGGCAAATAAAAGCGAAAACATTTTTGCATTAAGTGAACACTTTTTGTGGGAAAATACCACTGATTTTGAAACCAATCTTTGTTACACAAAAAAATCATTTCAACTTGAGAAACATTTACATAATGTTCGAATTAGTCAGTGTTGATTTTAAAGAACTTTAAACATTTATTTACTTTGAGTAATTTAAAAATTCGCATTATTTTTTACAAATAAAAATTCCTTTCTGCTGGTTTGGTTGTTAGAGAAAACTTTTACATTTTCTCTTTGGTGGCAAGGAACACAAACAGGATTTTCATGTTTTTCCGAAAACTTTTCGTTTTTACGATTGGCTTTCAACAAAAAAAAATCAAAAACAAAAATGCTCTTCGCTACAATCACAAATGTTGGCGGGTTTTTTTTTGTTGCTTTTAACCACACCAGAGTTAGAGACAAAGAGAGAGAGACGCAGGAAATCAGCCAAAACTTTTTCAATTCCGAAAAAATGATTTTTCCATGTTTATTTTCAACTCAATACGCAAATAAGCTTTTGCCTTTTGCAAATAACTTTTTCTCGTTTAAATAACTGATACCCAATTCCGGTATGATTGGAACAATAGACAGATTCGTTTCCTTTTTTTATTATATTTATTTGATGTCGTTGTGTATACACATACATACGTAGGGAATAACGTTTCCCATCCACATAACCGTCAATGGGTTTGAACCTTCTTCTGTTGATTTGATTTTATTTTTTCACTATTTGCTTCGAGTTTTCTCATTTCGACGGGTATTATTTGCACAAACTGTTGCCAGAGCCAAGTTGCCGTCGTCGACAGTCAATCAATGGAGTGCATATATGTACATATGTACATATCTGCGTTAGGAAATGTTTATATAGATTTGTATTGTTGTTTTGCCTTTAACCTTTCTTGGATCAGCCCATTCCACCCCTTACTGGCAGACATCAGAAATTGCGAGGTTTGGAACTATAATGAATTTCATGCAGACGAGGCCATTGACTTGCATTGTTTTAAGGGGATAACAAATATAGTGGGAGGGGTGGTTATTATAGATTTTAAGCAGATAATTCTCATATCTGTCTGCCAAAAACTCATTAAAAAATTCGCAACATGCAATTTTGCTTGTGCACACACCAGAAAATTAAAAATATTTTGAAACAAACAATGACCTTGAACTACACACTTCTAAGAGATTCTCTCAAACAATTAATTTCACTTAATTAAAAGGCAAATAATTATAGCACACATTAGAAGCTCAACTACTTTCATAAAAAAAATTTACAAAACGTTATGCTCTCTAATTAACATTGCCACTTACAAGTAATTAAAGTTCATTTTCACACTATTATTCAATAATTTATTCAATAATTTCTAAACTGTTACACCGTCTAGATCCATTAATTTAAAGTACAAAAATCAAATACTGCATTTTATTCTGGCACACATTCAAAATCCAAATATACCAAAAAAAAAACTCTGGAACTTTTTGAAAATTACTTGTGTATAACAGTTTTCCTTTATCATTTTCTTAACTAATTTAAATCAGTCTACAAAACTATACAGAAAATATAAAATTTCATTGCACACATTCAAAAATCAGGGAAATTCAAAAACTAGAAGTAATATATAAAAATATGTGTATAACAGTTTTTGCATATCAATTCGTTAAATCATTTAATACAGTAATTAAAGTATTTTCTGGGTTCACACATCAGAAAATCTAACACAATTTGAATGATGGTGTCGATGTACACTAGATGCGTACAACACTTTGTTCATATCAATTCGTTATCTAATTTAATTCGCACAGTTATTTTACAAATTTAAAATAAAAATTTACAAAATTAATCGAAAAGAAGTTTTCAAAATACACTATTTTTGTATAACACTCTTGTTTAAAATGAAAATCATTTTCATTATTTGCTGCACACACCCGACAATTTTAAATACACCACTTTTGTATACCACTATCTCACCACTCGTCCACGAAAATTTACATTAAAACTTCAGTCTACAAAAAACTAGTATTAATATAGAAAATATGTGTATAACAGTTTTTGCATATCCATTGGTTAACTCATTGAATACAGAAAATAAATTATTTTTTAGATTCACACATTAGAAAATCGAGCACATTCTGAATGAAGGTTTCGATGTACACTAGATGCGTACAACACTTTTTCCATATCAATTCATTAACTCATTTAATTCATACAGTTTTTTTTCAGATTTAAAATAAAAATTTACAAAAAAAAATTATATCCTATTCGAAAAGAAGTGTTCAAAATATACCATTTTGTTATAACACATTCTACATCATTCAGACACGAACAATTGAAGTAAAACATCTGTGTATAACAGTTAGTCCATTCCGTATAGCAGTTACGAAATAATAAACTTTTTGTTGCACACATTAAAAAAAATCGAACAAAATGTAAACCTAGAAAAACATTTGTATAACAGTTTCCCATATCAATTTATTGCTTTGTTTATTGCACAAATTAAAATATTTGCTGGTTGCACACTTTAGAAAATCCAGCACCCTTAGAATGAAGAGTTCGATTTACACTAGATGCGTATAACACTTTTTCCATATCAATTCGTTTGCTCATTTAATTCACACAATTATTTTACAAATTAAAAATAAAAATTTACAAAATAATTAGAAAGTGTTCAAAATACACTATTTTGTTATAATATGTACTTTCTACATCATTCAGACACGAACAATTGCAGTAAAATATCCGTGTATAACAGTTTGTCCAATCCGTATAGCACTTACCAAATAAAATGTTTGTGGCACACATTAAAAAAACGAACAAAATGTAAACGTAGCGTTTGTTTAGAAAAACATGTGTATAACAGTTTTCACATATCAATTTATTGCTTTGTTTATTGCAGAAATTAAAATATTTGCTGGTTGCACACTTTAGAAAATCCAGCACACTCTGAATGAAGAGTTAGATTTACACTAGTTGCGTATAACACTTTTTCCATAATCAATTCGTTAACTCATGTAATTCACACAGTTATTTTACAAATTAAAAATAAAAATTTACAAAATAATTAGAAAAGTGTCCAAAATTCACTATTTTGTTATAATACTTTTTACATCATTCAGATACGAACAATTGCAGTAAAATATCCATGTATAACAGTTTGTCCAATCCGTATAGCAGTTACCAAATAATAAACTTATAGCTGCACACATAAAAAATCGAACAAAATCTAAACCTAGTGTTTATTTAGAAAACATCTGTATAACAGTTTTCCCATATCAATTTATTGCTTTTTTATTGCAGAAATTAAAATTAAATGAAAGGAACTAAAACCTTTGTTGGTTGCACACATCAGACTGCCAAAAACACGTTGCATAAAGAGTTCTATGCACTCTCTTTGCGTATAACACTTTTTCCATATCAATTCGTAGACTCATTTAATGCTAATATATGTATATCTAGAACATTACGTTTAGCGCCTAAAAAATAATGCAACTTTTTGTTGCTCCAACAAATTAAAACAATGGGGTGTATATAGCAAAACCTGTGTATAACAGTTTTTCCATATCAATTCGTTTGCTCATTTCATACAGAAATTAAAGCATTTCCCCATAACTTCTGTAGAAATCATGTACATTCTGAAAAGTTGTCATAGTGTGACAATGTATGAGATTTTTCTTACATTGTGATCCATTTATACGTAACAATTTTCGGGGAATTAAATTAATATAAAATTTTAAAATACAAATTGTGAACAAGAAAAAAATGCACTTACGTTCTTGTTTTTATTCAAATTTTTCTTGTTAAATTTCTTGAAATTTAAAAAAACAATTTTGTAATTTCATCTGTTACAAATCAAAAAAAATCCCCTAAGTTACGAATACTATGCAAACAACATTAATCATTACGTTCCCATATGTAGGCAAAATACATTTACTCTGGAAATTAATCACACATTTGCTATGCAAAACAACTTGAAAATAACACACAGACCTAATCTAAAGTAGATTTAATGGTTCAGCATACCAATTTTTACTTCTGACAGAAGCTCTCGCCCCCACATTCTCCACTCATGAATTTCAATAAAGCAAAAAAAGAAACTCAAAATACAACTTTGACATAATTTATGGCACAAATCCTGTGTTACTTCCAAGCGTGTTTTTTTTTTGTAATGTTTTTCTCACCTGTACCACAAAAAGACGGACACATGTTCAAATCTCGGCATTTTGTGTTGTTCATGTTTGCCCTAGAATGTCCTTTGCCTTCTCACCTCTCCTTTTCTCTGTCTTCTAAACTTGTTTACAGAGATGTTAACACACCTTTCAGTGATAACAAAAAAATGAATACATTCGTTGCTCAGCACCGATACCACCCAACTGCCACGAGAAAATGGAACACCAAATTGTTTTCCTATCACCGGCAAAAAGCCGATGTTAACCTTGGCCAACAAAGCCGTTTGTTGTTTTTAGCCTGGCTGTATGTTGGGACGTCGTTGGGAATGTGCGTATTACTAAGCAATTTGGTGGGCGTTTATTTGGCCTTAATAAAAACTCATAAATTATTTTCGTCCATTGTGAAAAAAACAAAAGAATCCCGGAAAATTCTTGAAAATTTTTACCCAAAAAATGGGAAAGAAAAAAAGTAACATTTGCTTCTTATTGTATTTAATTATTTATTGAAGTCGAAATATGAATTATGGCCTTGTTTATGAACCTTGAAACAAGTATACATAATACTAATCTAAGGAAGAAGGAATACAATTCAAACCCACGACTTCAATGAGAAGACAAGTAAGTAATAAAACATTATAAAATTGCGCCAAGAGGCGTATTATGCAATTCAGAAACAAATGTAGTCATATTAAGTGCGCGGAAAATTGCCAATTATTCAATTCCTTGAATTTCATCCTTCAAATTGAAAGCCAGAAGGGATTTTCAAAATTAACATTTTTAAAACTACGTGTGTTTAAATAAACAAATATATGTACGAGTATACAAAACACATTATACGGTTATTTTTGGCAGATAAGGAAATATATAAATATACTATAGAAATTTGTTAAATATTTTAATGTAACAAGTGAAAAAAATTTCAGTTGAGTAAATCTCTACCTTCGCCTTTAGGGAAATATAGTATAGGATTGACAGATCTTAATGTTTGCATAATTATTCTAAATCGCTGAATTTGGAAACATTCAGATAATTACTATGGAAGATTCGTTCCAATACATTTTCTAATGAATTTTTCGATTTTGCCCACATTATATGCATGAGATATTTGCCCACATAGTTTGCTGGGAAATCTATAATATTAATTACTCAATGGTGATTTTTAGCTAGGGGCTGTATGGTTCATTTTCGATCTGAAATATAACTCAAACTACTTATGTTAATTGAGGAACCATTAGGCGTATGACTGATTTAAATAGTAGAACCATTAGGCGTATGATTGCTTTTAATTGTAGAACTATTAGGCGTGTGATTGTTGTTAGTTTATATTGTGGGGAATATTACAAGTAAGAAATTTCAGTCGGGTATAACGTAGTACCCCAAGGAATATTTTCCTCATAACTTCTGTATGAGGTCTTCATATTTTCTATTTTAGACATCTTTTCCAATGACTATAGTCTGACAAAGATAAGGTAAATGTGCTCACATAAAATACAAAATTCCATATTTCATTTTTCACAAAGTGGTTTGACATTTTCTTACTTGTTGTATCAGTGCTTCGTAGTTAAAATTCTCCTTCGCATTTTTTATGACAAATCTCTAGTTTTCCTCATAGTACTCTACTACGTTCCATTTTGAAGATATTTGCTCATGAAGTTTGTTGGGAAGTCAAGAAAGTTAGTCACTTCCGCCATGAATTTGAGATATTTGCTCACAAAGTTTGTCGGGAAGTCAACAATTGTACTCACTTCCGACATACATTTGGTATGGGCCAATATGAACTATCTTGGAACTTACAAAAAATTGAGAAAATATTACTATTCGGTCACTCTTTCGGCTCAGTGAGTTTGACAGCCAGATAGACTTATGTCAAGTTAATTTAAAAGTATTCAAATCGATTTCTCCCGAATATATATATATGATTCTAGATAACCCCCTTGATGTGTTGTAATTTTGGTCCGTAGCAAATGGAATATGTATGCCCTCCTTCCTGTAGGGCCAGAATACAATATCACGAATGATTGGTTTTAGTTTTAGGACCAATAAGCGTACACGCTGAAAAAAAAATCGATTCTGTAGTATATTGACTCAAACATATTCCGCTTGAAATATACATATGCTTAGGGTACACCCTAAATATATAATATTTGACACACACAAATTGTATATGTTTGGGAGGATATTGTTCTAAACAAAAATATGTTCCCATGCTAATATTTTTTTATTTGGAAATAAAGATTATTTTGTATTTAAGTATTTTGGCAATGTACCAGTTCCTTAATTTAAAGACAAGTTTTCTATTTTTCAGAAGTTCAAAGCAATTTTTTTTTTATAAATTTTATGTTTGTAAAATGCAGTTAACACTTAAATCGCATAATCTTTCGTAACTATAAATTGCACTGATGTATTGACAAAAAGTGATGAATTGGAATACTTATAAATTAAAGTTTATTGGTGTAAAACAAAGCCTATTGCTGCTAAAGACATTTTTAACTACAAAGTTCAACACGAAATCTAGAAAAACTAAAAAATTCGAAAAATTCAGCAAAGTTTTAAAAAAAAAATTTAATTAAAATATATTTGGAAAACATCTTAAACAATAACTTTGTTTGTGGGTAAACACATATTTTATTTGTGAAAGTCGGTGCGCAAATATATTTTGTTCTAATATATTAATATATGCGTTCGAAACAAAATTTCATGATTTTTAAATAAAATGTATTTGCTAACAAGTATATAATATTCAAAAAATTAGTTTTCAAATATATTTTCCTTCAATTCAAACATATCAAAAATGGCGATTTTTCTCCGTGTATGATTGCTATTAATTGGTTTCGCTTTAGTTCAAGTTAAGAACCATCGTGCGTATGATTCATATTACTTTAGATATTTTTAATAAGCTTTAATGCAGTCACTTTATCGAAGAATTTGAAGCGGATAGCTTTGGAATACACTTTTTGTATCTGAGAAAGAGATTTGGGGATCACTAAGACAAGTGTGTGCCTTAACAACAAATAATCGCTGTCAAAAATTATTATAAATCAAAAATGAATTTTTAGATGTATTTTAAAGAAAAATATCTGTCGCCTCCAGTTTATAAGATATATTCCCACTTACAACTCAATTTGTACTTTATCCTATCATATATAGCGTGATCCATTTTGAGGTTCCCTACTTTTTTTAAAGAAAAAAACACAGAAAATTCTAATTGATTGGGGAATTTTTATTATCATTTGAAAGGACATTCTTTGGCATTTATTTTTTGAAGATTATGTATATCAAATGTTGGCCGCGGCTACCTCTCAGATGGTCCATTCGTTGAGTCCAATTTTCGATGACTCGTTCGAGCATTTCGACTGGTAACTGGCGAATGACACGCGTAATGTTTTGCTCCAAGGGCTGAATTGAAGCGGGTTTGTCCGCATAAACTTTAGACTTTACATATCCCCACAGGAAAAAGTCTAACGGTGTGATATCACTCGATCTTGGTGGCCTATCGACCGGCCCAAAACGTGAAATGATCTGCTCACCGAAGTGTTCTCTCAATAAATCCATTGATTGATGCGATGTGTGGGAAGTGGCGCCGTCTTGTTGAAACCAAATGTCGCCGATATCACGAGCTTCAATTTCAAGCATCAAATAGTCGGTTATCATGACACGATAACGGTCGCCATTGACGGTTACGTTCTCACCGGCATCATTTTTGAAGAAATATGGACCGATGATTCCACCGGCCCACAAACCACACCACCCCGTTGTTTTTCTGGATGAAGTGACAGCTCTTGAATCTCTTGAGGTTGCTCTTCGTCCCAAATGCGGCAATTTTGCTTGTTTACATACCCATTGAGCCAGAAATGGGCCTCATCGCTGAACAAAATTTGGCTCGAAAACATCGGATCTTCTTGGAACTTTTCAAGAGCTCATATAGCGAAGCGATGTCGCTTGGGAAGGTCGGGCGGCTTCAGTTCTTGCACAAGCTGTATTTTGTATGCTTTCAATTTCTGTATTTTGCATCGACGTAAAATGCGCCAAGTCGTTCCATATGTCAGTCCGAGTTGCTGCGAACGGCGCCGAATCTACTCTCCACGGTCTTCGTGTACACTCTCAGCTACGGCCGCTACATTTTCTTCACTGCGTGCTGGACGTGGTCTATTCGGTCGAATATTATCCAATAATGAATGCTGGATCTCAAGATGGGTGATGGTGTTGCGAATAGTACGTCGTGGAGGCCATTTGAATGGCGTTTTATTTAGAACTTAATTGTATCGATTTTACTTCACATTAAATAAAAAACTTTTGAATTTCCTTAACAATAAGTGTGTGTTTTTTTTCAAAGAAATCATATCACTCTTATTGGAAAACCCTGTACAATATTTAAAAATTTGTGTTCCAAATATATTTTCTTTTGGTTCAAACATATCAGAAAAGTCGATTTTGCCCCGTGTAGGAATGGAGGTATCGATATGTACATATAAGGCTGTAGGTATCTGCATCGATATGTTAAAGCTTTGGCCCGTAGCAAGTATTATATGCACACATATCTGCTAGACGAGTATATAAAAAGCGTGTGATTGATATTAGTTTAATCTCCATTAGGCGTATGATTGGTTTTAATTGTGGAACCATTAGGCGTAATTTATAATGATTTAAGTGGCTAACCATTATGCGTATGAATGATATCATTTTAATCATATCTTAGGAGAAGGTTAGCCACTTATGTAATGTATTTGAGGAGGAAATTCATTTGGAATACACATTGTATGTTTGTGGAAGAAATTTAGAGGATCCTTAAGCAAATATTTTCCTTAACGATCGCGAGTCTGTAACTCGTCCTAAAAATCACTGCCAAATTGTATTATTCAAGAAAAACGCTATAACTTTTGCAAATGGCGCCAAATGTCAATAATGTTTTGGCATTGAAGTAAACAAACGCAGAATATAAATCGAAAAGCCATGAATTCGTCGTTCTGTTGGCGCAGCGTAAATTTTGTCGCAGATTTCCTGGCCAACTGAAGAAACACTGCGGCCTTTCGCCTCGAACAGACTGATAACACAAGATTTTTCCAGGGCTGGCTGGCCCCGGAGCAGCCCTTCTGGTGAGAATATTGCTGCTGTTGGCAATGATGTCAATGAAGAGTCCGGAACATCGACCAGACGACGTCCCACGCAATTGGGCATTAGTCGGCGGTCCATACACAGGATTTTGGTGGAAGATTTGAAGATGTTCCCTTACAAAGTGCAGACAGTGCATCAGCTGTTACCTGCTGACCGCCAAACCTCAACTAAGAGGTGGACGACTTTTCATTAAAAATTATCATGAGCTATGAGTTGATAATTTCCTTCTTAGCGATTACGTGAATTAGCAAAATATTCGTTTCTGGGACAGCTAAAATCGGTGTATCAGCCACAAAGGGCCATTTCACCAAAGTTACTGCGTGGTGTGCTGTTTACCCTGGTGGAGTACCCGGACAATTTTTTTTGAGAACGCCGGGGCCCCACGACAACTTAGACGACGCGTGCTGCGGGCCATTATTACCGATTTTTTTCTTCCTCAATTAGATGAATTGGGACTTGAGAATATGCGCTTCCAACAGAACGGCGCACACTGCTGCAGCCACAACCGATTTTCTGAAGGAAGCATTTCCGGGTCGCATAATCTCTGTCCGACCTAACCACCCCATTTAACCGTTCCAAACTTATTTTTATGGGGTTTTTGGAAGTCGCAGGCTTACTTCAACAACCCTCAGAGTCTGGAAGCCCTTAGACAGAATATTCCCCAGGAATGCGAGAACCTGTCGCCCGAAGTTCTGGCAAGAGTGATGGAAAATGCCATGCAATGAGCCCGTATAGTCATCAACTCTGGCGGCGGCCACTTGGCCGACATCATTTCCTCTAATATATTAAATAAACAAATTTCACAAGCGCATTGAATATTGGGTGATTACTTTTGCCCCACCTTGTATAACTGTTCATATACAGCAATTTTCCTCACAAAAATGCTATAAATTCCAAAGAGGAGCTACGAATTCATCGCCAAAGTGAATAACCTTTTCGTATTAGGCGTATGTTTGATTTTAATTGATGGGCCATTAAGTTATGATTGGTTTTAATTGAAGCGCATGATTGGTTCTAATTGATGGACCATTAGGCGTATGATTATTATTATTACGTTAGACGTATTAACTGAAGAACCACGTGCCCATTATTGATTTTATTTTCCATTTCGAAACAAACTTTTGGTCAAAAATATCGTAAGGGCACTTCTTAAATCTTCTAAATTTGTTGACAAATATAACATTTTTTGCACAATTTCTGGAGTATTTAAAAATGGTCTCTTAATTTTAAATCCCAAAAAAAATTTAATTTTGCATAAAAAATTTAAATTTTGCAAATTTTTTTCCTTTAAAAAGAATTGCAATATTTCCTTAGATAAAGATTTATCGCCAAATGAGTCTCCTTCGATTTGCCAGAATTTAGTATTCTCATGTTGCTGAATGTCTGATGTCTTCCCCCATCATAAATCTCAGAAGTACTAACTAACTGGTGTCCGTGCATTCCCATTGCCCATCCCATCCGCAGTTGCAAATCTTTTTTTCTTTCTTATATTTGTTCGTCTTCTTCTTCTGTTAGTACCATAACATTATTAAGTACTTAACATGAAATATGTTATACAATAGAATCTATATTTCATACTCCATTTGTCCCATGATGCAAGCCACCAACCAGCCAGCCATTTTTGCTTGCCATCTTGAGGAAAGAGCCGACAAACACCTCAAGAAAATCCTTAGTGTTCCTCTGGAGAGAGAAGGAAATATTTGCAAAGAAAACTTGTTACTAATGTATTTCTAAATGGCTGCGTGTGTGTGTGTGTGCCTATGTTTTATTTGGTTATGTTCTTCTTCTCTAGTCAAACGAGACGAAAGACATAAAAAACCGAAACCTTTCAGCCTTTTGGATCATAAATTTTTTGCATACCCCAAATGAAATTTAGTGCTGAACTGAAGTGTAGTGAATTCTTCGACAGAACTAAGGAGGGAAACCATTAAACAAACCTATATGGATTTTTATTCTAACATAGGAACATTGCAGGGGGAGATATAATTCATACATAGTCATAGATCTTAGAATATCTCATAATTTATAAAGTCTGCATTCTACGACGTTACATATTTTGATATGGTTGGTAGATTTCTTTAGATTTTTTCTCGTGTTCTCTGCACTGAAAGCATGTTTAACATTTGAGCATGTAGGTACAGTGGCAGATTTTTATAGATCTAAACATTTTAAAATTACCATGTATGATTGTTATTTATAGAAGAACCCAGTGGCGTATGATTGGTTTTAATTGCAGAACGATTGGGCGTATGATTGGTATTAATTGATATTTATATATATTATAAGTAAGTAGAGAATCATGGTGCGAATGATTGACCTTATTTAAGATATTTTAGAAACAGTAGGTATTCTGGATTTATGTGAGTTCCTGCCGTTAGGCTTAACCCCACCGTGCTCTAAACACCTGGGTGAGTACATGCGTCGACCAAATGTGCATGAGTACCAAATAGTTCCGTGTTTCTGGACGCCCTCCTCCTTGGTTTGGAGCGAAGCCTATCTAAATCTCCCTGCCATTATATGGGTCATGGCACCAGGTTGGTACGCAGCTCCACATCCTAGAATATTCTCTCCCAGCGATTTTGGTTTCAACCACAGCCACCACGTTGAACACATTAGGGTCCTCACCAATTGTCAGGCCGGAACCTGTGATCAGTGATCTTTTCTGACTCCCTTGGTACCAGATTAAGATTAAGTGAAGTGAGTTAGACTGTTAAATATAGTTAACATTATTTACGCTATCAAAGTCAACTTTTACGATGTGGTTGTCAAAATTCCCCCACTGTTTCTTCCCCTTTTTTCGCACATATCTTATGAAATGTACCTGAGACACAAAAAAATCCTCATCCCCCGTCTTTGGAATTTTATTTATTTGTGGGAAAAGACTCACACTCCTCACTACACTAAATCACTTTGTTTAAATCAATGTAACAAAAAGAAATATTTTTATATTTCTCTTCATATCGTTACCTTTTCTCTAGTATTGTAATACCTATTATGGCCTAAGGCCAACACATTGTCTGTGACAAACAATACTTATATTCTGAACCTGCAGACCTCTTCAGGATTTGTGTAACCAGAAAATTCTTAAGAATTTCAAACAATTTTTCACATATCTTATTGTGAACGAAAAGCAAAGAGTTTATGGGATTTCCCAAGAATCATTAAACATTTCTAATACTCAAAAAATATGTTTTCTGCAGAAACCAAACCATTTCCTGGGGAAAAATGTTACATCAACTATTTCTTATACTCAACGAGGATATTTTCGGAGGAAACCCCAATAATTCCCCGGGGGAAATATTACTTAATACTTTCTAGAGCATGTTTTCGTCCTTTTCAAACTAAATAATCCATGTGTTTATTGTTCAGATTTCCTGGAAGACTTAGATATTTGTTTGTGAGTCCTAAACTCAGTCTTAGTAGGATTAATGATGCCGGCACAATAGTACACTTTTCTGCACATTTGAAATACTTCGAGTGAATATTTTCCACAGGATAACTAATCATTTGCCAAAAATATTGTTTTAGTTTTTCTCTAGAATTTTGCCTTTTCTTAAACCTATGGCAAACATGTTTGCTTGCTCATTTTTTTGTGCTGAGGAACTAACGCAACGCATATGTGTAGAAAAATTAATTTAAGTATCAACAGCTTTCCAAGAATTACACCAATAATTTACTAATCAGAATATCTTCTCTAATGCGTTAAAATGTCTATTGCGAGTAAAGCCCGTCATAGATACTCTAAAATAATATGAATCATACGTACGATGGTTCTCCGCTTAAGAAAAAGCAATGCCAGTTAATAACAGTCATACGCCCAGTGGTTCTACAAATAAAAACAACAATACTCCTAGTGGTTCTACAAATAAAATCAACTATGTATAAGCCTAATAATTATTCAATCAATATCAGTCATCGCCTTAAGTAAAGGGTGAGGAAGAGAAAGACCTCAGAGGTCGTCTATAGTATAAAGGAAGACCACAGAGGTCGACTTTAGTACAGAGGAAGACCTCAGAAGTCGACTCTATAGTATAGAGGAAGACCTCCGAGGTCGACTCTGTTATAGAGGAAGTCCTCAGAAGTCGACTCTATAGTATAGAGGAAGACCTCCGAGGTCGACTCTATAGTATAGAGGAAGACCTCCGAGGTCGACTCTGTAGTATAGAGGAAGACCTCCGAGGACGACTCTATAGTATAGAGGAAGACCTCCGAGGTCGACTCTATAGTATAGAGGAAGACCTCCGAGGTCGACTCTATAGTATAGAGGAAGACCTCCGAGGTCGACTCTATAGTATAGAGGAAGACCTCCAAGGTCGACTCTATAGTATAGAGGAAGACCTCCGAGGTCGACTCTATAGTATAGAGGAAGACCTCCGAGGTCGACTCTATAGTATAGAGGAAGACCTCCGAGGTCGACTCTATAGTATAGAGGAAGACCTCCGAGGTCGACTCTATAGTATAGAGGAAGACCTCCGAGGTCGACTCTATAGTATAGAGGAAGGCCTCATAGACTTTAGTATAGGGGACGACCTCAGAGTGGTCGACTTTAGTATAGAGGACGAAATCAGTGGTCGACTCTAGTATCGAGAAAGACCTTAGAGATCGACTCTAGTTTAGAAGAAGACCTCAGACATCGACTGTATTATAGTGAAAGACCTCAGAGGTGGACTCTATTATAGGGGAAGTACTTAGAGTTCGACATATCGCACCTGTTCCACAAAAGGGTAACAACTCAAAATTTTTAAATTTTGCTTTTTTGCAAGATAACAACGTACAATGGCAATTTCTACCCACTGCAAAAAATTTCCGTTAATTTTTCTTCTTTTTCATAATAAAAACCCGTTATGACTCTCTCTGTGTTTACAGAAAAACGTCTTTAGATTCATCTAAAGAGTTACATTTTGAATTGTCCCCAAGTGTTTAAGCAAATGGGACTGTTGATTTATCATCTAAAGAGTAATATTTTTAGTTGTGTCCTTTTCAACTTATAATACGAGTAAAATTTTTCAGTTAAAAAGGTACAACTCAAAATAATACCACTATTTATATACGCAACTTTTTTCATGAAAAGAGTAACAACTCAAAAAAGTTTTTTTTTTAAATCAATGAAAAAAACAAAAAGCCCTTTTCTATGATATTTTATTGCAAAGAAATATTTCTTTTTTTAATATTAACGGAAACAGTTTTTAGCCTCTACTGAATTTTTTTAAATTTTAAGTTGTTACCCTTTTGTGGAACAGGTGCGATATGTAAGACCTCTGGTTCCTCTCTTAATATAAATCAATGTCAATTAATAACTAATGGTTCTTTAATTTAATAAGTATCATTCACATCGATACCTCCTTTCTAAAACATAGTAAGCCGACTTAGGATATTTTTAAGATGAATGTTTTTTTAATTTCTAATTATTTTCAATTATTCAGTCACTAAAAAGGTACAGTTCATTCGATTTGCATTATAAAGAAATTCCGCCAAAATTTACACAAAAATCATCAAACTTTGATGGCCTTTCCTGAAAAAACTACCTTTTTGCACATAGCATTGTTTAGAGGAGGTATTGGTATATATGTGTTATTATATCCTCACCTTATGACAATGTGAAAATATATAATGTGAGTGGCCCATGACCCTATACGTGTTTGAGAGAAATTTCACACTATTCAATGTAGCAAAATTAAAGTATTCTTAAACAATCTGGTAAATTTTCCAAGGGCTCGTATGATAAATAATAATTTGTGGTGGCATTCGTGGCGTATGATCAATTTTATATTGTGAACTATAGAGCGTATGATATATTTACCCGCGTAGGAATTTAAAATTAAATATTATTGGATCTACTTTTTTTAAATATAAATTGATTGTAGGTGTATTAACGAAGACGAAATAAATTCCAGCCAAAATATCATCAATCTAATTTTCTTTCTCCCTTCCATCTTGATTCCTTGCAAAACTTTTGACTTATTTTTAAATCTTTTAAAACTAAAATAAATATATTTTGAAAACTTCTTAAAAAAGTAACTGTTTCCCACTTTGATTGACACACTTTAAATTAACTTCCACGCCGTTCAAGAGTTCAACAGTTCTTGCTGGCGCTTTACTTCCTGCCAGCGAAGCTGCAAACAAAATTAACATTCCATTTCCGTAAAACATTATTTACCGTAAAAAGCGCGAATCAACTGCATTAAGACTAACTAATCTTATACAAAACACCGGTTCTTCATAGGAATTCCTGGACGTACAATGCCTTCAGATATTCCTCCATAGATCTTAGCGCTGCAAAAGAACAAGAAGTGATTGCTTCAAATGGGTTGACTGAATGAAAACTGGGTGTTGGCAACGATTGGCAGTCATTCCTTAAAATAATTAAATAATTGCTAGGAAGTAACAACTGAAATGGAAAAACAACACAAACAGCTCAACAAAATGAGATGAAATGGATTTCGCACATTTGTTGTCTGGTATTTAATTATTTTTTGTTTTTCCCTTTTTTTTGCAGCAAATTAAAAAGTTACAACTCTTAACGCAATCAGCGGCATTGAACCGTGAAACAATTGCAGCTTCACAATTAGCAACGTCAACATCAACAGGAAGCATAACACAAGCTCAAGCAGCAGCAGCTGCTGCTGCCTCTGCATCTTCATCCGTATCCTCGCCCTCAACGACAACACATGGATCTTCATCATTATCGTCTCAGTCCTCCTCCTCCGCATCCATTCTAACTTTAACTCAACCCTCAAGAATAGATGCCATTGAAGATGCTGCCACTTTGAAGGCTACTCTGGGTGTGACTGGCAGCAGTAGTAGCGGTAGTAATGCGGGAGCTGCTGCAATTGCAACCGGAAGTAACCGACAAACTTTGTTGAAAACTGACATTTCACAGTCTGCCGGTAATGGCCCTGCTGCCACTGCAATGGATGTTGGCACTGTGGGTGGTGCTGGGCCCAGTGCGGTTGGCTCGAATAGCATTTTAACGGTCGATGAAGATTCCTTGTCTTTGGACCGTCTCAACTCGTTGCGCATCTACATGACATCCATAAAAACTTTACCCTTCAATCTACGCATATATGGGTAAGTTTAGAAACAAAAACAACTGATTATCTTTTACTTTTAGAAATTACCTTAACAACGTAAAGACGATGTGAGAGATGGATGAAGGAATTTAATGTGATATTTTCTAGAAAAGTTTTACTTTTCAAAGAATGTGGTATTCGAAGACTCATAATATTTAAAATAATGCGAAAAATCATAATAAGCAAAATCAATAATTATGAACTTATATATAAGAAAAATCATCAGCGATGAACTTTTCTATAAGAAAAGTCATCAACGATGAAGAAAAGTCATCAGCGATGAACTTTTCTATAAGAAAAGTCATCAACGATGAACTTTTCTATAAGAAAAGTCATCAACGATGAACTTTTCTATAAGAAAAGTCATCAACGATGAACTTTCCTATAAGAAAAGTCACCAACGATGAACTTTCCTATAAGAAAAGTCATCAACGATGAACTTTTCTATAAGAAACGTCATCAACGATGAACTTTTCTATAAGAAAAGTCATCAACGATGAACTTTTCTATAAGAAAAGTCATCAACGATGAACTTTTCTATAAGAAAAGTCATCAACGATGAACTTTTCTATAAGAAAAGTCATCAACGATGAACTTTTCTATAAGAAAAGTCATCAACGATGAACTTTTCTATAAGAAAAGTCATCAACGATGAACTTTTCTATAAGAAAAGTCATCAACGATGAACTTTTCTATAAGAAAAGTCATCAGCGATGAACTTTTCTATAAGAACTTTTCTATAAAAAAAGTCATCAATGATGAACTTCTGTATAGGAAAAGTCATCAACGATGAACTTTTCTAGAAGAAAAGTCAACAACGATGAACTTTTCTAGAAGAAAAGTCATCAACGATGAACTTTTCTAGAAGAAAAGTCATCAACGATGAACTTTTCTAGAAGAAAAGTCATCAACGATGAACTTTTCTAGAAGAAAAGTCATCAACGATGAACTTTTCTAGAAGAAAAGTCATCAACGATGAACTTTTCTAGAAGAAAAGTCATCAACACTGAACTTTTCTAGAAGAAAAGTCATCAACGATGAACTTTTCTAGAAGAAAAGTCATCAACGATGAACTTTTCTAGAAGAAAAGTCATCAACGATGAACTTATCTTGGAGAAAAGTCATGAGGAGCTTTTCTAGCAGAAAAGTCATCAACGATGAATTTTTCTCTAAGAAAATTCATCAACGATGAACTTTTCTGTATAAAAAGTCGTCAACGATGAACTTTTCTGTAAGAAAAGTCGCCAATGATGAACTTTTCTATAAGAAAAGTCATCAATGATGAAATTTTCTAATACAAGTCATCAATGATGAACTTTTCTATAAGAAAAGTCATCAATGATGAACTTTTCTATAAGAAAAGTCATCAATGATGAACTTTTCTATAAGAAAAGACATCAATGATGAACTTTTCTATAAGAAAAGTCATCAATGATGAACTTTTCTATAAGAAAAGTCATCAATGATGAACTTTTCTATAAGAAAAGTCATCAATGATGAACTTTTCTATAAGAAAAGTCATCAATGATGAACTTTTCTATAAGAAAAGTCATCAATGTTGAACTTTTCTACAAGAAAAGTCATCACTGATGAACTTTTATATAAGAAAAGTCATCAATGATGAACTTTTCTATAAAAAAAGTCATCAACGATGAACTTTTCTATAAGAAAAGTCATCAATGATGAAGTTCCTCGTTTAAACTAGTTTGTAGGCTTTATTCTTTCATTCTACTTTTTTAATCATATTAATAAAAGGCAATATAATTAAATTGGGGAAAACTCTTCAGCATATTTACTTACAAAATTATTAAATACAACTCCTTCAGTACTATTTTATATGACCTTTTTCATTTATCTTCTTCATCTTCCATTCGCCACTTGTGTAAAGTTTGAATAGAACCTCCTTTGTGACGTTAATTCCTTTCGAAAAGTCCTTGTATATTTCAATACATCTTTTGTTTCTCACCCACAGCTTTTCACTCGACATTATCCATTCATCTTGTGGTGGTGATGGCGATAACGACGGCTATGGCAATGGTGGTGGTGATGGTGCCAGATACTTCTATTGATTTACAATATCAGTTTTCTTAACACGTTTCAATTACCCAAAGATACTCTAAGCGTTCCGCTTACTTTTTTTCCAGGTTTTCCCACGTAGTTTTCTTTTTATTTCTCTTATAAGTTTTTATGAAAAAGGTATGAAAGAGCGCTACTTTAACTTTATCAAGAATGGTTACTTTTTGAAGACTTTTTTGTTGCTGTTTTCTCGTTTTTTTTTTCTTTCATATCAATGAGCGTGTTTTGTGCTTTTCTTTTTTTTAGCGTAATATATTTCGGAAGAAATTTCTTGGTTTTTGTTCTCTTATTCGGATGTAACCGCACTCAACAGTGACTTTTTTAAAAGAAAAAATATTTCCGTCCTTAAACTAATAGCGCCATCAGGTAAATAATATTAAGTTTTATTAAAAACTTTGTAGATACTTTTTTCTCGACCCTCTCCTGAAAAAACGGAAATACTTATAAAAGCGGATATAGTTCTGCCAACCCCTCACTCACTCTCTTTGTAGTTTACACCCTCGTAATAACTTTGGACCGGCTAGTTTCTTTTTTATGGTAATTATTTGACATTATCGTCTGCACAGAATTTTCCGACAATTTACAGCAATGCTGTAAGTTTTCTTTATATCCTGGCCGATCCCCATGTAATGACCATCATGTCCCCAGTTATGGTCAGGTTTTAAATGAATTAATCTAAAGTTTTTTTTCGCGGTTTTTTATAGTTCATAACTTGCGAAGTTGTTAAAAAGTGTGATTTCTTTTCTTTATTGACTTACTTGTGTTAATTTGTAGGGAAGTAATTATGCGGATGGGATAGGAAAAGGGACAGGGAACATGGAAAAAATTGGCTTTTAATTAGTGGAGAATAAGGAAAGAAATTTGAGGAGGAAATACCACAAATGTTTTCAGGGGATGAAAAAAATATCTTGATTTAAGTCATGTTTGTTTATTATACTACTAAAGACTTTTTGTGTCCAATGTGACTACTAATAAATTAGAAATTCGATTTTAATTGTCAATTAGTCACTTCTAAACCATTTTCTGGTATTTCCAGAGTTATCAACAATGAACTTTTCTATAAGAAAAGTCATCAACGACGAACTTTTCTATAAGAAAAGTCATCAACGATGAACTTTCCTATTATTTATTTAGCGTATGGAAAATCATTACAATCGAAAGAATAGCATATATAAAATGTGTACCAAGTTAGATAACTCATCAAAGATCCAGCGATTCTAGCCACGATACAGCGTCTGGTGTTAAATTTATGATGTCGCTTATTTGGCCTTCATATCCTAGGGTAGGACACTCTCTAAGGATGTGATCGATGGTTTGTCGAGGGGCCCCGCATGTGCAGATAGGGTCATTTACAAGACCCCATGTGTGTAGGGTATTTTGGGTTCTGCCAGTGCCAGTTCTGAGTTTGTTGAGGTTACACCAAGCTTTCCGTGAAAGTTGCAGGTCGTTGTTACTGCTACGTCCATTAAAGAGCGGACTGGACCTTCCTGAGTTGGACCAGTCATTTTCCCAAACCATGTCAATCTCAAAATTTTCATCTTTTAACATTTTGGCTAGCTTCATGGGTGCGTTTCTTGATATAAGTCGTTGTCGTGGGGGATTATTTAAATCAGTTATTAGCGGAATATGATCATTGCTAAGAATTTTATTGTATTCTCGTAGTAAAGCTTGTTTCCTTCTTAGCTGTGGTGGAGCGATATTACAGAGCTTTGGCAACCATTCAGTTGGTGTTGGGCGTAATGTTCCTGATATCAGCCTCATAGTTATATTCAATTGAGTGTCGATTTTTTGAGTATGACGGCTGTTTAGCCATACTGGACTTCCGTATTCAGCCGCAGAAAAAACCAGAGATAACGCAGAAATTCGCAAACATGACGGGTTTGCACCCCACGAAGAGCCCGTCAGTTTTTGAATTATGTTGTTTCGGGTTTTTATCTTTTGGGACGTTTTGGTGAGATGAGCATTATATGAAAGGGTCCTGTCCAGAGTTATTCCAAGGTATTTTGCATTATGGTTGTGATATAGGAATTTGTTGTTTAATTGTACGTTTAATTCACGGCAGGCTTCTTGGTGGTTCAGGTGGAAGCAGCTCACTTCCGTTTTGGCAATGCTTGGCGAAAGTCGCCATTTGGCACAGTATTGTGAAAGCAATTTAAGATCTGCTGTTAGAGAGTCTTCTATATGAGCGAACGATTTGTGCTGTAGTGCGAATGCCATGTCGTCAGCATATATAAATTTCCTCGATATAGAGATAGGCAGATCATGTATGTACAGGTTGAACAACGTCGGGGCTAAGACAGATCCCTGGGGGAGACCATTGTTAAGTTTTCGTGTTTTACTGTACTTATCATTAAGGTGGACATTGAACAGACGGTCACTGAGCATTGAGCAAATAAGATTACATATCCGACTACAGGGGATAACCTTCATCAATTTATACAGCAAGCCTTTTTTCCACACGGTATCATACGCTGATGTCAAATCAACAAAAACTGCGCCAGTTTTAAGTTGGTTTTGGAAACCGCATTCAATGTAGTTTGTAAGCGACAATACCTGGTCAGTACAGCTTCGATGTTTTCGGAAACCAGCTTGTTCTTGAGGAATGACACGGTCTATTTCCGGACCAATACGATTTAAAATAAGACGCTCGAGCAGCTTAAAACTGATTGACAAAAGGGACACGGGACGGTAACTTTGTGGTAGATCTGCTGGTTTATGGGGTTTGAGTAATGATATTACTTTGGATTTTTTAAACGCTGGTGGTAATTTGTTTGATGATAATATGTTTGAATAAAATAACGTAAGCCATCTTCTGGTATTGTAACCACTATTTTTATTCTATTTATAATAGTCATCAACGATGAACTTTTCTATAAGAAAAGTCATCAACGATGAACTTGTCTATAAGAAAAGTCATCAACGATGAACTTGTCTATAAGAAAAGTCATCAACGATGAACTTTTCTATAAGAAAAGTCATCAACGATGAACTTTTCTATAAGAAAAGTCATCAACGATGAACTTTTCTATAAGAAAAGTCATCAACGATGAACTTTTCTATAAGAAAAGTCATCAACGATGAACTTTTCTATAAGAAAAGTCATCAACGATGAACTTTTCTATAAGAAAAGTCATCAACGATGAACTTTTCTATAAGAAAAGTCATCAACGATGAACTTTTCTATAAGAAAAGTCATCAACGATGAACTTTTCTATAAGAAGAGTCATCAACGATGAACTTTTCTATAAGAAAAGTCATCAACGATGAACTTTTCTATAAGAAAAGTCATCAACGATGAACTTTTCTATAAGAAAAGTCATCAACGATGAACTTTTCTATAAGAAAAGTCATCAACGATGAACTTTTCTATAAGAAAAGTCATCAACGATGAACTTTTCTATAAGAAAAGTCATCAACGATGAACTTTTCTAGAAGAAAAGTCATCAACGATGAACTTTTCTATAAGAAAAGTCATCAACGATGAACTTTTCTATAAGAAAAGTCATCAACGATGAACTTTTCTATAAGAAAAGCCATCAACGATGAACTTTTCTATAAGAAAAGTCATCAACGATGAACTTTTCTATAAGAAAAGTCATCAACGATGAACTTTTCTATAAGAAAAGTCATCAACGATGAACTTTTCTATAAGAAAAGTCATCAACGATGAACTTTTCTATAAGAAAAGTCATCAACGATGAACTTTTCTATAAGAAAACTCATCAACGATGAACTTTTCTATAAGAAAAGTCATCAACGATGAAATTCTATAAGAAAAGTCATCAACGATGAACTTTTCTATAAGAAAAGTCATCAACGATGAACTTTTCTATAAGAAAAGTCATCAACGATGAACTTTTCTATAAGAAAAGTCATCAACGATGAACTTTTCTATAAGAAAAGTTATCAACGATGAACTTTTCTATAAGAAAAGTTATCAACGATGAACTTTTCTATAAGAAAAGTCATCAACGATGAACTTTTCTATAAGAAAAGTCATCAACGATGAACTTTTCTATAAGAAAAGTTATCAACGATGAACTTTTTCTTGTGTCCGGGGGACACAAGTCCTCTTCTTTCATTGAATTTTTAATATATTATTATTAAATTATTTACTTACAAATTATTTTACATCGTATCTTAAGTTCCAACTGTAAATTGGTTACTTATTTAAAACTATTACACAAATATCCAATTATGTGCAAATACACAAACATTTATCATTTCATAACATCCCAACTAATTTATAATCTCTCTATTTCTCGTTCTATATTTTAATCTGCTTTCAGTGATGATTTATTTTCGGACCAACTTTACATGGATATTGGTTTATCGAATCGTTTGCTCAACATTATGACCAATAATACGATATTCGCCTCGGTAATATCGTATAAAAATCTAAAAAGCTTTCTACCCAAAACCTATTACACGCGTGGAAGGTAAGTAACGGCTTGCAAACATAACGGGGAAGTGGGGGTGGTGTTTATAGCAAATCGGATCGTTTAGAGATGATAATACAAATTTAATGAAATGACCTCGAAAAATGCAAAGCGTATGTATGATATACATATGTCTGTATGTATTTATGTGTAGAATGATGCCATTAAAATAAATCCGATTTATGTACACACATGAGTAAAATACACACACACACATATGTACATACATATACTAACATGTTCGTGTTAAGTACTTGCACATGCATTTACTGCTGTTAGTAAGATTTGTGAATGTGAGTATGTGTGTGTGTGTGTCTACATCCGTTTGTGCATTACATCCGGTGTTACAGAATTCTAATTAAAAGCAGACGTTTTCGAAATTCTACGAGGGCTGTACAAAAATTATTTATAATTATGTAAAGCGATTGGGAACATTGCAATCAATATGTATATATACGAGTAATTATAGAACGATAAATAATAATCTACTTCTGCAAAAATAGATTAATTTTTAATTATGCAATGAAATGAAATTATAGAAAGCTTATGCTATGAGTGAACGGCTTTATGGATTAGCAATTTCTGAGAAAAGACATTTTTATTTCGACATAACGATAACTTTATTCAAAAGTATGATAAGACGACTTAGCATAGGACTATCAGAAAACGACGAATACAGGGCATGCAGGGAAAACATCGAATCGATGGAACATTTTCTGTGTCACTGCCCGGCTTTCACACATGCAAAATCCCGATATTTCGGGTTCGACATATTGCCAAACTTGACTCATCTCGGAGGATATGTCTGGTAGATACTGAGAAAATTCGTGTCTAGTACCGACTTTCTGTAACTCGTGAGGTATAAACATTTCATAAATAAGGAGCGCACAACAGCCCGAACCACTGGCTTAAGTGTATGAGACGTTAAACCTAACCTAACCTAGCATGTTTTAAAGGACATTTCACTTTTAATTTCTAAATATTCTCAATAATATGACAACATTATGATGCCTATGCCTCAACCCAATCAAAAGTTATGTACAAAATAAGTTAGGTCCTTCGATTTGCATTATAAGGACTTCCACAAAAATTTCATACAACATTGATTTCTTCTTCTCTTTGGTTAAAATGTTCGCCATAAAATTTTACTATATATGTCAAGATGCACCAAAGAACTAAACTCAACACTACACCAAAAACCGGTCACATTCCAATTAAATCTCTCTTTACTTGTATATTTATTGCTTCGACCACTGGGGCGTATGAATAACATTGCTGCATCAATATTAAAAAAGCTGAAATTTGGCTGTTTTGGGGTGTTCGTGATAAGTTTTGGGCTCTTGTGTGTTCTGACATACTTATATATATAGGGTGATCTAAGTAGGGATACTTTTTTCAATAGCCTTTTTTCGACAGATCACGTGTTAGTCGTGTCATGCTATCATGTTATTTTTGTTTGGCATTTCATCATGGAGAGAGTTACGCCTGAACAACATTTACAAATTATTCAGTTAAATCCAAAAAAAACTCTTTTTTAAATCCAAAAAAAAGCTCTTTCCAGTCGACCCACTACCTTGACACCCATGAGCAATATTTTAGCACTCGTTAAGAGCTATCTTTTTGCCATTGACCGATTCCCGATCCGACGTACCGGAATCATCGGTCCATATTTCGTATTGTAATCTGAACTTTCGACAACATACAACGACTAATTGGGAAATATTTTTTTTCGCTTATTTTTGTATAAATAAGTTATGAATCACCTTTGAAATTTCATCAATATCTGCACGTAAATGTTAGAGTTATTAGATCTCACGTAATCAAATTACGATACGAAACGGATGCGGGAATTAGGCCCCAGATCTGCCAGACTGCCTGGAAAGGTAGACCATAGTGTATACAGACGTCGGGTGTTCAATGCGGAACAGTAACGAAGTAGGTGCCCAATGCTCTCCACTTCTTCCTAATCACCAGAGCATCTGCAGAAGTCATCGGAATCATTGGACCTTCTGGCTTATTCACCGATCTGAGGCAAAACTGACCCTAACATAGTTTTTTTCTTCTCTAGTACCAGGATATATTTTGAACTTATCACGTCGTATGTGACTAAATTTGTCTAGATACCCTACATATATCTGTACCTGCCAGATCTGTCGACATCCTAGAAAGAACGACCTCAGACAGACAAAGCAAATGCTCAGTGCTCTCCATGTCCTCCTCATATCCATAGTCAGAAGTCATTGGTCTCAGTTCCTAACCTTCTGGCATGTTCGCCGATCAGGCAGAGTTCCGTCAGAACTGACTCTAATATGACCCGTTTTTTCTTTTCTAGTGCGAGGAGATATTTTGGCTAGTTTAGTCTAGCTACCATACATGTGTCCATTTGTTTTAATATAATTATCAGTTTTGGCCAGATCTGTCAAACTTCCTAGAAAGATCGACCCCAGTGTATCCAGACGTTTTTTACTTAATGCGGAACAGTGGCAAAGCTGATGATCAATGTTCTTCACTTCTTTTTAATCACCAGAGCTTCTGCATAAGTCATTGGGACTCATTAGACCCTCTGTCCGAGAGTCCCATCAGAACTGACCCTAACAGGGATAGTTTTTTCTTATCCAATACGAGAACATATTTTGAACTTCTCACGTCGTATGTGACCAAATTTGTCAAATTTGTCAACATGTGTCCATTTGTTTTAATACAAATATTTGTAGGGTTAGATCAGTCAGACTTCCTAGAAAGGTCGACCCCAGTGTATCCAGACGTTGTTTGATTAATGCGGAACTGTGGCAAAGCTGATGATCAATGCTCTCCACTTCTTCCTAATCACCAAAGCTTCCGCAGAAGTCATTGGGACTCATTGGACCTTCTGGAGTGTTCGTTGATCAGGCAGATCTGATCCTAACATTTATAGTTTTTTTTCTCTGGTACGATGAATTATATTTTCCTTCTCAGGTCGTATCGTGGCCAGATTTGTATAAACTTAAGTATACCATATAGCTGTGAATTTCTTTTAATACGAATATCTGTACCGGCCAGATCTGCCAGACTTTCTAAAAAGGCCCACCCAAGACAGACAAAGCAGATGCTCAATGCTCTCCATTCCCTCCTCATATCCACAAGTTCTGCAGAAGACATTGGACACGATTCCCAACCTTTTGGCTACCCTACAGATGTCACTTTCTGTCCATCTTTCATTTGACAACCTGAATCATTCGCCCTTATTCCAGTTGGCGTCGTCGACGTCGATTCTTAGTCGACACTGTTTAGATTTACGACTTCATACATTTTGAATTTTTTTTAAATATTTTTAAGTTATAAAAAGGGTTTTTGTTAGTTCATGGATACCAAAAACATTCGTTTTGGCGTAAAGATGACAAAGCCAGAACTTCATAGATATGACGAAAATGATGTGACGACGTCGACGACGCCAACTGGAATAAGGGCGATTAAGAGTTCTTGCGGCAATCGAGTGCCTTTTTGACTTTCGGAATATAGCCTCCAGAGATTTAATGGCAGCCTGATTGTCTGAGTAAATGACGACGCCAATGTTGGTCACTATATTGCGAATAAAGCTACTTGGCGGCTTTCCTTATTGCAAGTATTGTAGTATATTAATACTACGTTTTTTACAGTGTTATCCGTAGCCTGTCTTTCCATCAAGCTTCGAATCATCTTTATAGAATTGGAGACAGTTAATATGTCTTGTTATTCTGCCGACCGATTCGTCTCTGGTAGGTGTCTTACTGGTATAGTTCGTATATAGTCCACTCGGTCGGTTACCATTGCACTACAAAGTGATATTCTCAGGTGGCCCTAGTTTTTGTAACACCACATTGATAGACAGTTTAATCTTAATGCCGCTCTTGCTGCAACTTCTCTACCCACAATATCAATCGGCAGTTGATGAATGGAGATGGAGTAATGCTTGTTGAGACTCTGTCGATGTAGTGTGCAAATCTTCGCGTATGTTTAGATGGACAGCTCTCTGAACCTCCATTAATTGATTGGTGATTAATATTGTCAGTATCGCACAATAGTACTGGACGAACTACTGTTATATACTCGTAGATTCAATAGACGATTTTTGGAGAAAGGTCCCAGGGTGCGTCTATAGCTTTCCCAACCTTTGGTTCACATTATTTAAATCAATTGTTCGTAATATTTAATCGATATTTTATTTCAGAATTAATTTGTTAAAGATCGATCATTACTGTTGGGAAAAAAATCATCTGCAATGATCATTTACTTCCGACTAAGAAAATACACTCAATTAAATTTGTGCATGGGTGCGCATGATTCATATTATTAACGGGACCCCCATACGTATGACAAATTTTAATTATAAAACCCTGAATAACCAGGAAAGTAGCAGGCACTGCAATGGTTATTAAGTTCTTAAGAAGAATATGACTGATACTGAATAGTAACGGGTTTTCCAACAAGAGATGTTATTTTGAATCATCCGGTATTTCGGTAGCCGTCACTTTTGAAGCTTTTATTCTTTGACATTTGACAAGTAGAAACTACGCCATTACTAAAAATGGAGCGATACACGATTCAACAACGCATTAAAATCCGAAAATCATCGAAAAATCATCTTGACTGATGAGGCCCATTTCCACCTCGGTGGCTACGTCAACAAGCAAAACTGTCGCATCTGGGGCTCGGAAAACCCAAGAGTTATTGTTGAGAAGCCTCTCCATCCTCAACGTGTGACTGTTTGGTGCGGTTTATGGTCCGGCGGGGTCATTGGACCTTATTTTTTCGAAAATGAGGTTGGATCAACAGTTACGGTGGATGGATTGGGCTATCGAGAGATGATTAATGATTTTTTATGGTCGGAGTTGGATGGTATTGATCTGGACAACGTTTACTTTCAACAAGACGGCGCTGCGTGCCACACAAGCAACGAAACCATTGCTCTGTTACGGGAAAAGTTTCCGGACCGTGTTATCTCTCGAAGAGGGGATCATAATTGGCCACCGAGATCTTGTGATTTAACACCTTACGACTTCTTCCTTTGGAGCCACGTGAAAGACAAGGTTTACGCTAACAGCCCAGCATCGATTCAAGACCTCAAAGATAGAATTCGTGGGGCTATCGAGAACATAGGGCAGCCACTTTGCTATTTGGTTATGGAATATTTCATGAAAAGGATACGGTCCTGTAAGCGTGGTCGTGGCGGCCATTTGGCTGATGTTGTTTTTCATCATTAACGGCATACCTTCCTCTTTATTATGAAATAAACATCCGATCATTTATCTCAAAAACTTGCATTTTTCTTTGAGTACCAAAATAACACCTCTTGTTGGAAACCCCTTTATATTTCCATTTTTAACACGATAGAAAAGAAATACTTAGATACTTATACTTAAAAGTATGTCAAAAAATAAAATAAATATATGTGGATCTGTACTTTGCCGTATAATTTATTTTAATAAAGTTACCTTAATTGATTAATTTATTGAAATATTAATATTTTTATTTTTTTAAATAATGGCGATATTTCGCTTTAACAAAAGAAACTAAAGGGTAATCGGTTTTTGAGAAGATATCGCCTGTAAATATCGTTTACTTCTATAGAAGATCCAATCATACATGAACTAGTAGTTCATGGGTGCGTATGATTCATATTATTCAGTGTACTCCCATGCGAATGACTAATTTTAATTAAAGAATCCCCTCATATGTTGGATTATTGACAATATTTAAGGCAAAATATTATTTTTAAGTTAATTTTCTGTTTTAAACACAATTCTTTTGAATTTAAAGAACCATTTCATTTAAATTTCTCTTAAAGAAAGTATAAGAAGCCCTATTTTCGCCTTCAACTCCATAATTCGGCTCATTTACAGTATATCATGCATATGCTTTGCATTTACATTTTTCTTCGACCTCACCATCATCACTGTCGTCCTCATTATCCGCGAGGCATTTCTTCTTTGTATGTTTTTAATTAGAATTTTTACTTTTGCTTTATACTTATATGTGATTTCTCAATGTTTTTCCTCCTTTCCGGCATTCACGCTCTGCGCTGCTCTTCTGGGCTGGTGTTCCTGTGCCTCATTAATAATTCCAGTGATCCCAAAGAATCGGATTACATTTTGGCTTCGCGCATCATTCAAACTTGGCTCTTTCAATCGAATCGTTCCAATGATAATTTACGTGAACCTTTAGATTTACCCTTCGAACATGGTCATGTGGAGATAATATTCCAGCATGAGCGGGCACCCAAGGACAGCGATTGGATAGCTGTGTGTGGGTGAGTTTGAAAACTGTAGGATAATGAATACACGAATTTTTATTCAAGGAAAACAGAAAACCTTCTTCTGCAAAAATCCCCTTTAAATTACTGATAATGTAAGCTTATGTTTCCTCTGTGTTTGTTTTTCTTCCTCTCATCTAAGGCACGACTATAAAGCATCCTTTGAAAGCAGTTGGCGCTCGGATTTGTGCATTACCAAAAATCTAATGGAGAATATAACACGTTGTATTTGTCCAGTTTCGGGCACTTATGTGGTGATGCTAACCAAACGTAATAATCATGTAAGTAACATAACAATACCTGATATATATCTCAACAATAAAATCTGCAAGGAACATAAGTACAAAAATACCTCTCGACCAGACAGTCAGTCGGACCTTCCAGCCACAATCACTCTCGGTGTGCAAATATTTTTCTGCTATTTATTGTCTGTTTTGGTTACATTGGTCATCAAACGAACCATACAACAATAGTCCTTATTGTCCTGCTGCAGCATCACCATTTTGTGGACTGGCAAAGGAGGATTGTGGTCTGTTGAACACAATACCCTTAACCGGCGTACAGAGTACACGAAATCTCTAATGGTCGATTTGTGTGAATTTTCAAGTTGTTAACTGAGATACTTGAGCTCCCTATCATCGGATGCTTCTCTTGGTTCCCTGGTTTGCTTGACTGGAGCTATTGCTGTTGCTCGCTCCTGTTTGTTATTATGGCCAGTTTTTATTCTTTATTTTTATTATTATGATAAGTGCCATTAAACTACTAGCCTCACTAAAGGGGTACCAAAAGGGTTGTTAACAGTTTTTTTTCTCAGAGTTGAGAAAGTCAAATGTAGCCCTCCCTCAGAGGTGTTAAATATGTTTATGCAAAATATGATAGTTTGGGAATAAAGGCACAACTACAAAATACAAGGGAATATTTTACGTTAGTTAGGTTCTAAAATATTCTAGAGACATTTAAATCGTAAGGCTTGAAATATGCTTCAACCATTTAAACATTAAGTCTTGAAATATGCTACACGATTATGAATATTAAGCCTTGCTATAAAAATATAAACATTAAGCCCTGAAGTATGATAGGAAATCCCATAGAAATTTGTTTGGTTTATTTGTACGTATAATTGATATTAATTAATGTACGCCATAAGTATGATTGACATTAATTATAGGACCCCGATGCGTATGATTGATATCTACTTTAGAAAAACATCGATATCATCAGTTTATATAACCACATTTACCCGATAAGCGCGGAATCATATTCCAAAAAGGAAATGTTTCACAAAATCAATTAACAATATTTCGGTCGGAAGTATACCCTCGCCTTCAGAGAAATATAAAATGTGGCCCATAAGGCTTTTTGAACTACGGCCTCCTCGCAGCTGCGATTTGACTCTGTTGTAATAGTTTTTGTGGGGAAACGTTAAGGATAAGAGACGATTCATGACTTGACACACGAAATTGCAGCCATTTTGTCGACTCAGAATAGCTACTGCAAGGCCCGTCGCGGCAGCCATTTGAATAAAGTGGTGTTCCATCATTAACCGGAATGTTGCGGCATTTCAATAAAGGCAAAACCGTTGAAACGTATTTATCCGTCTTTTTTATAACAATTTTAAAACGCAACTTTTTCATGAGACGCCCTATAATATGTTTTTAATATATTTAATTGAGAGGTGTATCGAAGGATGGGATAATTTTGAAAAAAAATTCTGAATGTCGTTATTGAAAAATTATTCAAAAAAAACCGAAAGTTTGGATTTTCAGATCATTGGTACAGTATCAATGAGGCATTGAATATTCGTATGAATTTATCAATTAACAGAATAGGCCTGATAAATATGCCACTTCAGGAGAACTCATTCAATAATATTTGTACATGAGTACGTATGATTTATATTATTAATAGGGTCATCCTAAGTATGACTAATATTAATTAAAAAATCCTTAAAAATGCGAAAAGGAGACACGCCAATGTAAAGATTACATAGTACAACATATTTCAGCTCATTGATTTGGGACTCAATTCTGGGACGTGAAAGTAGCCCCAAAAATAAGAACTTCTACATCATTCGTTTAGAAAAAAGATGGCTCAATTAATAATCTAATGGCCATACGAATTTTTTTACTCAAGTTGGATTTTAGCACTTTTTCTATATTTTAACACGGTTATATCTTGGTATACCGTACGGAATATCTCTTTTGTGTCTGAAGCAAAGTTGTAGATATTGAATAGGAGAACAAATTTAATTGTTTACCATTTTCTCCTTTCTTGCTCAATAACTGGATTACAAATCCACAAATATGCTGTTGATTTTTTCTTTATATACTTTATTTTGCATGAAAATAGAAATTCCAATTCATATTACAGCTATTCTTACACAGAAAATATAAGATTTTTATATGTTATCTATACATGGAAACAAAATTTAGAAAATTTTCAATTATTGGCAATCTCCATCCTCGTTGAAGTTGACGCTTGTAGTTCTGATGATCCTGTTTTCTTCGTAGGTTCTTCATATTCATGTTCTAAGTCTGCATCATCATCCGAGTTACACATAATATCCAAGGCATGTTTTGTTCAGTGTGTTCACCAATTTCAGTGTCATCTTCATCTGCCTATTTTTGGGACGATATGGCCTCAAACGTAGCAAAAATCATCCCATTGTGGGCACTTGTTATTTTCCACATTGAAATTTTAAATGCTTTTCTGCTTTTTAAAATGTTTTTCACACTAAATTATAATTTACAATTTTAAAATAGTACTTTTAGCGTTCGTCGGCACTTGTTGAATGACAAAAATCGGTCAATGAACACCTATAAATACTACGTAGTTTTCAATATTTCACTGACAGGTAAAAAATAAATTTTTAAAATTTTTCAAAACATTTCCAAAAATTAGGCCTTATAAATGTGGGTGGAATTTCTGTAGAAAACTCGTTCATTACAGTTAGCCAACGGCAAAATACACATCACAAAAGAAGTCCACTTCCCTATTCTCCCTTTTGATTGACTGTGAACGAAGTAGGTATCATGAAGAAACAAGAAGAGCAATTCAGCGTCCACGCACATTTATGAGCGCATATGTTCTGCATTTTCATTATACCATTTCCTATAGAACTTCGACGAAACGTCCCTACGGAATTGTAAATAGGCACTTAAAAAAACATATTTGTGGATTTGTAGGGCCTTTTTGTAGAAAAGGGCTATTAACAACATTCACTCAGATGCGGTAATTGCGGCGCTGTCACATCTATGTAATGGTGAACTCTAGCTCGATCAGAGTAATTGAAAGACTGCTCAACAGTAGACGCATAACATCAAGTCTTGGGTCCACAATCATAGAGTGGCAAATCGCAGTGAATGGCAAATTCCAAAACGTCCTCAGAGACATTCTACAGGTGGCTCTAAACAAGTTGGATAGATGGGACATAAGGAGCGATTTGGACGTTAACCCAAACAATACAGAATTGGTTCTCTTTACTAGGATAAATAATGTCACACATGTTGACCCACCTCGTCAAATACATCCAACAGATCTAGTCTTTTCTGAAAGTGCAAAATTTCTAGGACTTAATGTACTGGGACGTGTAAGGAAGACCGACGTGGCCTTATATTCCTGCAGGAAGGCTGTAGGATCGCGTTAGAGGCTCTCTCCTAAAATCGTCCATTGGATTTATACTTATACCAGAAGTTCGTTCAATACTGTTATACGGCATTGTGGTATGGTGGACAGCAACTGACAAACTAACCATCACCAACCTACTATCAAAGATTCAGAGAACCGCCTGCCTGTGCATAAGCGGGGCCTTAAGGACTACAACGATTGAGTCTCTACAAGCCCTACTCCATATACTGCTGATTAATATTGTGACGAGAGAAGTTGTAACCAGAGCGACACTAAGATTAAACTGCCTATCGTTGTGAAGGTACAAGAACTACGGTCAGATGAGAATATCAAAGTGTAGAGCTATTGTAAATGACCGAGTGGACTATATGTATACCAACGGTGTACACCTTCGACAGAAACTACATCACTATGATACCAGCCAGAGATTAATGGGCACTACCAACGTACAAGCTTTGGCAATCAGGCAGTCCAACGAAAGATGGACAGAAATTAGCACCTATAGGGTAGCTAGACATATCTGCCAAGGAATGAAGGTCAAAAGATCTGCTCGCACTAGAGAGGAAAAGTCTAATGGGCAAACACGGCAGAAGATTGGGTATTGACTTCAATGACTTCTGCAGAAGCTGTGGTGATGAGCAAAAAGAGGAGAGCATTGGGCACTTGCTATGCGACATTCCCGCTTTGAGGAAACAACGACTGGACATACTGGGGTCGTCCTTCCTAGGCAGTCTAACAGGTCTTTCCGGTACCGATATTCTTACTATCGATAAATTCGTATATCAAACAGGTTGGTTTCGGTTAGGAGCATTTAAGCCCGTGGTAACACAAGGACCTGCACTAGTCCATGTGAGCTGGAAAAAAACTGCTGCCACCCTAACCTAAATCTAAACTTACCATCACCACAGTTCTAATACTCGTATCCATTTTTTCAGTTATTTTTTTTTTTTTTTTTCAAAAATCTGAAAATTATAAATTGTGGCTTTATTTTTTGGTGGATGGTAGTTGAAACTTTGCAGGTTCCCATTTTGTTCAAAATTTTCAAAAATCTGTAGTCTTTAAATTTTGATTTTCTTCAAAAACTCACAATTAAATGAAATATAACGGCATTTTTACAACATTTTTGGCCAAAATATACATCAACTATTTTTCTTTATTACACCAAAATTCCATCCAGGCTATACTATAATTTTCAACTCAATTTTCAGAATTTACCTTCACCACAGTTCTAGTTCAAGCAACCGGAAACATAATATTTTCAAGCGAACCATGATGTTTGATATATCAAAAAAAAATTTCCTTTTTTATCCAACTTCTCCTTGTTGCATATGCACATACATATGTATTTATATTTGATGGAATGTTTTGTTGCCCCAGGCTATGTATCCACTCAACTTTTGAGCAGTGGCTAGTGTTTATTTGTTTTGTGGGCGCGCGTGTATGTATGAGAGCTATTCCGTTTTTTACTATATTAATTTTTAACTTAAAGTTCGCAACCTTCAAAATTCCTCAGTGATGGAAAAAAAGTAAGCAATTTTTTCACTTTTTTGACATCACCACCAAATTGTTGCTGCCCTTTTTCTGGTAGTTTTGTATATTAGCGTTTTTTGTTCTTCCGCTTGCTGTGGCATGTTCTTTTTCTATTTCCGTTTTGTTCTTTTTTTTCGGTGGAGCGGCAAAAAGTTTTGTACAAAATAAACAAAACAAAATTGTAGAATAGTTGTGATGCCACAACTAACTGTAATATTGTTAAAGTAGAAACAACAGGAGGTGGAGGATGGACGTACGGAGGGTAAGGAAAAATTTCTGGACTAACAAAACACTGGAATTCCATTAGAAGCCAACAAACGAGCAAAAAATCGGTAACAAAGTTAATGAAAAGCTAAACAGGAAGTGTGTCTTTTTCACGAGGCAAAACAATTTAATTTAGCTGGTTTTACTGGTGAAAAGAGAGAAACTAGAAATTAGAAACTAATCCATTGGAATGTTAGGGAAAGAAAACAATTGGTATGGCCGTATGATGAATATAATTGGTACGTATGATTAACAATAATTTTTGCGTATGACAAATATTAATAATATTAATCATACGTATACTGTAAGATTAATCGTATAAGTTGTCGAGTGAATTCACAATTATTGTTAACAATATTTTGTGAAATTTAATCTCGTTTTGAAATTACTTTTAAAAATATAATAAACTAGCTGAGCCCGGTGCGCTTCGCAGCCCATGTCAAAATTCGCGCTGTAGAAACTGTATTTTATATCCGATCAGTACGAAATTCGGCAGAAAGAGGTTTGTTATTACATGAAGGAATACTGCCAAATTCGGAGAAAATCGGCTCAGATTTAGATATAGTCCCCATATATATATGTTACCCCCAATTTGACATGTAAGCGCTATAGAGACTGTGTTTTATATATATATATATATATGTTTTATATCCGATCAGTACATTTATATATGTTTTATATCCGATCAGTACGAAATTCGACAGAAACAGGGTAGGAAACAGAAAATGAGTATTCTAGGAAAATCGATTCAGATTTATATATAACCTCCAAATATATGTTCCTCCAGATTTGGCTACAAAGCGCTATAGAAGTTGTACTTTACTTCCGATCATTACAAAGTTCTCCAGAAAGATTATTCTCAATTTAGGAACGAATATTGCTTAATTTTGCGATTATCGGTTCAAAATACATTTACCAATTATTCCAAATTATTATCGCAATGACCCTTATCGCATTGTTAGGGAGGTGTAGGGTATTATATAGTCGGCCCCGCCCGACTTTCTGCCTTTCCTTACTGGTATTAGTAATAAATTCACTGAATGAAAAAATACCGAATTCAGTGGAAAGTCCAGAAAATAGAAATGTATACTTATAAAATTTCCAAATTCTTGTTTCATTGATATTGCATCACATTATCATACTGCGATTGTATTGGAGTGAGCAGCTGTAATTATCGCATACCGAGCATTTTTGTTCATGTATTTCCTATATAATACTTGCAAGATATATCAAAATATGGGCTGGGCCACGCCCACTGGTCCTATTCCGCCCATTTGAAAGCCAATCACGTAGACTGCTACCAGATACATATACGCAAAATTTCAACACTCTCGCTAACAAAATGAGCAAGATAATTCAATTTCAAAATTTGGCTTATAAGGGCGGTGGCCCGCCCATTGGTCAGATCCCGCCAATTTTTGGACCAATCACGTGGACTGTCACCAGATACATATCTACAACATGACAGCACTCTAGATACAAAATTGTGCAAGTTATATCAATTTCAAAATTTGGCTTATAAGGGCGGGGCCACGCCCATTGGTCCGATCCCGCCCATTTTCTGACCAATTACGTAGAATGCCACCAGATACATATACACAACATTGCAGCACTCCCGAAAGCAAATTGTGCAAGATATAAAAATTTCAAAATTTGGTCATTTTGGGCGGGGCCACGCCTATTGGTCCGAACCCGCCCATTTTTGGACCAATCACGTAGATCGCCAACGGATATATATACACAAAATTCCAGGTCTCTCGCTAACAAATTGTGCAAGATATCACATTTTTTAAATTTGGCTTATATGGGCGGTGCCACGCCCATTGGTTCAATCCCGCCCGTTTTTGGATCAATCACGTAGACTGCCACCGTTTACATATACACAAAATTCCAGCACTCTCGCTAACAAATTATGCAAAATATCTCAATTTCAAAATTTGGCTTATATGGGCGGGGCCACGCCCATTGGTCCGGTCCCGCCCATTTTTTCACCAATTACGTAGAATGCCACCAGATACATATACGCAACATTGCAGCACTCCCGCTAGCAAATTGTGCAAGATATCAAAATTTTGTCTATGTGGGCGGGGCCACGCCCATTGGTCCGATCCCGCCCATTTTTGGACCAATCACGTAGACTGCCACCGTTTACATATACACAACATTCCAGCACTCTCGCTAACAAATTGTGCAAAATATCTCAATTTCAAAATTTGGCTTATATGGGCGGGGCCACGCCCATTGGTCCGATTCCGCCCATTTTTGGAAAATTCACATAATCTGCCATTAAATGCATACAAACAAAATTTCAGCACTATACCTATAATAGGAGCAGAAATATCGGATTTTTAACCTGCGATTTGTATGGGAGGTACCACGCCCCTTTGTCCAATTAATTTTTTTTTCTATATAAACCATCTCGTGAAAATTTAGAATCGAATAAAAAAAAAATCATCCAAATCGCTCCAGCCGTTCTGACGTGATGCCATTACACAGATGGACCGTTTCATTTTTATATATATAGATAAAATGTTTGCTAAAATTTAAAGTAATCGCTAGATTTATATTCCCACAATTTTCTGTTTATGTTTCAAAATTCCCTCTTCTGAATTTTTTTCTGCAATTTTTTACACAATTTTAACACTTACATTTTCGGTAATTGGCAAAATTGATGTAGAGGGATTTTACACTAAAAAACCGATATGAAATGAAATATGAATTGTTTTGATAAATCTCTTTTCTTTTTTTACCTATTGACCATATTAGTTACCAAATACATATAAGCAACTTTATATGATTCTGCACATCTTTAGAAAGGGATAATTCATTGATATACATTTCATTAACATTTGTCTACACTATAAATGCAAAAAGTGTACCACAAAAATCAATTTAGCTGTTTTCTTATATTGATTTCATTATATAATAAAAATATCTGTATGAGTATTATAAAGTACCAATATAACCAGCAAATACGAATCTGCATATCTAGTGGATGATAGTTTTCCACCTGTATACATTTTATTGTCATTTAAATACAATAAACTGCTATAAAGTGTACCACAAAAGTCAGTTTAGCGATTTTCTTGGACCGCTTTCGTAAATAATCGGAATTAATTTTCTGCTTATTACAAATTACCAAATATAAATACATAATCTTATATGATTCTGCACATCTTCAGAAAGGGATAATTTCATTGAAACACATTTCATTAACATTTGGCTGCACTCAAAATTCAAAAAGGGTACCACAAAAATCAATTTAGCGGTTTTCTTATTTTGACTTCATTATTAAATAAAAATGTTTTTATGAGTATACTGCACATCCAGAGGATGATAGTTTTCTACCTATATACATTTTATTGTCATTTAGGTACAATAAGCTCTTATAAAATGTACCACAAAAGTCAATTTAGCGATTTTCTTGGGATGTTTTCTTCAATAATTCAAATTAACTTTCTGCTTATTATAAATTATCAAATATAAGTAATCTTATATGATTCTGCACATCTTTAGAAAGGGATAATTTCATTGAAACACATTTCATTAACATTTGACTACACTATAAATGCAAAAAGTGTACCACAAAAATCAATTTAGCGGTTTTCTTATATTGATTTCATTATAAAATAAAAATATCTGTATGAGCATTATAAATTCCAATATAACCAGCAAATATGATTCTGCACATCTAGAGGATGATAGTTTTCCACCTGTATACATTTTATTGTCATTTAAATACTTTAAAACACTAAAAAGTGTACCACAAAAAACCAATTTAGCGATTCCTTATGACGCTTTCTTCAATAACCCAAATTAACTTTCTGCTTATTACAAATTATCAATTATAAGTAATCTTATATGATTCTGCACATCTTTAGAAAGGGATAATTTCATTGATACACATTTCATTAACATTTGACTGCACTCAAAATGCAAAAAGTGTACCACAAAAATCAACTTAGCGGGTTTCTTATATTGATGTCATTATTAAATAAAAATGTATTTATGAGTATACTGCACATCCAGAGGATGATAGTTTTCTACCTGTATACATTTTATTGTCATTTAGGTACAATAAGCTCTTATAAAATGTACCACAAAAGTCAATTTAGCGATTTTCTTGGGACGTTTTCTTCAATAATCCAAATTAACTTTCTGCTTATTATAAATCATCAAATATAAGTAATCTTATATGATTCTGCACATCTTTAGAAAGGGATAATTTCATGAAAACACATTTCATTAACATTTGACTACACTATAAATGCAAAAAGTGTACCACAAAAATCAATTTAGCGGTTTTCTTATATTGATGTCACTATAAGAAACCCGCTGTATGAGTATTATAAATTACCAATATTACCAACAAATATGATTCTGCATATCTAGAGAATGATAGTTTTCCACTTGTATAAATTTTATAATAATTTAAGTACCATAAACCCCTAAAAAGTGTACAACAAAAATCAATTTAGCGATGTACTTCGGACACTTTCTTCAATAATCCAAAATTAGTTTCTGCGCATATAGAGGATGATAAATATCCACCTGTATACATTTTATTGTCATTTAAATGCAATAAACCCCTATAAAGTGTACCACAATAGTCAATTTAGCGATTTTCTTGGGACGCTTTCTTCAATAATCTAAATTAACTTTCTGCTTTTTACAAATTACCAAATATAAGTAATCTTATATAATTCTGCACATCTTTAGATAGTTATAATTTCATTGATACACATTTCATTAACATGTGACTACACTCAAAATGCAAAAAGGGTACCAAAAAAAACTTTACGGTTTTCTTATATTGATTTCATTATAAAATGAATATTTATTTATGAGTTTAACAATTTACCAAAATTACCGACAAATATGATTCTACGGGATGATAGCTTTCCACCTGTATACCTTTTATTGTCATTTAAATACACTAAAACCCTAAAAAGTGTACCACAAAAGTCAATTTAGCGATTTTCTTAAGACGCTTTCTTCAATAATCTAAATTAACTTTCTGCTTTTTACAAATTACCAAATATAAGTAATCTTATATAATTCTGCACATCTTTAGATAGTTATAATTTCATTGATACACATTTCATTAACATTTGACTACATTCAAAATGCCAAAAGGGTACCACAAAAGTAAACTTAGCTGGTTTCTTATATTGATTTCATTATAAAATAAAAATTTATTTATGAGTATACTAAATTACCAAAAATTACCGGCAAATATGATTCTGCACATCTACGGGATGACAGTTTTCCACCTGTATACACTTGATTGTCATTTAAATACATTTAAACCCTTAAAAGTGTACCACAAAAAATCAATTTAGCGATTTCCTTATGACGCTTTCTTCAATAATACAAACTAACTTTCTGTTTATAGAAAGTTACCAAATCTAAATAATTTTGTATGATTCTGCACATCTTTAGAAAGGGATAATTTCATTGATATACATTGCATCAACATTTGTCTATAATAAAAATATAAAAAATGTGTACCACAAAAATCTATTTAGCGGTTTTCATATACTGATTTCATTATAAAATAAATATTTATTTATGAGTATAATAAATTACTAAAATTACCGTCAAATACGATTCTGCACATCTAGTTTTCCACCTGTATATATTTTATTGCCATTTAAATACATTAAAACACTAAAAAGTGTACCACAAAAGTCTATTTAGCAACGTTTCCTTCAAATATTAAAACTAAGCTTCTGTTTATTACAAATTTTCTAATAAAATTTAATTTATAGGATTTGGCACGTCTCAGGAATTGGAGATTTTCTTTGATGTGCATTTTATTAATATTTGAGTACTCAAGAAACAAAAAAAGTGTACCACAAAAATAAGTATAGACATTTTTATAACAATTAAAAAAAATAAACTAATTTTCCTCTAAAAATAAACTAATTTTCTTCTTATTTCAAATTGCCAAGTACAAGTAATGTTATACCATTCTGCACAACTCTGGAAAGGGATAATTTCATTGAAATATTAATAATTATTACTAATTGGTTACACCAATGTCCCAAAAAGTGTACCACAAAAGTCAATTTTTTTATAACAATTTATTCAAATGTGAAATCGAATTTTTTGGCTATTGCAAACTAAAAAATTTAAGTAACTTCATATGATTCTGCATCTCTTTTAAAAGAGAGAAAATCACCGATATAATTTTCATTAGTATTTGCATACCATAAAAGTGCGAAAATTGTACCACAAAGATCAGTGTAGGGGTTATGTATGACATATTTCATTCCTAAATCAAAGAGTTAGGGAAGGTATTAGTTAATGAAATGAACTATTAATACAGCTTTGCATATCTCCGGAGAGACAATTTTCCTCATATTACCATTTTATAACCATTTGAGTACTATAAATATCTGCAATGTGTACCACAAAAACAAGTTTTTATAATTAGTTCATCAAAAAACACTTTCTGATGTTTCATTAAAAAAAATCTATTGTATTTTCATTTTAAATATTTGTCCGTCCGTCTGTCTGGTTGCTGGGCAGTATAACCTCCGAATGCTGTGACCAAATGATTTACAATTTTCCATATGCTAATATTATTGCCAAATCTTGTTTAAATTCGAAGACGAGCTATATTGGTCCACCCCATTTAGTAGCTCCACCACTAATGTTAAAAATTCAGTGAAATATTAAATTTCTTATATATTTTTTAATACATAACGGATTTGGTCTGTATTTTCACCGAGAGCAATAGTTACATGTTGACAACCAACTCAAGAAAAATTTACTTTATTGTCAAAAAAAACCCTTTTGGCAACTCCCAGAGAAAGGGATCAACTCCTAGGTAAATTGAATGGGTCATAACTTTAATGCCAGTGCCACTAAACACTTGAATTTCGATACAGTGCAATGATTTTAAAGAATTTACTGACAGTGAAAATGGGATAGTTGTCTAGTTCTTTCTGTTGCTTCCACAAAAATCAATTTCCTTAACTTTTGTAAAAATTATTTCAGAATTTTAAACATTATATTACATTTTCCAAGAATATACAACATTTACTTCATTTTCTTCTAAGAATGTCCTCCAAAACCCATATTATTGAGCGTATGATAAATATCATTTGAAAGTATGATTGATATTAAATCACCGAAAGAAAATAATCGTATTAATATCAATCATACGCTCTGTATACCACAAACCAAAATCTAAATAATGCGTTTCCTTCTTAAATATCAACGACAAGACAGAAAATTTAAATCTTCTTGCCTTTTCGTTCTCCTCTTTGCCAAAAAACGAGCAAAATTCTAAACCAATTTATATTGAATTTCAGCTAAGAAATATCTATCAAATTCTCTTCTGGCTCACATTCATTATCCTTTAATTTACATTGCTCTTATTCTATCAATTTTTTTGTCGTTTTTTGTCGTTTCAGTCACATCATTTGGCCACTCCGCCGCGTCCCATGTTTGTCATCATTAGCTGTGTCTGCTGTTTGCTGCAATCGTGCTCGGCCTTCATTATCCTTTTGCCCATTTGGTTTAATCGTCAGTGTGCCATAACATTTTTGAAAATGCAATTTTGCGTCTCAACTTCCAGCATAATGGTCATATTTTTACTGGGATTTCTGAAGATGCTGCCAGTGGTAAGTAGGATGCCTTCGTTTCATTCTTTCCTTCTTTCGTTTTTGTTTTTGGAATTTCTTTTGTAGTCCTTTTTTGTATGTTGAAGACGCTCACAAATAACTTGTTGGTGTTGTTACCGAAATTTATTACAATATAAGTTTATTAATGGTTTGCCCCAGAAATAAGAGATATGCATTGTGTATTAGATGAGGTTCAACCAGGAACTGCTTAAATTGTGTGCAAGAGAAAATTGCTTAGCATTTTACAACCTTCTCTAATATATCTTTGAACTGAAAGTGTCTACATTTTTGAGCAAAACAAAAGAAAACATTACACAAAAAACAAAAACTCTTACAATATTGTAGCTTTACCAAGTTTATTAGGCAACACAACAACAAGAACAACAAAAACGGGACTTGCGAAAAAAGGATTCAAAAGGACAATTACTTTAAATTTATTATGGTCATAAACAAAACAATTGGGTACCAAATTATACAACGACGGGGAAAAAAGTGATTTTTCCATTTAAGAAAACTTCCCTCAATTTGGGGACAAATTATGTAAAACGTTTAATAATAATAATACTTAAGTAAGAAGGCTATTTGTGGGATTTTTCCATTAGTTAAACGACAACGTGGGACACATTAAAATAAACTCCAGTGTAATTATGAAAAAAGTTAAGCGGAAATTATAAATAAGTATTTTATATATTCGTTTATTGCCTGGAAACTTTGCACACACGGAAAGGTTTGGCAAATTTTAAAAGGATGGCTAATTACTAAATAAATACACTTTTTGCTTTTTAAAAATCAATTAGTTTTCTCATTTTTAGTCGAAGTTAAAGTAGTTACATTTTCTTAAAGAAAGCCCCACAATCGTAGAGTAATAATTCAGTTCTACGTATGAGTAATATTAATTAATATGCCACAAACGTATGACTGATATTAATTAGAGTACCCCTATTGCGTATGATTGATATAAGCAGATAAACAACCAACGTCGGAGACACAAAAAACACAATACAATTTAGAAAAAATCAACAGAATTTAAAAATTACAAAATATCGATTTATTTAATGCTCGAAACGTTGCACACAAAAATAATTCTTACAAATTTTAAAATAAGAACTAATTATTAAATAAATGAACTCTTCGGATTCAGTAAATCAATTATTTTTCTCATTTCAAATCGAAATTAATATATTTACTACAGGATAGGAAATATTCTACAGAATAAGTGTTCCTAAAGAAAGGCCCAACAATCGTAGGCTACTAATACATGTGTACGTATGAGTAATATTAATTAAAGAGCCAGCTTCGCATGACAAATATTAAAACGTATGATTGATTTAAACATTTGTTGGACACATTCAAGTTAACTCAATGCAACTGTTTAAGTCCACGCCAGGATGGCGGGACTTAAAAAAAGAAAAACACAAAGTTTATTTATATTTTTTATTTATTTTATTACTTGATTTTGGCCGTGAGCCGTAGCGGTTTGGCAGTGTGCCATAAGCGGGTGAGTCGTGAACTTATTTATAAAACGGCGGCGTTACCATCACCATGACGGCGTTAGAAGCAATGAATTGCAGCTGCATCGTTGTTGAAACTGAAGGTAGGGGCGCTGCTCTTGAAGGACAGCTGTTGTTACTTCAACAGCAACACTAAAGAAAGTTATGCGGAAATTATAAACTTCTATTTTAGATATTTTTCTAAATCTCTTCATTTAATGTCAGAAACATTGCACACATGAAAGAGTCTTGCAATTTTTTTAAAGACGAGATAATTTCATTTTAAACTGATTTTTACTTTCTATAAATCAATTCGTTAACTCATTTTAAAGCTAAATCAACAAATTTGCTACATACCAGGAAATATTCAATACAAATATAAATGTTTCTATGGAAATGTCCAACATTCTTATAATTAGAATATATATACGTATGATTAATTTTAATTGAAGTACCACAAACGTATGATTCATATTAATTATACGACCTATATTATGATTGATATAACTATTAGATAAATACAAACGCTGGACCCACAAAAATGCAATAAAATTCTAAAGAAAAATTCAACAGAATTTAAAAGTAAGAAAAATTTTCAATATCGATTTGTTGAATGATAATTATGAAATAAATGCACTCCTAGGCTTCAGTAAATCATTTAAATCGAAGTTAACATATATATTTACTACAGGATAGGAAATGTGCTAGAGAACGTATGAGTAATATTAATTAAAGTACCACAATGGTACAATTGTTATTAACTATAGTGTCTCTAAATCGTCGGATTCTTATATCCTTTAGTTGGACACATTAAAGTTATGTTAATGCAATATTAAAGAAAAGTTATGCGGAAATTAACCATTAATATTTTAGATTTTTTTCTAAATCTATTCCTTTAATGTCAGAAACCTTGCACACATTGAAAGCTCTTGCTTTTTAGTTTCCGTAAATCAATTCGTTTACTCAGGATAAACCTAAATCAAAATATTTACTACATAACAGAAAATATTCTAAACAAATATAAATGTTCCTAAAGAAAATCCCAAGAACCGTATAATACTAATTAATATAAATGTATGATTAATACTAATATACTTTGTGGAGCCATACTGCGTATAACTCATATAAACATTTGTTATACAGAAACGTTGGGCATAAACAAGAACGAAATACAAATGTAACGAAAAATTCTTCAGAAATTTAAATATTTTCCAATTCGTTTATTGCAAGGAATAGTTCTGAGAAATGTTAAAACAATAGCTAAGTATGAAATAAACCCACTCATTAAAGTTAACTCAACGATATACTAAAGAAAAGTTATGCGGAACTTATAAATTTATATTTTCGATTTTCTCGAAATTTATTCGTGTAATGTTGAAAGACGAGCTAATTGCAAAATGAATCAATTTATACTTTCAGTAAATCAATTCATTTAGTCATTGTAAACCTAAATGAGGATATTTACTACATAACAGGAAATATGCTACATAAATATAAATGTTCCTATAGAAAAAGGCGTATACTAATAATCTATGTATACGCATGAATAATATTAATTATTGTACCACAAACATATGATTGATATTAATTATACGACCACTACAATTGATTGATATAGCTATTAGATAAATATCAACGCTAGACCCACAAAAATTCAACAGAATTAAAAAATAACAACATTTTTCACTATCGATTCGTTTAATGCTCAAAACTTTGCACACAAGGAAAGTTCTTGCTAATTTTAAAGAAGAGCTAATTGTGAAATAAATGCACTCCTCGGGTTCAGTTAATCAATTCGTTTACTCATTTAAAATTTAAGTAAATATATATACTACAGGTTAGGAAATATTCTATTAAATAAATGTTCCTAAAGAAATGTTCAACAATTGTAGGCTACTAATAAATGTTTACGTATGAGTACTATTAATTAAAGTACCACAATCGTATGACTAATATTAACTAGAGTACCAATAGAACGCATGATTGATATAACCATAAGACATATTCAAGTTAACTCAATGCAATAATGAAGAAAAGTTATGCGGAAATTATAAATTTATATTTTAGATTTTTTCTAAAAATGTTAGCTTAATGTCAGAAAGCTTGAACACAGGAAGTAGTCTCGCAGATTTTTAAAGAAGAACTAATTGCAAAATAAATCCGCTTTTACTTTCTATAATTCGTTTAAAAAACGTAATCAAGATATTTACTACATAATATGAAATATTCTTTACAAATAGAAACGCCCAACAATCGTATAATAATAATGTATGTATACGTATGAGTAATATTAATTAAAATACCGCAAACGTATGATCGATATTAATTATACGATTATTAATTATCAACACTAGACCCACAAAAAACGCAATAAAATTCTAAAGAAAAATTCAACAGAATTAAAAAATAAATTCCCTGTCCATTCCTTTATGGCCCGAAACGTTGCACACAAGGAAAGTTGTTGCACATTTAAATCAATTCGTTTACTCATTTATCATCAAATTAATATCTTTACAACAGGATAGGAAATATGCTAGAGAATAAATATTTCAACAGTCGTAGACTACTAATATATCTGTACGTATGAGTAATATTAATTAAAGTACCGCAATGGTACAATTATCATTAAATATAGTATCTCTAAAACGTCGGATTGATATATCCATTAGTTGGACACATTAAAGTCAATGTAATACTAAAGAAAAGTTATGCGGAAATTATAAATTTATATTTTTGATTTTATCGAAATATGTGCGTTTAATATCAGAAACCTTGCACACATGAAAGCTTCTTGCAGATTTTTTAAATATGAGCTATTTACAAAATAAATCGATTCTTAGTGTCCGTAAATCAATTCGTTTACTCAGTTTAAACCTAAATCAACATATTTACTTCATAACAGGAAATATTCTACAAAAATATAAATTTTCCTAAAGAAAGTCCCATCAATCGTAAAATAATAATATACGTATACGTATGATTAATATTACTTATAGTACCACAAACGTATGATTGATATTAATTTTAGGACCCATACTGCGTATGATTCATTTAACCATTAGTTAAGCAACAACGTTGGACGCAACCAAAAACGGAATACAATTCTAACGAAAAATTCTACAGAAACTAAAAATAATTAAAAAAATTGAAATTCGTTTAATGACTTGCATACACCAACATTTCTTAAAAATTTTAGAAGAAAAACAAATTACGAAATAATTGCTCTTATCGCCTTTTATAAATCAATTCGGAATACAATTCTAACGAAAAATTCTACAGAAACTAAAAATAATTAAAAAAATTTAAATTCGTTTAATGACTTGCACACACCAACATTTCTTAAAAATTTTAGAAGAAGAACAAATTACGAAATAATTGCTCTTATCGCATTTTATAAATCAATTCGTTTGCTCATTTAATTCAAAATAATGTATTTAACCTCAAGTTATTTGTATTACATTTTATTATAAATATTTGATACACAAACCTTAATTTTACATTTATTTAAGAATTCCAATTTAGAAAAAAATCCTGAATGTTTTTCAGCTATTTCTCTTCTAAACTAAACCAAATATTAAGACAGAAAATACGCTATGAAAACAAAAATCTTCCTCAAGTAAGGCAAAACAATTATAGAATTGTCATTTATTTGTTCGCATGGCTAATATTAATTGAAGTGCCACAAACGTGTGATTTATAGAGGATATATAATTAGAGGGCCTCTAATACATATGATTGATATAACCATTAGTTAAGCAACCACATTGTACACACAAAAACACAATACAATTATAATGAAAAATGTATAGAACTAAAAAAAGCTATTCGTTTAATATCGATTCGTTTATTGTCTGAAAAACCTTGCACACATGAAAATACCTTGAAAACTTTAAAAGATAGATAATTATGAAATGTTTAAACTTTTCGGATTCTCTAGATCAGTTCACTTACTCACTTAAAATCTAAATAAATATATTAACCACATGACAGGAACTACTGTACAAAAATATAAATTTTCTTAAAAGAGGTCCCAACAATCGCAAAGTACGTATGAGTATTATTAATTAAAATGCCACGAATGTATGATTTATATTAATTACAGAACCTCTAATACGTATGATTGATATAACAATTAGTTAAGCAAAGCGTTGAACACAAAATACAATTCTAACGAAAATTTTCTTACATTTTTCAATTCGTAGAATCCAGGAAAACCTTGCACACCCCGACATTTCCAAAAAATTTTAAATAAAGGACAAATTACAAAATACCTGCACTTATCGCATTTTATAAATCAATTCGTTTATACACTAAAAAACACAAATTATTGATATCGTATTTATAAAATTATATACATAAACTTTAACTTTGCTATTGTTTAAGAATTCTAATTTTTCAAAAATTTGTGAATGTTTTTCAGTTTTTTGTCTTCTAAACTATACCAAATATTGAGACAGGAAACATCCTATGAAAATATAAATTTGCCTCAAGAAAGTCCAAATAATTGTAGAATAGTCATTTATTTGTTCATATGAGTAAAATAAATAAAGTGTCACAAAGGTATGATTGCCATTAATTGGAGGATTACTCATACGTATGATTGATATAAACATTAGGTAAGCAACAACTTTGGGTACATAAATAACGCACATCAATTATAATGAAAAAATTTACAGAATTTAAAAAATCAATATGTCCAATATCGAATTTTAATAGAATATATAATTATGAAATTCTTACTCTTTTTTGATACCCTAAATGTTCAACAATTGTAGGCTACTAATAAATGTTTACGTATGAGTACTATTAATTAAAGTACCACAATCGTATGACTAATATTAACTAGAGTACCAATTGAACGCATGATTGATATAACCATAAGACATATTCAAGTTAACTCAATGCAATAATGAAGAAAAGTTATGCGGAAATTATAAATTTATATTTTAGATTTTTTCTAAAAATGTTAGCTTAATGTCAGAAAGCTTGAACACAGGAAGTAGTCTCGCAGATTTTTAAAGAAGAACTAATTGCAAAATAAATCCGCTTTTACTTTCTATAATTCGTTTAAAAAACGTAATCAAGATATTTACTACATAATATGAAATATTCTTTACAAATAGAAACGCCCAACAATCGTATAATAATAATGTATGTATACGTATGAGTAATATTAATTAAAATACCGCAAACGTATGATCGATATTAATTATACGATTATTAATTATCAACACTAGACCCACAAAAAACGCAATAAAATTCTAAAGAAAAATTCAACAGAATTAAAAAATAAATTCCCTGTCCATTCCTTTATGGCCCGAAACGTTGCACACAAGGAAAGTTGTTGCACATTTAAATCAATTCGTTTACTCATTTATCATCAAATTAATATCTTTACAACAGGATAGGAAATATGCTAGAGAATAAATATTTCAACAGTCGTAGACTACTAATATATCTGTACGTATGAGTAATATTAATTAAAGTACCGCAATGGTACAATTATCATTAAATATAGTATCTCTAAAACGTCGGATTGATATATCCATTAGTTGGACACATTAAAGTCAATGTAATACTAAAGAAAAGTTATGCGGAAATTATAAATTTATATTTTTGATTTTATCGAAATATGTGCGTTTAATATCAGAAACCTTGCACACATGAAAGCTTCTTGCAGATTTTTTAAATATGAGCTATTTACAAAATAAATCGATTCTTAGTGTCCGTAAATCAATTCGTTTACTCAGTTTAAACCTAAATCAACATATTTACTTCATAACAGGAAATATTCTACAAAAATATAAATTTTCCTAAAGAAAGTCCCATCAATCGTAAAATAATAATATACGTATACGTATGATTAATATTACTTATAGTACCACAAACGTATGATTGATATTAATTTTAGGACCCATACTGCGTATGATTCATTTAACCATTAGTTAAGCAACAACGTTGGACGCAACCAAAAACGGAATACAATTCTAACGAAAAATTCTACAGAAACTAAAAATAATTAAAAAAATTGAAATTCGTTTAATGACTTGCATACACCAACATTTCTTAAAAATTTTAGAAGAAAAACAAATTACGAAATAATTGCTCTTATCGCCTTTTATAAATCAATTCGGAATACAATTCTAACGAAAAATTCTACAGAAACTAAAAATAATTAAAAAAATTTAAATTCGTTTAATGACTTGCACACACCAACATTTCTTAAAAATTTTAGAAGAAGAACAAATTACGAAATAATTGCTCTTATCGCATTTTATAAATCAATTCGTTTGCTCATTTAATTCAAAATAATGTATTTAACCTCAAGTTATTTGTATTACATTTTATTATAAATATTTGATACACAAACCTTAATTTTACATTTATTTAAGAATTCCAATTTAGAAAAAAATCCTGAATGTTTTTCAGCTATTTCTCTTCTAAACTAAACCAAATATTAAGACAGAAAATACGCTATGAAAACAAAAATCTTCCTCAAGTAAGGCAAAACAATTATAGAATTGTCATTTATTTGTTCGCATGGCTAATATTAATTGAAGTGCCACAAACGTGTGATTTATAGAGGATATATAATTAGAGGGCCTCTAATACATATGATTGATATAACCATTAGTTAAGCAACCACATTGTACACACAAAAACACAATACAATTATAATGAAAAATGTATAGAACTAAAAAAAGCTATTCGTTTAATATCGATTCGTTTATTGTCTGAAAAACCTTGCACACATGAAAATACCTTGAAAACTTTAAAAGATAGATAATTATGAAATGTTTAAACTTTTCGGATTCTCTAGATCAGTTCACTTACTCACTTAAAATCTAAATAAATATATTAACCACATGACAGGAACTACTGTACAAAAATATAAATTTTCTTAAAAGAGGTCCCAACAATCGCAAAGTACGTATGAGTATTATTAATTAAAATGCCACGAATGTATGATTTATATTAATTACAGAACCTCTAATACGTATGATTGATATAACAATTAGTTAAGCAAAGCGTTGAACACAAAATACAATTCTAACGAAAATTTTCTTACATTTTTCAATTCGTAGAATCCAGGAAAACCTTGCACACCCCGACATTTCCAAAAAATTTTAAATAAAGGACAAATTACAAAATACCTGCACTTATCGCATTTTATAAATCAATTCGTTTATACACTAAAAAACACAAATTATTGATATCGTATTTATAAAATTATATACATAAACTTTAACTTTGCTATTGTTTAAGAATTCTAATTTTTCAAAAATTTGTGAATGTTTTTCAGTTTTTTGTCTTCTAAACTATACCAAATATTGAGACAGGAAACATCCTATGAAAATATAAATTTGCCTCAAGAAAGTCCAAATAATTGTAGAATAGTCATTTATTTGTTCATATGAGTAAAATAAATAAAGTGTCACAAAGGTATGATTGCCATTAATTGGAGGATTACTCATACGTATGATTGATATAAACATTAGGTAAGCAACAACTTTGGGTACATAAATAACGCACATCAATTATAATGAAAAAATTTACAGAATTTAAAAAATCAATATGTCCAATATCGAATTTTAATAGAATATATAATTATGAAATTCTTACTCTTTTTTGATACCCTAAATGTTCAACAATTGTAGGCTACTAATAAATGTTTACGTATGAGTACTATTAATTAAAGTACCACAATCGTATGACTAATATTAACTAGAGTACCAATTGAACGCATGATTGATATAACCATAAGACATATTCAAGTTAACTCAATGCAATAATGAAGAAAAGTTATGCGGAAATTATAAATTTATATTTTAGATTTTTTCTAAAAATGTTAGCTTAATGTCAGAAAGCTTGAACACAGGAAGTAGTCTCGCAGATTTTTAAAGAAGAACTAATTGCAAAATAAATCCGCTTTTACTTTCTATAATTCGTTTAAAAAACGTAATCAAGATATTTACTACATAATAGGAAATATTCTTTACAAATAGAAACGCCCAACAATCGTATAATAATAATGTATGTATACGTATGAGTAATATTAATTAAAATACCGCAAACGTATGATCGATATTAATTATACGATTATTAATTATCAACACTAGACCCACAAAAAACGCAATAAAATTCTAAAGAAAAATTCAACAGAATTAAAAAATAAATTCCCTGTCCATTCCTTTATGGCCCGAAACGTTGCACACAAGGAAAGTTGTTGCACATTTAAATCAATTCGTTTACTCATTTATCATCAAATTAATATCTTTACAACAGGATAGGAAATATGCTAGAGAATAAATATTTCAACAGTCGTAGACTACTAATATATCTGTACGTATGAGTAATATTAATTAAAGTACCGCAATGGTACAATTATCATTAAATATAGTATCTCTAAAACGTCGGATTGATATATCCATTAGTTGGACACATTAAAGTCAATGTAATACTAAAGAAAAGTTATGCGGAAATTATAAATTTATATTTTTGATTTTATCGAAATAACGCACATCAATTATAATGAAACGCACATCAATTATAATGAAAAAATTTACAGAATTTAAAAAATCAATATGTCCAATATCGAATTTTAATAGAATATATAATTATGAAATTCTTACTCTTTTTTGATACCCTAAATCAATTCGCTTACTCATTAAAAATCCGAATAAATATATTTACCACATGACTGTAAATACTCTATAAAAATATAAATTTTCTTATAAAAGGTCCCAAAGATCGCAGAATACTAATTTATTTTGACGTATGAGTAATATTAATTGAAGTGCCACATACGTATGATTGATATTAATTTGAATACCCATACTGCGTATGATTGATATATGTAAACATTAGTTAATAACTAGTTACGATGGACACACAAAATACGCATTACAGTTCTAGAGCAAAATTCTACAGAAATTCAAAATTAACTAAATTTGTTCAATATCGAAACGTTTCATGCCTGAAACCATGCACACAGGAAAAGTTCTTTCTAATTTTAAAAGATGAACTAATTATGAAGTAAATTCCCTTTTCAGCTTTTGTAAATCAATTCGTCTACTCATTTAATATTGAAAATAATATACTCGTATTTACGTCATCTTATTTATACTAAATCACATACAGCATATGAGTAATTTTAATTATGCATATTATACTAGAACATTTCAGTTATTTCTCTTCTATTACTTACAAAAAATTATGACAGGAAATATGATATCAAAATAAAATTTTTTGTAAGAATGTCACACAAATTTTTGGAATTAAAAAAATGTGTAATGTTCTTACGGTTAATATAAATATAGGTTCACTTTAGCGAAGGAGTTTATGTACTCGTATCATTTCATATCAAAAAATGTATAATATATCTAAAGATTGACATTAAACCTATAAACGTTAGGAGGAACTCCGTTTCAGGACATCTTAAGCCATTTAAGCTATGTCCGTCCGTCTGTCTGGTTGGTGCACTCCATAACTCTCAAAAGGAGTGGCCGATTGACTTCAATTCCAATTCCTGCTAAGTTCAAAGTTGATGGGCTATAAAGGCACACTCCTGGCACCTCCCCTCGAAGAGTTAAAATCGATGAAATGTTGAATCAATTATTTCTTTATCGAAAATGGACTGTATACACACACTCCTTTCGCTACCTTCCATAAAAGGGTTAAAAATCGAATGAAATGTTGAATCCATTATATTGCATTATATCTCTTCTGTAATTTAAGCATAGTAATAGTATCCTTATCGCAATCAATAAGATAAAAATTTACCTTTTTGGTCAGAGATAACTTTTTCCAACAGAAATTCTGCCAGAAACCACCTACTCCTAGGAAAGAATTGCCAACTCTATCAGGACTACATTTTCCTAAGGAAAGTTTTTCAGATATCACTTTTTCTAAGGGCAATTTGACAAAAATCACCTTTTCCCAAGGAAAAGTTGTCAGATCAGTCAGAGACTACCATTTCGTAAGGATAAGTTAAGACATACGTTTGCCAAAGAAAATCTGTCGGAGATCAATATTTTCAAGGGCCTAAGGGGATGCCACAGACTACATCTCATCCTTAAGGATGAGTTAGTATTAATTATAGTATCTGACGATTATTTATAATATCTCATCCTTAATACCAATCAATTCAATCGAAGGTGGTATCAAAAGCCCTAAATATTTTCGAGGGAAAACAGTTTTAGGACATATCAAGCCATTTGAGCAAATTACGTCCGTCCGTCTGCCTGTCTGGTTGGTGCGCAAGATAACTGGAGGGGAATTTTTGACGGAAATTCATCTTAGGACATTTTAAAGCATTTGAGCAATTTGCGTCCGTTCGGGTGTCCGCTTGTCTGGTTGGTGTGCATGATAACTCGAAGAGAGTTATTAACAAAAAATATTGGTTTGTCACTAGGATATTCTTCTGGCTCTAGACCATCCTTGCCTCTACTGTGTATTATATAATGCAAAGTGTTTTTAAAAACGGTGAAGAGTATGCCAGAAACTCCCATACAAATTATGCTTCAGTCAATATATGAGTATTCGACTGTAATTTGCCTAACTATTCCATAATCCAATTAATCAGTCGCCAATATACAATAAGTATACGTTTCATGTAATGTGAATTAATATAAATCATACGACCTAATGTACTGGAATTACTGTAATTTATATAGAGCTATAGAGAAACATTTTTTTATCCAAGAAATTCTCAACTTTTTACATTAGCTTCCATTTATTAAATTGATGGGTTTTTTGTCTTAAACTTAACAGATTTATCCATTTTATTTAATATAAAATAAAATAAATGAAAATTATACACGAGTTGTCTGATATTTCTAGTTTCAACTATCTGAAAATTGTATATTGTTTCCTATTACACTCCTGACCATATCGGTCAACTTTATATTTTAAGTGTAACCGTATATGGAACATACCCTCAAATTTGCATTTGATCACGTGTAAACCATTCATCACAGATGTCATTTACAGCTGCAAATTCTCACACACACAAATGCATACGAGTATGTTTATTCATTGTCCATATGTACATTGTAAATATGTACAAGGACTTACTTGAATATATACGGATATTAAATGACATATGGATGGATATGTCATATGGATATTAAAACAACTCAATTAAATAGAATACGATACTATGCAGTATTGAAATTGTACAAATAAAAAAACTCTACAAATATGCAATTAAACAGATGTATATACGAATTCTTGTGGTATACCTAGGTATACCATGAGGGTGAAAAGAAAGTTTACATTATTTGGTCATTTTCATTTTGCAGTCATTTTCCCAATAATTCAATAGAGAGTACGAAATAAGTTATTATTCACATATAACAGCTTAGGTATCTCATTTAAACAATGAACGTGATAATCAAAAACAATTTACACTTTCTTTTCGCACTCTCTGTATGTGAATGTGAAATATTTACGTTTATATATATATGTTGATCTCCTGTGTAACATATTCATATGACCAGATGACATCCAACCATGTGGCACGTGCCTCTGATGCCAAAACCATACAAAAATCTCACTAATAGAACACATGGGAAACAGAGCAAAATCAAAAATAATAATAATAATAATATTTAAGGACTTCTTAATAAATACCTCCTTATTTTTGTCTTGCATAAAAATCAACTTAAGTTGGTCATATCACTCCTTTCCTCTAAATAAGATAAGAACCAAAAAAAAGGATGTACCCAAAGCTATACATATGTATTGGGGTGAGCCGACTATGAAGAACCATGCAAAAAAAATCAGTTGCACTAAGAAATATCTTTATTCTACACAAAAAAAAAATAATTATAGAGATTTTTTCTCAAAAAAATGAAAATTAAGACAATCTCTTTAATAACGGGTTTTCCAATAAGAGTGATATGATTTCTTTGTAAAAAAACACACACTTTTTGTTAAGGAAATTCAAAAGTTTTTTATTTAATGTGAAGTACCATCGATACAATTAAGTTCTAAATGAAACGTCATTCAAATGGCCTCCACGACTTCTTCTGCAGGAACGATTTCGATGAACCCAATTTTCGAGCACGTTTTTCCACTAAATCAAGTCGTATGTCGTGAATGGCACGTTCAATATTGACTTGTAAAGCTTGAAGAGAGTCTGGTTTATTTCGAAAGACCAATGACTTCAAATAATAGAAATAGTCTAATGGTGTTAAATCACAACTTCTTGGAGGCCATTAAATATCACAATTTCTTGAAATGATCGAATCTCCAAACTTTTCTCGCAACAATTCAATTGTTTCATTTGCTGTGTGTCAGGTAGCCACAATCGGTCAATGACGAAAAGATAGCTCTTAACGAGAGCTAAAATTTCGCTCATGGGTGTCAAGGTCGTAGGTCGACTGGAAAGTTTTTTTTGGGATTTTAAAAAAATGGAGTTAGCATCATTTTCAAATGTGAACGGAAAGTTTTTGCTCTAGCTCATTAACGGTACGTCGGATCGGGAATCAGTCAATGGCAAAAAGATAGCTCTTAACGAGAGGAAACTGTTTTTTTTTTGGATTTAAAAAAATGGAGTTAGCGCACGAAAAGTTGCAATTGGAGACGATTATTTTGATAATAAAACTGAATAATTTGTAAACGTTGTTCTTGCGTATATCTCTTCATGATGAAATTGTAAACACTACTGAATACCATGAAAAAAAAATGACAGATTATGACATATTACATATGGCCGAAACGTCACTTCAAAATCATATCATCCCTATTGGAAAACCCGTTATAAGGTAAATTTTATAGAGAATGGCCCCCAATGGTCGACTATAGTATAGAAGAAGTACTCAGTGGTCGACTCAAGTAGAGAAGAAAACGTCAGTGTCCGACTCTAGTATACGAGTAGAGGAATAACACAGAGGTCAATTCTGGTATAGGGGAAGAGCTCAGAGGTCTACTCTAGTGTAGAGGAAGACCTCATTGGTCGACTCTAGTATATAGGAGAACCTCAGAAGTCGATTCAAGTTTAAAGGAAGTCATCAGGGGTGGCCTCCAGTATAGAGGAATACCTCAGAGGTCGACTCAGTGGTCGACACAAGTAGAGAAGAAAACATCAGTGTCTGACTCTAGTATAGAGGAATAACACAGAGGTAAATTCTGGTATAGGGGAAGAGCTCAGAGGTCGACTCTAGTGTAGAGGAAGACCTCAGAGGTCGACTCTCGTATAGAGGAAGACCTCAGAGGTAGACTCTAGTATATAGGAGAACCTCAGAAGTCGATTCAAGTTTAAAGGAAGTCATCAGAGGTGGCCTCTAGTATAGTGGAATACTTCAGAGGTCGACTCTAGTGAAGAGGAAGACCTCAGAGGTAGACTCTAGTATATAGAGAACCTCAGAAGTCGATTCAATTTTAAAGGAAGTCATCAGAGGTGGCCTCTAGTATAATGGAATACCTCAGAGATCGACTCTAGTACACAGAAACACCACAATGATCGACCCTAGTATAGGAGAAGAACTCTGTATCCGTCTCTAGTATAGATCAAATCATCAGAGGTCAACACTAGTATAGAGTCAGATGTCGAATCATCAATAGACGAAGTCTTCAGAGGTTTGTCGATTCTAGTGATGAATGTCGATCTAGGTGACCTCAGATGTCGACTCTAATATCGAAAAATACGTCAGAAGTCGACTCTAGTATAGAGGAAGACCTCAGAGGCCGACTCTAGAATAGAGGAAGGCCTCAAAAGTCGACTATAGTATAGAGGAAGTCCTCAGGGGTCAACTTTAGTGTAAAGGAAGACCTCAATGTTCGAATGATAAAGACTTATAACATGAACCTTCACATCCAATGTTTATCTTGCACAGCTTCCAAGATATCTGCATTTGAAAATTTTCACTTTTGCCCTACCCTAGTCCAGCATTTTAATAATTCAATATTTGTTCATTTCAACCTAATATACACAATCGCAATCACAGCAAAATGCCTCAGTTTTTGTCTCTGATTGTGTATAGGTGTATCTGAACTGTCGCAGACTTATACAAACGATTATATCCATGTATGTGTGTGTGTGGCTGTCTCTGCGCGTTTAAGTATCCTTATAAAGTTCTTGTATACAATGATGATTATTATAAATGCTCTTTATATTTACTTATGCGTAAATAATTTCATCATATAACAATAATAACATTTATAAGCGTCACATGCGTTGGAGTATGACGGCAAATGGAAAGGATGGCATCATTCAGGTATGCTTTTTAGCTCTCAAGGAAGACTAGCGATGATTCCTCCTTCTCTCACACCATAACTCTCAATGCGAATGTTCTTCTTGGAACAGATTTTTCGTCTGTGGTTTTCCTCCTTCCTCGGCATTTGAATACTAGGACATCTGTGTGCAAATTAAAAAGTTATATATTTATTTTGTTGGTTTTTCTTCATGTTCTTTGTTCTTGGTTTCGGTTTTAATCAAGCCCTCTTTTGGTATGCTGTTTGTTTTTTTAGCTTTTCTTTCAAAGGATTTTCTTTGCGATTTCTTAAGATAACTGTCTTTTTATTACAGTTCCACTTGCTTGTCTTAAGGTATGGAAATTTTCACAACCGCAACTTAAGAAAAATACTTAAGAAAGTCATTTGAATTTCAACGTTTTATTCTTGTCTACGATTTGAAGCTCAAATTTTTGTTTGTTTTTTTTTTTAATTTGCGGAAAATTAAATAAAAAGTGATTAAAATACATAGACACAGCAGACATTAGAAATGTGGTTATATGATAATGGCAATCTCTTTCAGACTCTATTAGATGAAAAGTTTTCGAAATGCCTGTCTAAGAGTTTAAATCGGGTGTGAGAAATGGCACTTCAAATGGGGAACTTCAGTTGTTGACTCTAGTAAAGAAAAGAATTTTAAGGTAAGAAGATAACATCCTCTAGTATAGAAGAAGACAATACGAGGAAGTCCTCAGAGGTCGATTCTAGTAAAGCCAAAGACCTCAGAGGTCGACTCTTGTGCAGAGTAAGACATCAGACGTCGTCTGTGGTATAGCGGAAGACCTCAGGGGTTGAGTGTAGTATAGAGTGAGGTATCGACTCTAGTATAGAGGAAGACTTTAGAGGTCGACACTAGTATAGAGCCAGACCTCAGAGGTCGACTCTAGTATAGAGGAAGACCGCAGAGGTCAACTCTAGTATAGAGGAAGACCGCAGAGGTCAACTCTAGTATAGAGGAAGACTTCAGAGGTCGACTCTAGTATAGAGGAAGACTTCAGAGGTCGACTCTAGTATAGAGGAAGACCTCAGGAAGAACTCAGATAGAGGAAGAACTCAGATTTCGATTTTAGTATAGAGGGACCCTTAGAAGTCGACTACTAGAGGATCTTTGTCTATACTAGAGTCAGAGGAAGACCTCAGGTGTCGACTCTTGTATACATAGAGGAAGACCTCAGGTGTCGACTTTTGTATACATAGAGGAAGATCTCAGAGGTCGACTCTAGTATAGAGGAAAACCTCAGAGGTCGACTCTAGTATAGAGGAAGACCTCAAAAGTCGACTCTAGTATAGAGGAAGTCCTCAGAAGTCGACTCTAGTATAGAAAAAGAACTCAGAGGTCGACTCCAGTATAGAGCAAGACCTCAGAGGTCGACTCTTGTGTAGAGGAAAACCTCAGAGGTCGAGTCTAGTGTAGAGGAAGACCTCAGAGGTCGACCCTAATATAAATTATTTAAAAGGTCGACGTATTATATATTTTGTAAATATTTGTAAAAATCCTTCACTCAATATGTATGTAAATCATCTCCAAAATAAAACTGCCGTTTTCCTTAAGCAATTTTTAAGCTTTATTGTATGTTTAAATGCACAAAATACATGTTCAGTCATCTTACTTTTCTTTCATATCCATATCTCCAGTGTAATCAATTATGCCTTTTGATCCTGCAGGTATTTTATGCTTACCTTCGTCTTGTTGCCAGCTACAGCGTAAATCCTAATTCAATTACATTTAATTGAATTAATATTAAAATATCCACAACCTCCCCTACCCAAACTCTCTAAACGTGGTCCGAAGTTTTATTTTAAGGCGCCCCCAATCTGTCATAACCAAAATATGCAAACATTTCGCACAACTTATTATCGTTGTCTGCCAAACTCTTGATCCCAGGGAGCTGCAAAAAAGCTGTCAACGTTATTAAGAAATTCTTGAATATTTTTTCTTTTTTACGAACTTTGAGCAAGTATTTTATTGGTGTGTGGCCTCAAAATCCCGGGATAATGTTCTAAATAATTATTTATATTTACTTAAAATAAGAGAGAGAGAGAAAAAAATCAAAAAACAACATCACCAGTCAACAAAATGAAAAACACCTAAGCCCCGAGGTCATTCGAAGTTGAGATGAACAAAGGCAGACAGACAGATGAATTGACGGACAGACCGAAAGATAGATGATTGAGCAAGGAATGCAGGATTTTCTGAGTTGTGTATTTTTTCAGGTGAATCTCCTTAGCAAAGTGAAGGTTATACTGCTGGGATATTTTTTTTTTTCTAAAATTTAGTGGAGAGGGGCAGTAACCTCAGAGAAGCAATTGTAAATATGAATGTATTACAAATGATAAAACAGATTTATTCAACTGTGACAAAAGCAAAACAAACCTTTAGCCTAAGGTAAAGGAGAAAATTAAACATGGTATGCCTCAACTTCACCTTTGCTCGCCTTCGAAAATGTTAATGAGACAAAAATGCAGATATGCTTTTAATGTTAATCTCTTGAAAAATATGGCTGAAATCCAAGAAAAACCTCACCTTTCATCTGCCAATTTTAGACAATAAAAAATTTTATGCAAATGAAATGTCAACAGATTCAGCAATTGAAAACCCGGGAGAAAAGAAAAAACCCCAAAAATGTATGCATATATTCCCAAAGATGTTGTCTGTCTGTTCCCTATGTGGTTGACCTACCTCGAGTCACTGTCAGCCTAAGAAACACAGTCTCGGCCTTGATACCAAGGCTGCAAGTTTGCATTAACTTAGAGTTTGAAATTTGCCAAGTCAAAATTAATATTTATTAAATGACAATAAGAAAAATATATTATGCAAATACCAACAAAGTTAGATAGATATGAGAATACCAGAAACCACTTCGCAAAGGAGAAATATTCTAAAACTGGCATTTAAATGAATGGAAAATTAAAAACTCAGATTTTATATTGTAATTTTCCGGCTGAACTTTTTATGTGGGAGTGATGGGATTTGATATTTAGTAAAACTCTTATTGTTATGCATATAATAAATGATGGATTTCCCAGGTGAAAAAGCCAGGGAAAATGCTCCCAAATAAGATGTTATAAATTGTTTCCTTCGGAGCGTATGATAAATATTAATTTAAAGAACCGGGAGCGTATGATTACAATGATACATTGGTCTAGGGGACGTATGATGAATTTTAATAGTTCTCTGCGTTTTGAATAATGCTGAGAATAAGGGAATCATCAGCAATATTACCATAAAGAAAAATAATTACATTGACCTAAATTTGAAGCGATTCGTTTGGATTTGACAACACTGGAAAAAGTTATATTCTTAGAAATGCCCAAGCAGAGTCGTGAATCTCCAGCAACCTGGTCTTCCATTTGAAACGGGCCTTAAATTTTCCAAAATTGTACTCTTTTCTTTTTGGTACCTATCCTACCCTCAATAAAACTAACCCGATAGTACAATGTGGCCTAAATTGACTTAAGCTATGTACACACGGTGGTCAGATCTTACATCGTTATCAACTATGTAAAAGTGATGCCAATATACTGACAATGACAGATTGTTAGGAACATGCGAATTGTCAGTTCAGATGGGTCCCCACGAGAACTAAGGACTCCCAGCCCATTAGTTTATCATCGTATCTGCTGAAGATGTTCGACAGTTATTTCAGAATAAATATATACATAGATCATACGCAACTGTCTGACCGAAGTCATGCATATTGCAAAGGTAAGTCGACTGAGGCCACAGGCTGACTTTATATGGGCGATTGGTGGGATTTTATATTTAGTAAAAATCTTGTATAATGGATATGGTGGATTCCCCAGGTGAGAACTCCAGAAAATGATCCCAAATAAGATGTGATAAATTGTTTCCTTCGGAGCGTATGTCAAATATTAATTTAAAGAACCTGGAACGTATGATTACTATGATACATTGGCCCACGGTACGTGTAATGAATTTTAATGTTTATCTCCTCTTTCAAATAATGCATAAAATAAGAGAATCATCAATTTATTACGGTTAACGTAAATAATTACACTGACCAACAATTTGGAGCGATTCGATAGGATAGGACAAGACTGACATGACCAGGCCCAGACAGAGTCGTCCATCGAATCCCGTCTTCCATTTTAAAGTAACCGTAATTTTTTTTCAAAATTGAACTCTCTTTCTTGTTGATATATATCTATCCTACCCACTCAGTGGACTTATCTTTGTAATATGTACTTCGGCCAGACAGTAGGCTATGGTCTACGTATATTCATTCTGAAATAACTGTTGATCGAAGTTTTCAGCAGATACGATGATAGAGTAATGGGCTCGAAGGGTTTGGGTCCGTTGTGGGACTACCTTGACTATACCTTGTTAGAGGTATAAAGACTACCTAAGGACCACTGCCTAGAATTTAGAAAGGTATATTGCATGATTTTTCACATTGATACTTGTTTATGGATGATATGTCGATTCGAATTTTCTAACAATAACTTGTGTCCTCTTTCTTTCATACTCGGACATCTTGCGTATGATTAATATTAATTCATGCTGCAAGTGGCGAATGTTTGATATTATAATCTGACATATGGAGCATATAATTTATTTTATTTATATGTATATTATTTTTTTACGTGATGATGGCAAATATAAATTGCTCACATTGAAATAGTTTTCCCCTCACATTTTTTGCTGTAACATTTAAAGATTTCTGTGATTTACATATAGCTCTTTTTTATGGTGATATTTTGCGGAATGGGAATGAGATAGCAGTTTAAGTTCTATAACAAGCACATATGTATGTTTAAGGACTCTCTTTATTTCGTTCTCGGATATGGAGATCCTATTTCGACATCTGCCTTAAATTCATCCACGAAACAAAATAATAGTAAACAAATCTTTCAGATAAATTATGTGTATTTAGTTGTTATCCATTCGTGCTGAACGTATGATGAATATTAATTCGTGGTGCAGGTGACGAATGATTGATATTATAAAGTGACATATGGAGCGAATGATTTTCATCTATGTATATACTCTGTTTACGTGATGACGGTACATATACTTGTAAATAGCTCACGTTGAAATCATCGTACGTCCCATAGGTCTAACATAAATATTACTCATTCGCTACCATGGACCTGTCATGACCACCTGTCATTTGTTGTCGTAAAGGCACTATCTCTCAAGAAGAGCTTGTAGGTCGCTAAAGGCAAGCCCACATGTTCCAGTTCCCCTGGAGCGTGAAAGATAGTTCTTAGTCTTGCATCTGCCTTGCAGTTCCCCGGTATGTGGCTGTGGCCTGGCACCCATATCAGTTGGACTTTGAACTATTCAGCCATGTCATTAAGAGATCGGCGGCAGTCGAGGACAGTTTTTTAATTCCGGAATATAGTTTCTAGGACCTTGATAGCAACCTGGCTATCAGAGAAAATATGTATACCGACTTTGTTCAGAACATACATTTTCAGCCATTCCGCTACCTCTTTAATAGCTAAGATTTCGGCGTGGTAAACACTGCAATGGATAGCTCAAATTTCTCAGAAAAGAAACCAAAGCTCACATGGTTGTTGACTTTGGAACCGTCTGTATAGAAGTTAACGAATCTCCTATGTCATGCGATACGACCATTCCATTCTGATCTATTAGTTATAAGAGTGAGCTACTTATTTCAAAGCATGTTTCAGTCATAATGTAATCAACAGTGTCCAGGCATTGTGTCTAGATGAAACTATGTCCGTAGCCATATCCTGACCACATTGGCAGTTTCCTAAATCCAATTGCAGTACATGCGGCATTTTGCATTACTATAATGACTAGCGGCTTCTAAGAGATATCGCCACGTCATCTGCACAGGCAATAACACTAATACCCATGATCTCCAGAGAAAGCAGAATATTGTTCATGGAGAGATTTCATATCAGAGGAGGCAGAATACGCCCTTGGGGCGCTACCTTACTGACAAATCTATGGAGGTCAGATGAACACAAATTAGCTGAAATGCTTCTCTTAACCAGAAGGTTAGGATTTGTCAGAAGGTTATAGATTTATGTTATTGAAGCCACCGTCTATACCTATACGAGTATATATACCTTATCAGCGAGGGATCCTTCAATTAAGCTTACTAGAGTATGCAGGGCGATTTCGATGGACTTGCTCGTGCTGTAGGCATACTGTTGATTGGACTGTAGCCTGTAATCAATGTTAGTATTAAGGTAACTATCTACTATTCTTTCAATGTTTTTAAGAAGAAATAACGATAGACTGATTGGCCGGAAATCCTTAGCATATGTATGGGACGGCTTCACGCTTTTGGTATGAAAACAACTTAAGTTTTTCTCCAATATGTTGGTATAATTGATACAACATGCGTGGATTTCTCTGAGCGCAATTATATCAGCCACTTCCTGTAGCTCTGAGGCTCCATAAAGTAAATATATTCTTTATTGTCTTCAAATTCTATGACGATTTAGCAATGTCCGTCTGTCCGCCCGTCCGTCCGTCTGTTGTAATCACGCTATACTTGAGCTAGGTGGCTGAAATTTGGTATATATACTTCTTATAGCTGCAGGTAACTTGGGATTGAAAATGGGCAACAGCGGTCCATATTTTGATATAGTCCCCATATATAGCATCTCTCCGATTTGATATATTAACGCCATAGAGACCACAAATTCCAACTTGATCGGGCTAAATATTGGTAACTGGGGTTTATTTATACCTGGAAACTTTCAAATGAGCAACGGTAGCCATAGGCCCATGTTTTGATATATACCCCATACAAAGTTCCCTCTAGATTTTACTTCCTTACGCAACAACAACCACAAATTTCAACGAATCGGGCTGAAATTTTGTAATATGACTATATTTGTGCCCGAAACCATTCACAGGCTATCCATGGTGGAGGGTATATAAATATGCCCTTAACGCATACTTGGTTTAGATTCATTTAAATTAAGTATTTAGTTTTTACTCCACTGATGCGTAACGAATGATTAATATTAATTTGTGGTGCAAGGGACGAATGACTGTTATACACTGGCATATGGAGCGTATGATATACATATTATGTTTGTGTAGCCTCACTTACAGGAATGAGATTATATATAAAATGCTTACTTTGAAATCGTTTTCCCTTTCATAACGACGAATATTAATTTTCTAAATATTATAAATATTTTAAAGTCATATTTAATGACCCTTGAAATTTGTTCTTAATCGGATTACAGTTGAACGGTATATTATTGTAATTTAATTGTTTAACAGTTCAAGGTTTATAAATGTGTTTATTTAAAAAAAAAATATAGTTAAAAAAACATTCTGCAAATTTGCAGAATTTTTTTATCATGCTCAAATATAGTTTTTCCACGATTGTCATATTTATTCACATCAGCTCACACTTTTTTCAATATATGCATTGTTCCCTAAATTCCATAGAATGGGACTCAATTCTTTGCTATATTTATATTTGTTATGATTTTCATAGAATAATACAGAAAATATTCCGAAAACAAATAGTTGTCCCATGGAATGTATGATTGATATTAATTCTTGGAGTATGTGGCGTATGACTGATATTATTTTTTCTCTTCTATAGAATACTGAATATGTCATATGACTCAAACATTTTTTTATTAAAAATGCATTCACCTATCAATAGAATTCTTTGTTATGTGTAGTGTTTTCCCTTTTTCATCAGAATAATGAAATGGAAAATAAATTGTTGGTCAAATGTAATGAAATTGATTAATTTCATTCTCAAGGCGTATAATTGATATGAATTGTTTGAGCAATATACTATTCAATATTTTACGTCTTTAAAATATCTGTCGAATTTTTAATAACAATTGTTGGTTGGTGTGTAGATCATAAGCGCCATAGCTAGACAATTATTATTAATTATTCGCAACTAATACGCCCCATAGTTCTATTATTAATATTAGTCATTCGCCACCAGTAACAAAGTCAAATTTTAAGGTAAATTTAAATATTGAAAGTGTATTTTGAAAAGTTTGAATTATATTATTTTATTTATATAAGAAACTCTCTAATGCGCTAATGATTTATTCTTATAAATATAGTTGAAGTCTGTGTCACATTTTTAGCGACCTTCTACCAAAAGTGTCAAATTTATTAACGAACAAACAAATTTATTAGCCAAAGGGCCTAACAACAAATTATTTATTTTTTCTCATTTCAAAATTTCTATTTCACGCAATTTTATGTTTTTGGTTCGTCTGTAAAATTTTCAAACAAGATGATACGCCATTTCTCGTTTCTGATGATATACTACACTTAAATGTAGTATTAAATTCAGTCAATTATTTATTTTTTTTTATACTAAGTACAATACAAAGTAAATTTATATTCTAATTTTATGGTCCAGGGAAAAGCCGGGTTGCAAAGACCATATGGCTAGATTTTGCAGCGACAGACCAGAGCCTCTGGTGGGAATCGAACCGACAACCCCCAAACTCATAGGCGAGCACGCTACCAACTCACATACTGGGCTCTCAAATTCAGTAAATTAATATTAATCATTCGCACCCAGTAATGGAACAAGATTTTAAGCTAATTTTGAAATACTTCATGCGATTTCCATTTATTTAAAAAAAAAACTTGCTTTTATTTATTTCTTATAATTCCCATCCCAAACACCTTTTACATATTAATGCAAAGACAAGAAAACAACAATAACCTCGGCCATATTTACATTAACTCTCTTGACGAATAATTTTTGCATTGAGTAAGAACAATTTAAATTAAAAATTTAACGCTTAACTGAAAGATTTCCTTTCGTTTCCATTCACTGATACCCACATTACGTTTCGCCAGCGGATGGATATGTATATGGCGGATGGAGACTTTCTTTCTGCCTTCCAGCTCTCATATGCAAACAAGCAAAATGTTTAACCTCCCTACAAACAAGATAAAGAAAAGCAAAAAATAAGAAGACACAAATTCGGCAACAGGAGCCGCACCTCCTCCTGAGTTGGTTGACATTTCCCCCTTTGTTGTCGTATTTTATCTTAGGGTAACACAAAGCAAAGCAAAAAAATCCCCAAAAAAGCGAAAGCAAACACAGTTGCCATTTATTCAGTCTTTTATTTGCATAATTTTTTGGTACTTTGGCCCTGCAACCAACGAAAAAAAATTAAGCTGAGGATATTTGTTTTCAATCTCACAGGGAACAGGCAGGGCAGAAGGACAAGCACGAAAAAAAAAACAAGCAGCCAAGGAGATTCGCGGAGACTGAAATAAAGCAAAAATGCTACTCCTTCAGGAGGTACCAAAAATGGCAATGGATTCATATTGGGGGCTGTCAGTCTGTCCATCACAGTGCAGGATCGTTATGTTTGGAGGAGTGAAGAATATTTCATTATAATTCAACATTTTAACGCATATGAAAATAATTATTTGAAAGCTTTAAAGATTAGATGGGATTTCAGATATGTGTTTTAAGGATTTTTTATAGGGATCACTTTTTCCGACATTTTCTAGACACATTTTGTATTTTTAAAGATATGTGTAGGATTCCTATGTCACATGCCTAGATATAATTATATTTCATATTGTTTTCAATGAAACTTGGGAGGGTATATCCATTATATGATATACTTTTTACCAATTAAATTATTTGTCATTGTGTGGCGTATAATCGATATTAATGGCGAGGAACAGGGAATCGTATAACTGCTATTAATTCAAAACATTGGAGCGTATAATATATATAAATTCAAAACATTGGAGCGTATAATATATATTATTTTAACTTATTAGTCGCCTTAGCCATTTTTAGAGTGTTAAATATACATCGAATCGTCACTGATTTTTGTTTTACTTCTGTATGTTGTCTACTAATATATATTTGTACATAAATAATAAGAATTTTTACATGTCCTTTTAGTTAGTCCACCCACTAATTTCCACAAAAAATAAATTCTAAATAACATTGTAAGTTCTACAAAAAACGTCCTATAAAAATCAAAAATAATACTAAAAAATTTAAAAAAAAAATCTAATAATTTTATTATCTCATATATTGTATATATAACATATGCCTGAAACCTTTTCAAAAGAATTTCCATGGGAAAAGAGTTTTTATATTTAGAAGTATTGTTATAAACGAGGTATCAAACCAAACGCACTATATTAATTGTAAATAAAACAAAAAGATTAGATGGGATTTCAGATATGGTTTGGGAAGAATTTGTTCACAAGGACAATTTTTTGCAAGCATTTTCTAGGCACATTTTTTTTCTAAATGTAATGTATAGGATTCTTATGTCACATGCCTAGATTTATTTATATATTATATTTTTTCATTGGAACTTGGAAGTGTATATCCGTTATATGTTAAATTTTTTTCCAATTAAATTATTTGTTCTGTGTGGCGTATAATTGATATTAATGGCGGGGGACAGGGGATCGTATATTTTTTTTAGAGTGCTAAATATACATCGAATCGTCACTGTATTTTCTTTTACTTTGTTTGTTGTCTACTAATATATATTTGTACATAAATTATAAGAATTTTGAAAGGTTCTTTTAGGTAGTTCACCCACTAATTTCCACAAAAAATTAATTCCATTGTAAAATTGACATTAACTTTCGAGAGAAGCAGGAGCGTTTACTTTGTTTTGTTTTCCAATAAATTGTAACCCTTGTAAATGATCGACGAAGTCGGTCGAAATATCGGGAAAATAACAATTTTAAAAATAAAACAATAAATTCATAATTAATTTGTTTTATTTATGACCTCAAGCCAACAAAAACAAAAATATAATCAATTATAAAGGTCAACTATACACAATAAGAATAAAATAACATTGTAAATAAAGTTAATTGTAAAGAAAGCAAAAAGATTAGATGGGATTCCAGATATGTTATGGAAAAATTTGTTAACAAGAAACATTTTTGCAAGCATTTTCTAGAAACATGTATAGGATTCCAATGACACATGCCTAATTAATTTTGTTGCCAATTGAATTATTTGCTCCATGTGGCGTATAATTGATATTAAAGGCGGGGGACAGGGGATCGTATAATATATATTAATTCAAAACATGCGTATAATTTATATTATTTTCACTTATTAGTTGCCTTAGCCATTTTTAGTCCTCACTGTATATTGTTTTACTTTGTAGGGTTTTCCAACAAGAGGTGTTATTTTGAATCATCCGGTATTTCGGTAGCTGTCACTTTTGAAGCTTTAATTCTTTGACATTTGACAAGTAGAAACTACGCCATTACTAAAAATGGAACGATACACGATTCAACAACGCATTGAAATTATTAAAATTCGAAAAATCGAAAATCATCGAAAAATCATCTTGACTGATGAGGCCCAAAATTGTCGCATCTGGGGCTCGGAAAACCCAAGAGTTATTGTTGAGAAGCCTCTCCATCCTCAACGGTGCGGTTTATGGTCCGGCGGGGTCATTGGACCGTACTTTTTCGAAAATGAGGTTGGATCAACAGTTACGGTGAATGGATTGCGCTATCGAGATATGATTAATGATCTTTTATGGTCGGAGTTGGATGGTATTGATCTGGACAACTTTTACTTTCAACAAGACGGCGCTACGTGCCACACAAGCAACGAAACCAGTGCTCTGTTACGAGAAAAGTTTCCTGACCGTGTTATCTCTCGAAGAGGTGATCACAATTGGCCACCGAGATCTTGTGATTTAGCACCTTGCGACTTCTTCCTTTGGGGCCACGTGAAAGATAAGGTCTACGCCAACAGCCCGAGGTCGATTCAAGACCTCAAAGATAGAATTCGTGAGGCTATCGAGGACATAGGGCAGCCACTTTACGGTTTGGTTATCGAAAATTTCATAAAAAGGATACGGTCCTGTAAGCGTGGTCGTGGTGGCCATTTGGCTGATGTTTTTTTTTTAATATTAACGGCATACCTTCCTCTTTACTATGAAATAAACATCCGATCATTTATCTCAAAAAATGGCATTGTTCTTTGAATACCAAAATAACACATCTTGTTGGAAAACCCTTTACTAAAAAATTGCAAACAAAAATCTAATAATTTATCTCTTATATTGTATATCTAACATTTGCCTGAAACCTTTTCTAAAGAATATCATTGGGAAAATATTATATTTAATATTATTGTTATTAGGGGGGTGCAAACAAAACGCACGATGTTAATTGTAAAAAAATATTAGATGGGATTCCAGATCTGTTATGGAAGAATTTGTTAAGAAGGAAAATGTTTGCAAGCATTTTCTAGAGACATGTATAGGATTCCTATGACACATGCTTAATTAATTTTGTTTCCAATTGAATTATTTGTTCCGTGTGGCGTATAATTGATATTAAAAGCGGGGACAGCGGAGCGTATAATATATATTAATTCAAAACATGGGAGCGTATAATTTATATTATTTTCACTTATCAGTCGCCTTCGCCATTTTTAGAGTCCTCAGGTCACTCCAAACCCCAAATCCTGTTCAAGTCTCGTTATATATCCCAGTATTCGCACAATTCGCTCTCTTAATTTATTTTAAATCGAAAGTATCCAGATTTGCAAATCGTTTTTGGTTATCCTATTTCTCTAAGTTTTTGAACAGTGGCTCCTATGTTTAAATCTTTTTATTCTTAATCTAAAAATACTTGTATTCTATCCTTAATTTCACAACCTTAGGTAAGAGCTAACTGACAGTTAAAAAATAAAAGTTTCATACAATTTGACAGCTATAACTGTAGGATAACCGGATATTGTGGAATTGGCCGTAAATCTGCAATGTTATGAAGGCCATTTCATCCTATACAAGTCTCATTGGCCTATACCTCCCAGTTTTCAATATCACAAATATTCAGGTTTTCAAATGTGTTTATATATGGGGGGCTTTCTTTTAGTTGTATATGGGAGTAAAATCAATATTTCAGTACTTAACTATTTTTCCTATTCATTGTCTCTCTCGATAAAATGTTTTTCGATAGAAAATTCGTTAAAAAACGAAATAAAAAATTAATACGAAGGACTTTTTTTAAGATTTACATCCGATTAACTTTTAAAGACGGTGTCAAAATATAATACGCTTAACTTTCAAAGTCTATACAAAAAAAAATTAACAATATTTCATCTTTGATTCTAAGAAATGACATTTCTTTCATCAGACTGTCTAGGATAACAGTTAATAACATTTCAAGCCTTTGGCGACGTCAAATTGAATTTTTAAACAAAAAAAATGACTAATAAAATTCGCTGTCGCGTTTTAAATATGATTATTATTGATTCGTGGAACAGGGTGCGTATAACTAATATTATTTTATATACCATAAGGCATTTACGTGCTGATACCTAGAAATCTCATAAGAAAATCAATTTAATTCTGCAGAAATGCATTCAAAACATGCTGCGAAAATAAATTCGCGGAAAATACTAAGATGTATGTCTTTGTGTACTTAAAACAAATGTGACATAGAGATGATATAATCTCTTACTCTAAGAAATCTCTGTAATATCTGCTTCAGACTGTCTGGGGAAAGCAAATAATATTTTAATCATTTAATGTTCTTCTTAATGTTCTGTTATATTTTTTTCTAATTTATTAACAGAATTTGAAATTATTCCCAAATGCAGGATTAATTTAATTTGCTGCTTTATGACGACGAGTAATATTAAATGTTATTTTTTTTTTTTTTGAGGTAAAAAGAAAAATTATGTTTTGTATATACTTTTATAACAGATATATGTATCAATACATGTATATACTCATAAATCCAAAATCAAATCAATTGCACCTAGTAATTAATATTATTCATACGTTATATGAACCCAACTTTAAAATTTTATAATTTTGTTTGGTAATTGATAGTATTTCAGTTCGAATAAATTATTATATACCATTACTGCTGTTTTTTAATCATATATCATAATTATTAAATCAAAATTGTTGGTAATAGAAAATTATTTTATATAAATAATTTTCAATTTTGTTAAACATTTACGAGGAATATAATAAAACCTAAGGAATTTTTTGTAACACCGTGTAACTGAGGTAGTTGCTTAGCTTCCATATTTGCTTAAGGTTCTTAAAAGTGTTTTATATAGTTTAGAGTTATTTACGATACTGTACAAAATGTCAAAAATTAATAATACTTATACGTGACACGGTATGTGATGCAAAATTATTTTTTGAAAATAAATATTTTTGCATCACATTTTGAATGGATCTTTTATGTAGTTCCCCTCCTAATTTTCATAAAATATACATTCCAAACTACATAGTAAATTCTACGAAAAACGTCATGTAAAAACTCAAAAATAATAACTAATAAATTTCCAAAAAAAAATATTATAATTTTAAGTTTTCCAACAAGAGGTGTTATTTTGGTATTCAAAGAAAAATTCCATTTTTACGATAAATGATCGGATGTTTATTTTATAATAAAGAGGAAGGTATACCGTTTATAATGAAAAACAACATCAGCCAAATGGCCACCACGACCACGCTTACAGGACCATATCCTTTTCATGAAATTTTCCATAACCAAATCGCAAAGTGGCTGCCCTATGTCCTCGATAGCCTCACGAATTCTATCTTTGAGGTCTTGAATCGACGCTGGGTTGCTAGCGTATACCTTATCTTTCACGTGGCCCCAAAGGAAGAAGTCGCAAGGTGTTAAATCACAAGATCTCGGTGACCAATTGTGATCACCCCTTCGAGAGATAACACGGTCCGAAAACTTCACGTAACAGAGCAATGGTTCCGTTGCTTGTGTGGCACGTAGCGCCGTTTTGTTGAAAGTAAACGTTGTCCAGATCAATACCATCCAACTCCGACCATAAAAAATCATTAATCATCTCTCGATAGCGCAATCCCTTCACCGTAACTGTTGATCCAACCTCATTTTCGAAAAAGTAAGGTCCAATGACCCCGCCGGAACATAAACCGCACCAAACAGTCACACGTTGAGGATGGAGAGGCTTCTCAACAATAACTCTTGGGTTTTCCGAGCCCCAGATGCGACAGTTTTGCTTGTTGACGTAGCCACCGATGTGGAAATGGGCCTCATCAGTCAAGATGATTTTTCGATGATTTTCGAATTTTAATAATTTCAATGCGTTGTTGAATCGTGTATCGTTCCATTTTTAGTAATGGCGTAGTTTCTAATTGTCAAAGAATAAAAGATTCAAAAGTGACAGCTACCGAAATACCGGGTGATTCAAAATAACACCTGTTGTTGGAAAACCCTGTACAACTCTTAAAACTAAAAACTATGCAACATGAACTATAAAATATTCTTTGGGAAATATATATATTTTAGGGTACAACTCTTTAAACTAAAAACTATGCAACAAAAACTATAAAATATTCTTTGAGAATAATGTATGATCTGAAACTGAAAATTTCCATTTCCTTGGGTTCTCCTATACTTCATCTACTAAACCTCTTTCTCCCGACAAATCTTTCATAATACGAGTATATCTCTAATGTTAACATGTCGTTAAGTACTTTGGCAAATTTATCTCTGGTAACAAATATTTTTTTATAACTTTCTTCCTAAAATAACTTCCAGCTCAATGGACTGACTACACTTCTTAAGATTTTATTATTATTTGCCTCTTTGTTTGGGTGCGCTTAATTGTCATAGACTTGTAACAATTTTATGGCGTAATTTAACAACAATACAAAATATAACATTTATAGACTTTTAACAATGTACACCTCTACTCCACCCGCCCAGCGCAACAAACAATTGTTAAACTCCTTTCATTTCTATAAAATTGGTGGTGTCTCTTGAAGTACTCCTAATCCATCCGCAGGACCATTAACACTTGTCAGAACAAAAGTAAAAATCCATAAAAATAACCGGGCCTTTTTATGGCAACCGACAAACAAAAGGCGAGCAATCCATAGAACGTGAACAAAGCGACAGACTGACAGGTTCTTTCAATTTCTTAAGAATTATGTCTCAATTAAATTGTAAGAAAATTACGCTGCCTATAACACTTTCTGTGTTTTGTAATTACTTGAAACCGCCCAAGAAAAATTATAATGACATAAAAAAACACTGAAATGTAATAAATTTTGGAAGAAGAGTTTATATAGAGTCTAAACAAACTTTTGGAATTAATGCAAAGCATAGGTTTGAGTTTGATATCCGTTTTAAAAAAAAACAATTTCAATGCTTAACGTTTCCAAATGAATTGCAATAATCGTTTAAAAAGATGCATTAATGAACGTATGATTAATATTAAATATGTATTAACCTTTGTGTATACTTAGTGTGTAATCTAATTGATCGGGAAATCCCTTAAATTCAGCTTTTTTGAGATTAAAGGGTCATTTAAAATATATCATAAAGGTTTAGTTCGCATTGAAGAAAATTGATTTTTTTAATTATTTTTTTTATTTTCTCATTTTTCTATAGTAATTATGATATTGGATGTTTTGAATTTTAAATATAAATAAGTCACAGTTGTTTTCTTTACAAATCGATTTGAATTCCTTCAATCGAGTGCGTGGTTTAGCTGATATTAACGATTCATGCAAATAACCCAATAATTAATAGTACTTATACGTCACCAGGGCCAAAAACTTAAATTATCAATTTAAGCTTTAGGGCAATTAAATATTTTAGACTTTTTTCAACGAAATTATATTAAATTTAATTTCTTTTCTAATTCTAACCCCTTTTTCCCATTTTCTCCTTTACTTTTTGGCAAATGGTGTATAATTTAATTGTCTTCTTTCTATTGTCCACTTTTTTTGTTCTCTTTTGCAGAACTGGCAACCCGTAATTAGTTCATCACTGGCATCACTACTCCTGTTGGGTATCTCAACACTAATTGCCATTGCATTAGTGATACACTCGGAATTGGTGCCCAAGAAGGTAATGCACCACCAACACCATCAGCATCAGCAACAGCATCAACACCATCACCTAAATACCAAATCCACAAATGCAACAAATTCAACAGTATCAACAGCTGCTACCAGTGTCATTACGACAACAATGGCCACGGGCCATAATGCAGGAGGACGAAAGGCGACAACAACATCCGCTGGATCTCCCAACAAAGCGGGAACATTAAAGAAAAACCAGTCGGAACAGGATAGGGAAAAGGCCAAGCAAATACCAGCAACCGGTGGAGGAGGAACAGTAACACCATCAGCAACATCTGCCTCATCGTCGGGCAATAACATAAGTATCACCCAAATTAGTGCAACCACGCCAGTTCACCAAGTAAATGCAAACAACAAAGACTCCTCCACATCCATACGAGACGAAGGACAGACTCTGCTGAGACGTTCAGCATCAGCGTTATTGAAACCACCGGCTAGATTTAAAGCGTCCACTACGCCGTCCACATCGGCATCCTTGGCGGCTGCCACAGCAGCATCTGGCGTTAGAGGAGCCATTGGTATTAGTTGGCTACTGCCATTGCTATTTGCGATAACATCGCCTTTAATTTGTTCAATTAATGGCAAATGGCCACAAAACTGGTGGTTAGAAATTATGAGCCATTCCATGACTTCATCTGCTGCAGCGGCGGCAGCCGCAACATCTGGTGGCAATGGTGGAGGCTCCTCCTTCTCCACCACCACGACAACAACAATTGCAGATGGTTTCGCACCATTAAATGAGCATTATTTGCTACGCACGCATTTAACACCGACATTCGCCACCACCACTGAGCCACCTTTGCTGAGCAATGGCGATAGTGTGTTGGAATTTAATACCACCACAATGGATAGTGCGGGAACGGCCACAACATCGGCGGGAGTCTCCTCCTCCTCGTCGTGGTCGCCGCACTCACAAACGCCTCGATCGCCCCTAAACTCATTGCTGGGGTTTGGGCGCAATGAAGACATCTACGCGGGAACCTCCTCGGGAGGAGATTCCTTCACATCCTCATCCTCCTCCAGCAATGGCATTGTTGGACCATCCTTAAGTTTTATTTTGTTTTTGTGCGTTGATATTCTGTTCATTTTGCTATTTTTTGCTCTATTTGCGATTTTAATCAAAAAACTTTTATGGCTTTGGCATAAAAATCGTCGTGGTGGTGTTACTGGTGCTGGAGCTAACAATACTACAATGCCAGCACAGCAGCAGCCGCCACATCATCAACTGAATAAATTCAATACGGCCATGAAACAAAGGTAGGTTTTTGTTTTGAGATCTCATGCATAGGGGATACCACTTGAATTTATGGCTTCTCTTTTTTTTTTCAAAATAAAAAATAATATTTTCCATAATTCATAAAAAAAATATTTTTCTCTTTGTTTTTTGCACAATCCTTTGCAGAATTGGTTTATTATATCGCACCGGTTGTCTGTTGTTAATCAAACTTTGCACCGATGCTCTCTTCATTGTATATAGTAATACAACTAACATAACTTTGGAAACATGGTGGTGTTATCCCTTCGGCATATCGTGTATGTTAATGGTGAGTTCATATTTTTAAAGTTATTACGACATTTTTGTGTATATCATATCAACATAAAACTAAGGCATTAATTTTGGAAGGCAGTGTAACTAAGGCAAGTGTCTTGTTGTCATATTGGTTGGAAATTTTGAAGGGTGTTGTATTGTTTAGAAGTTATTTACCATTTACTAAAATAAGTCAACAATTATTAATACACATACGCAACCAGGGACAACTCGAAAAATCATGGAAAACGTGACAAATCTAAGCAAACACTACTTGAATTTTATAAAACAAGTTCTTAGATAAAAATCTTATCTAAGGCAATTATCTGGTTGTCATATTGGTTGGGAATTTTCAACAGTGCTGTATAGTTTAGAAGTCATTTACCATTTACTAAAATAAATCAAAAATTATTAATACTCATACGCAACTGGGGACAAATCGAAAATCATGGAAATCGTGAGAAATCTAAGAAAAATTAATTTAATATTATAAAACAAGTTCTTAGATAAAACTTCCAGAAATGAGGAAGGTGAAATAATTAAAATTCTTTGAAATGTTAAGCTTGGGACAGTTTTCAAATCCTGAAGCTATAAAAGTTTTGGAATTCTGTGTGCGCACCACAGACAACTAGACAACTAAGACAAGTGCCTAGTTTCCATATTAGTGGACATTTTTCAGGGGTGTTTTATAGTTTAGAAGTTACTAAGGATTTTCTAAAATAAGTCAAAAATTAATAATACTCATTCGCAACAAGAGTCAAATGTAAACAGTAAGGAAATAGGAATTTTATGCAATAGGTAGTCTCTTTGATCGCAGTTTTAATGGGGCAAATGTCTAATTTTAATTTTTATTTCTAAAATATGTAAAAAAATATTATTACTCATTCTATTCAATTCTATTCAATTCTATTCAATTCTCTTCAATTCAAAAACTAAGGAAATAGCTACAAATCTTAGTAAAAATGCTTGAATTTTATGGAACATTTTCCTAATTAAAAAGTTAGAGGGATACAAATATAAAAATTATCAAAATTCTTGGATCTTTTAAGCTTAGAACAGTGTTATAGTTTAGAAACTATTACCGTTAGGAATGTTATGCTCACGCCATAAATCCCAGAAGTATTTTTGGACCGCAGTTTACATAAGACAAGTGTATATTTTTCGTACAAGTTACAATTTTTCAAGAGTGTTTTTTAGTTTAGAAGTTACGAAGGATTTTCTAAAATAAGTAAAAAATTATGAATACTCATACGCCACAATGTACAACAAAAAACTCATAGAAAACGTGACAAATTGAAGTAGAAATTACTTGGTTTTTATAATTACTTGAATTTTTGTTAAAATTTCAAGAAATAAAAAAGAAATTGAAGACACTGTTTTTGAGAGATCAGATCAACTAAGGCAAGTGCCTAGTTTTCATATTGGTTGAAGCTTTTTTTTTTAAATAAATCAATAATTATTAATTCATCAATAACTATTAACTCATTCGCAACAATGGTCAATTCTAAAACCTAAGGAAAGTAGCGACATATCTAAGTAATAATATTGAATTTTATTGAACAAACTCCTAACTAAATAGTTCGAGAGATAAAAGTATAAAAAAATTAAAATTCGTTGAACTTTTAAAGTAAGCTTTTCTAATCTTTAAACTATTAACGTTCACGAATTTTATGTGCACTTCATATATCCCAGAAATATTTGGAGCGCATTTAAACTGAGACAAGTGTATAGTTTTCATCTCGGTTAAAATTTTTCAAGAGTGTTTTTTAGTTTAGAAGTTATCAAGGATTTTCTAAAATAATTAAAAAATTAAAAATACTTATACGCAACACTGCCCAATTCTAAAAACTTAGGAAATACAGACAAATTTAAGTAAAAATATTTGAATGTTATTAAACAACTTCTTCAAGGGATAAAAGTATAAAAATAATCAAAACTCTTTGAGCTTTTAAGCTTAGAACAGTTTTCTATTCCTGAAATTATTACTGTTTAGGAATTTTCTAAGCACACCATAAATCCCAGCAATATTTTTGGAATACAGTTTAACTGAGACAAGAGTCTAGTTTTCATATTGTTTGAAATTTTTCAAGAGTGTTTTATAGTTTAGAAGTTATTAAGGATTTTATAAAATAAGTCAGAAATTATTAATATTCATACGCCACCAGGGACAACTTGGAAAATCATGCAAATCGTGACAAATCTAAGCAAAAATTAGTTGCATATTATAAAACAACTCTTAGATAAAATTTCAAGAAATAAAAAAAACATAAATAATTCAATTTCATGACATTTTATGCTTAGGACAGTTTTCTAATCCTGAAGCTATTAAAGTTTTGGAATTTTATGTGCGCACCATAAACAATAGGCAATAATTTTGGAGAGCACTTTAACCAAGGCAAGTGTTTATTTTCCATATTAGTGGAAATTTTTCAAGGGTGTTTTGTAGTTTAGGTGTTACTAAGGATTTTCAAAAATATGTCCAAAATTAATACTACTCATACGCAACAATATTCAAATATATAGTTTTTTCGGCGCAGTTTCAATGGGGTAAATATCTGGTTTTAATTTAGACTGACAGTTTTCACGAGTGTTTCATAGTTTAGAAGTTCTTTACAATTTCTAAAATAAATGAAAATTAAAAAGAGTCGCAAAATTTAAGTAAAAATACCTGAATGTTATTGAACAACTTCCAATTAAAAAGTTCGAAGGATAAAAATAATCAAAATTCCTTGAATTTTAAAGCTTAGGACAGTTTTTAATCATGAAACTATTAACGTTTAGGAATTTTACGGGCGCACCATAAATCCCAGCAATATTTTTGGACCGCAGTTTACATATAAGGCAAGTGTATAGCTTCATATTGGTTGTAATTTTTCAAGAGTGTTTTATAGTCCAGACATTATTAAGGATTTTCTAAGTCAAAAATTATTAATACTCATACGCAACCAGGGACAACATGAAGAATCATGGAAATCCTGACAAATCGAAGCAAAAATTAACTGAATTTTACAAAACAGATTCTTAGAAAGTTCAAGAAATTAAAAAAGATAAATAAATAAATTTCTTTGAAATTTTAAGATTAGGACAATTTTATAATTTGAAGCTATTAATGTTTGAAGATTTTATGCTCACACCATAAATCATAGGCACTTTTTTCGGAGCACAGTTAAACTTAAGCAAATGTCTAGTTTTCACAATGATTGCAATTTTTCGGGAGTGTTGTATAGTTTAGAGTTTATTTATGATCCTCTAAAATTAGTCAACAATTTAAAATACTCATACGCAACAAGGGACAACTTGAGAAAACGTGGAAATCGTGGCAAATTTAAGTAAAATTAATTTAATTTTTTAAAACAAGTTCTCAAGAAAAAAAAAACATAAAATCCCAAGATCCATTTTAATCTTACGACAATTTTATGATCCTAAAGCCAATAATATTTTGGAATTTTATGCAAACACACATAATAAAACCCAATCAATATTTTTGGAGCGCAGTTTAGCTAAGACAAATGTCTAGTTTTCACAGTGTTTGCAATTTTTCACGAGAGTTTTATAGTTCAGAAGCTACGAGTATTTACGATTTTCCAAAATATGTCAAAAATTAACAAAACTCATAGGCTACAAGGAACGACTATAAAAATCATGGAAATTGTGACAAATTTATGTAACAATAAGTTGAATTCTCTAAAACAAACTCTTAACTAAATGTTCGAGGAATAAATGAAGAAAAATTATAAAAATTCTTTGATATTTTAACCTTAAAAGAATTTTATAATTCTGAGGCTATCAATGTTTCATAATTTTATGTGTACATCATAAAGCAAAAAGTTAATTTGTATAGCTCAGTTTAAATGAAGCAAGTGTCTTGTTTCCATGTTAGAGGAAGATTTTTAGGATATCAATATAGCTTAGAAGTTGTTTGGAATTTTGTAAACTAAGTCACAAATTAATAATACTTATACGCATCAAGGGCCAATTTGAAAAACTCAGAAATTCGTGACAATTTAAAATGAATATGACTCCAACTTAATAAGACAAAGTTTGAAAAAGAAAATTTGAGGAAATAAGAGCAGAAATATTATTAAAAATTCTTTAAAATTTCAAACATAACACAGTTTTATAATAGTGAGGCTAATAGGGTCTGTTTCTGTAACTTATTTTCATTCGTCTACGGCAAACTATCAAAATCACTCAATTATTACTTGTATACTATAAAATGCAGGTTAGAAATATTTTAGGTATGAGCTTTTTACGAACATTTATATAGACACAACGAATTATAAACTCCTGTGAATTATAGATTTCGCACAAATAATTGAGTGACTTTTTGATCGTTCGCCGTAGACGAACGAAAATAAGTTACAGAAACAGGCCATTCCAGTTCCAGGTTTTATTTCGGTAGCAGAGTTCCAATAAGGAAAGTGTTTAGTTTTTATATTGTTTGTAGCTTCTCAGGAGACCACGATTTTCCAAAATAAGTAGAAAATTAATAATACTAATGCGCAACAAGGAACAACTACAAAAATCATGAAAATTGTGACAGTAACAATTAGTTGAGTTCTCTTAAACTAGCTCTTAACTGAATGTTCGGGGAATAAAATAAGAAAGATTATACCTGGGTATGATTTTATAATCCTGAGGCAGAACTGTATGTGCACATCATGAAGCAAAAGGATTATTTTTATAGCTCAGTTTAAATGAAGCAAGTGTCTAGTTTTTATATTAGAGGAAGTTCTTTAGGATATCAATATAGCTTAGATGTTATTTGGAATTTTGTAAAATAAGTCAAAATTTCATAGTACACATACGCAACAAACTCGAAAAACTAAGAAATTCGCGATAAAATTAAATAAAAATATATTAAATTTTATACTTTTCGGAGTCGCCGCATTCACAAACGCCACTTTCGCCTCTACATTCATTACTGGTGTTTTCTCATAATGAAGATATCGACGCGGCAACATCCTTGGCTGCGGAAGGAATTCCATCACATCGTCATCCTCCTCGACCAGCAGTGGGATTTTTGAACCATCCTTAAGTTTTATTCTCTTTTTGTGCTTTAATATTCTGTTAATTTTGCTATTTTTTGCATTGCACAAAATATTTTTTAAAAGTTCTCAAAATAAAAGAAGAAGATTAATTACAATTCGCACCTTTGAACGTAACTGAAGCTATTATGAAATGTTAATTAGAATTTTGTGTGTTTAATTCCTAAAGCTCAAAATTTATTTTTCTGACGCATTTCGACAGAAGCAAGTGTCAATTTTCCATATTACTTATATTTTTTAAGGAGACTATTATAGCTTCGAATTTATTTAGAATTTTGTAAGCAAAAATCAACAATTAATAATACCAATACGTAACAAAGGACCGATTCGAAAATCTAAGAAAATTGTAAGCAATGTAAATACAAATTAATTGTATTACAAAAATCAACAATTAATAATACTAATACGCAACAAAGGACCAACTTGAAAATCTAAGAAAATTGTTAGGAAAGTAAATACAAATTACTCCGATTTAATATTATTAAAATCTCAATCTAACAATACAAGAGGTAACAGCAAAATCAGAAAAATACTTGGCAGTTCTTACTGTCGTTATACATATATATTAATACGTGTAAATATCTACAGTAAATAAAACTAACAAATGTTCAAAAAATTTCAAAACTACTCATTCCTTAACAAAAAACAAGTGATTCTTGATTTGTGAATCAAAATGAGTCTCACTCCCTCGTTTTATCATATTCATTTAGCATTGATTTTATACCAAAATTTATTGCATTGTTATGACAAATGATTTACGGCCAAAACGTGAGGCAGTTATTGTGTATTTTTATGTAACTTTGGCATAATTGAGTAGCGGTGATTGTTTGGATTTCTTGAGTATTTTACAGGCTTTGTAGAATTTTTAGAAGCAATCCTCAAATTTTATGTTCTCCCAAATTTCACAAACACGTATTTATAATAAAATAATACAATTCTCACGAAACACTTTAAATTCTAATTTTACCTTATGTAAATCACATAAAATAAAAATGATAAACTTGGTAGATTTTCTACAAAAGTAAAATTTAATTTCACAATAATAAAAATATTGAAGAAAAATATAAAATTTTATTATTGCTTTCTGTAAATTACATAAAATATAAGTTTAATTTTAAAACTTCAAATTTGTTATGAACTACGTGCTATAAACCTCGGTCAGAATGACGAAAATTGTGTCAAATAAAATAAGTGTTATTGAAACATATTACTGTCATTGAGATTACTTCAAATTTACTTTTGAGGAAAGTTCAGAAGAGTTAATTATTTTGTATCTTCCTGATTTACCACATCATATTTAATAAAGGTCGTATTTAAATAATGTCGTATAAGTAATATTAATTTAATATTATGTGATATTATTTTTAGGTTATTTGTATGGAAATAGGCATGCTTTCAACTGCAGTGGTCATTGGGTTGTACAAGTAATAATAATTAATATATCAACTGGACATTATGTCGTATAAGTAATATTATTATTAATTTGTTGTAAGAATGGTAAAAAGTAGTAATTTGTAATAGGTAAAGGAAATGAACTATGAATTTATTACTAAGTTATTAACATCTTTTCAAAACGTTTCAAGAATTAATACAAATAATACGCCATAGAGGACTTTATATGGTTATATAATTTGTTATTTATTATTTGATCATATTATATTATTTGTTACTTATGTTATTTACATACAAATATGCTATACTATTCTCAAGTGGTTCATGGGGTTGTATAAGTAATATTAATTTATGTATGTATATCCCATCAGTACTGTATGTCGTATAAGAAATATTATTTTTATATACAAATAAATTAATATAAATAATACGCCATATTGGCTATTATTAAAATAACTGCAATGCAATAAAACAAAAATTCTTATTGTATAAGAAATTTGACTATTTTGTAAGATTTTAGATTTTCTGGAGAAATTCCAGTTTAATAAAAAAATAGTTATTTTTAAATTGCTCCACGAAACTACGAACATTACAAGATATCGTGTGAATAATTTTATTACTATCAATTATCAACTAAAATTTTTATGTCCATTTTTTTACCCAGTATTAAAAACTTTTCATAATTATTAAAAATCATACACCATTGAGGGCATAATTCATATGATACAGATCAAATTCTTGTATCAGATTTCAAATATTTCTAACTTAGAATAAATTTTAACCATGCTTTAGAATTATTTAGAATTTTATAAATATTTCTGGTTATTTTCTGAAACTCTAGAATGTCTTAAACAATAGGTGGATTGGTAGAATAACATAATTAAACTATGTATTATGATCCTTTGAAACATTTTTGGTTTCAATAAATTTAAATTTTTAGTCCACCATTTTTTCCTTAAAAAAGATGTTAACGATTTTTAAAAACTGTTCATGAATTAATATACACACATCATACGCCATAGAGGGCACAATCCAAAAAGACTTTATGTCGTATAAGTGATATTATTATTTAGATTATTTAGTCACAATTATGCAATAAAATTACTGCATTGATTCACTTAGTTGTATAAGTGATATTATATTATATCCTAACTTGTCTTTATGTCGTATAAGTAATATTACTATAATTTAATATGTATAGTTTTGGAGAAGTTTTTATTGAATTGAAATCAAATTGGGTTTTAAATAGTTCCAGCAATGATAACAAATAGAATTGTAACAATATGTAGGGTCTTTTATGGCGTCTTGAGATAGTTCCACATGCCGATAAATGTTCAGGGATATTTCTCAAAAAAGTTTTAACTACATCCTTACATAAGAATTTTTTCTCCAAATAGTTTTTCCCAAAATCTAGTTTATTTGTTGGACATACCTTTGGGTCATATCATAGCTCAATATACAAATAGAAGCGAGATATTTCACTCACTTTTATATATGGAATCTGTCTCCAAATAAGAAATATATTTATTTCTAAAAACAGCAAGACTTTTCAAATTTTATACTGTCTTGGAGTTCCACTTTAATTTACTTTTATGCATATCTGCAATGAGTACATTTAAATCTTGTTTATTTCCGTAGAGGTAGATATATAAAAATATTGCTCTTAAGGTGCCTTCTGTCGGATAAGGAATATTAATGTAATCTCATTTGGTCCTTATGTCGTATACGTGATATTATTATTATTTGTTACTTAGATATTTTACAATACAAATAAGCAATAAAACTACTGTATTGGTTTAATGGGTTGTATAAGTCGTATAAGTGATATTATTATTTGTTATTTATATTAGTTGCATACAAATACCCAATACAGATTTGTCAAGTACTGGCACCAGATTTCAAATTCTGAATAATGCTTTAGAACTTTATAAATATTTCTGTGAACTTTCTGAAGCTCAAGAATGTCTTGATTTATTTATGTAGATTTGGTAGCATAGTTCAAAATACAGATAGAAGCGAGATGTTTCACTCATTCTTATATATGAAATCTGTCTCCAAATAAGAAATATATTTATTTCTAAAAACAGCAAGACTTTACAAATTTTACACTGTCTTTGAGTTCCACTTTAATTTACATTTGTGCATATCTGCAATAAGTACATTTAAATCTTGTTTATTTCCATAGAGGTAGAGATATAAAAATATTACTCTTCAGGTGCCTTCTGTCGGATAAGTAATATTAATTTAATCTCATTTGGACTTTATGTCGTATAAGTGATATTATTATTTGTTATTTATGCTGGTTGCATACAGATTTGTCAAGTACTTGTACCAGATTTCAAATTCTGAATAATTCTTTAGACTTTTATAAATCCAGAATGCTTGAATTATTTATGTAGATTGGATAGCATAGTTAAAAATTCAGATAGAATCGAGATATTTCACTCATTTTTATATATACATTGCCTGTAAAAAAGAAATATAGTTATTTCTAAAAACAGCAAGTCCTTCCAAATTTTATTACTGTCATTAAGATTCACTTTAATTAACTTTGATGCATAGCTGCAAAGAGTTCATTATAATATTCTTTCTTTGCATAAAGGTATAAATAATATCACTCATAAGGTGCCTTCTGTCGTATAAGTAATATTAATTTAAACTCATTTGGACTGTAAATCGTAACAGTGATATTATTATTTAGATTATTTACCATACAAATAAACAATAAAATTACTGCATTGATTCACTGGGTTGTATAAGTAATATTAATTTTAACTCAACTGGACCTTATGTCGTATAAGTGATATTATTATTTGTTATTTATGTTATTAGCATACAGATTTGTCAAGCACTGGCACCAGATTTCAAATATTTCACTCCTTTAAATAATTTATAACTATTCTTTAGAATTATTCAGAATTTAATAAATATTTCTGTGAATTTTCTGAAGCTCTAGAATACCTTGAATTATTTAGGTAGAATGGCAGAATGATGGAATTCAACTATTTTGTTCCATTGCATAGTTTGAAAATATTCTTCAGAATTGTTCAGAATTTTTTAAATATTTCTGTGAGTTTTCTGGAACTCTAGAATGGGTTAGCTAACTGAACCTCTTCAATCAACTAATTTTATTCTTTGCATAATTTGTTAATAATTTCTAGATTATTCAGAATTTTGTAAATATTTCTCTGCCTTTTCTTGAACTCTAGAATCACCTAAATAATTGAAGCACTTGAACCATATAAGCAGCTTTTTGGAGTATTACACTTTTCAAGGGTCTCATTATTTGTTTACAAATTCCACTATCTTCAAACTATTGGTGAATATTTGCATTAAAGCCCCAATTTGCTTGCGCCATCATTGTATTACTATCTCATTGTCTAAATTGGGTTATTTCTTGTTCCATCTTTTCTTCTCATTGTTTAGCCTTTCTTCTTTATGCAACAATTTTTATTCTTGCAAGTTTTTTGAACTTCTCTTTTTTTTGGGGGGGGATGGGAGCAGATGGTTTTCCCTCTATTTGTTATTAAACTTTTTATGTTGTAGTTTTGAGCTGTTTTTTCCATTCTCTTTAATTCTCCAAGTAAGTATGTGTATATTGTAGTATACCACTCCCTATTACATTCATAATTTGTTGTAAAAACAACAATAACTACCAGTTACTGCATTCTTGCCAACTTTTTCCACCAAAAAAAAAACACATTCCATTTTTTGTTCTCCTGTCTTTTGCCCCAACACTCTGCACTGTGTACGCAGTGAAGGAATTTCACTTTAGCTGCAGTAAAACTCGGCAAACATCCCAGAGATTCCGCACCAAGAGAAAAAAAAGAGGGCCACAAAAAGTGCGTATAAATTTCATAACTGTATGGCAACTTCAACAAGGACAACAACTACGAAAACTAAGATTAAAGTACATACAAAGGAGTAAATTTAAAATAACTACAAGAAAAGTTTTTTTTCTGGGGTAAAAACCCCAAAGATAAACTGGCATGCCATAAAGGGCAAGCACCCCAGTGCCGAGATGGAAAAGAGAGGGGAGGGGAAGAAAATAGGCAACTTTCCTCGTCAGAAGAAAAGGGACATTGTGCCGAGCATTGACACTGTTTGGTTTGGTTGGCTCATGCTTCCAGGGGGGTGGAGGATATTTTCTTTTTGAGAAAACAATTTAAATTTTGCATATGTTTTCCAAAGGAAATGAAGTATCAAAATGAATTTTTATTTCCCCAAAAAACAGCAAGACTTTTCACATTTTATTACTGTCATTGAGATTCACTTTAATTTACTTTAAGGAATAGCTGTAAAGAGTTCATTATAATCTTGTTTAGTTGCATAAATGTATATAATGAAATTATTCTTAAGGTCCCTTTTGTTGTATAAGTAATATAAATTTAATTTCTAGAGGACTTTATATTGTATAAGTGACATTATTATTTGTTATTTAGATTATTTACATACAAATATGCAATAGTATTACTGCAGTGGTTCACTGGGGTGTGTAAGTAATATTAATTTGTAGCTCAAGTGGACTTTATGTCGTATAAGTAATATTGTTATTATTTAATATAGCTTTAGAGACGTTTTTATTAAAATGAAAGTCAAATTGAGTTCTAAATAGTTCCAGCAATGAAAAAAATAATTGTAAGAGTCGTATAAGTAATATTAATTTAATCTTTAGAAGAACTTTATGTCGTATAAGTGAAATTATTATTTGTTATTTATATTATGTAAATACAAATGTGCAATACTATTACTGCAGTGGTTCACTGGGGTGTGTAAGTAATATTAATTTGCAGCTCAAGTGGACTTTATGTCGTATAAGTAATATTCTTGTTATTCAATATAGTTTTATGGACGTTTTTATTAAATTGGAGATCAAATTGAGTTTTAAATGAAAAATATAGAGTTTTAAATGAAAAATATAACTGTAGTAATATGTGAGACATGTTCTGGCATCATGGCATCATGGCATCGTTAAAAATACAGATAAAGGCTTAAGGATATCTCTCAAATATGTTTCACTTTCTTGCTATGTATATATTTGCCCCAAAATAGTTTTATTTTCAATAAATTAAGATTTGTCAAACCATTTTACTGTCACTGTATTATTTTTAATATACTTTAAGAAATAGTGTAAAAATGTCATTATAATCTTGATAAATTGCACTGTTCCACAAAAGTTTAACAACTCAAACAATTTCACTAGAGTCAAAAAAATGTGAAATTGAAAAAAGGAATATTACCAGAAATAAATTTGTTTATTTGCAAGAAAATACAATTAAGAAGATATTTTCATAATTGTCATAATTGTTTGCATAACAGTTTGCTCTCCTGAAAAATGTGGAAAATCTAAATCTGTATCTCAATCTTACTTTATGTCGTATAAGTTATTCTAGTTATCTTATTATTATCTTATTGCACAAAGTATCTAAAATCCATCATGTCGTATAAGTAATATTAATTTAATTTTAAAATCACTTTATGTCGTATAAGTGATATTATTATTTGTTATTTAGATTATTTACAATGCAAATAGGCAACAATTACTGCATTGATACACTGGGTTGTATGAGTAATATTAATGTATACATCCTATCTCGACGTTATGTCGTATAACAAATATTATTATAATTTAATATAGTTCTAGATAATTTAATATTAATTAGTAAGTCAAGATGCATTATAAATAGTTCTAACAAGGATAATTGGGGTACTTCGATTTTTCGCTATATCCTTTTCTCCAAATAGTTATTTTTTTTAAATAGAGGTTATTTGTGTCATAGTTCATTGTTAAGGTCCATCATATAACTGTTAAGGTCCATCGTGTCGCATAAGTAATATTAATTTATTATTATTTATTTCGAGGGGACTTGAGTTCGTAGAAATGCCATTGTTTTCCATATTTCGGATATGAATGTCCACATAGCATGTTTTTAGGGAGATTGTATTTTGAACTTATATTTAAATATTCCAAATTATATTCAGTCAAGATTTGGTGTTTATCCGTCAACGCAATCACAAGTTATTCACAAAACAGTACACGTCATTCGATTTCCATTACTAAGGAATTCCACACAAATTTAAAAAATGCATCACACTTTGATCGCCTCTCCTGACAAACTACATTCTTGCACTAAGTAGTGGTGGTTCATAGGGTTGTATAAGTAATATTAATTAGTACCATATGTCGGCTATATGTCGTATAAGTAATATTATTATAATTTAATATAGTTTTAGAGAAATTTTTATTAAAGTCAAATTGGGTTCTAAATAGTTTCAGGATTGAGAAATAGAATTAAAATAATATGTGATGTCTGTTATAAGAGGATTAAGGATATTTCACCTCATCCCTATATAAAATCTGTCTAAAAACTATATTTATACCCTACACCACACTGTGGTACAGTGTATTATAACTTTGTGCATTTGTCTGTAACACCCAAAAGGAGAAGAAATAGACCCATCGTTTATTATACCGATCGACTTAGAATTACTTTCTGAGTTGATTTAGCTATGTCCGTCTGTCTGTCCGTCTGTGTGTGCATGTATTCTTGTAATCAAAGTACAGGTCGCAATTATGGTCCGATCTCGACGAAACTTTACACATATGTTTTATTTGGCCCAAGGATCCCTATTGAATTTGGTTAAAATCGGTTCAGATTAGATATATTAGATTAGATATAGCCCCCATATATATGTTACCCCAGATTTGACATGTAAGCGCTGTAAAAACTTTATTTCATATCCGATCAGTCTGAAATTCGGCAGAAAGAGGTTTCTTATCATATGAATGAACACTGTTAAATTTGGAATAAATCGGTTCAGATTTAGATATAGCCCCCATATATACGTTACCGCCAATTTGAAGTGTAAGCGCTGTAAAAATGTTATTTTATATCCGATCGGTATGAAATTCGGCAGAAAGAAGTTTCCTATTATTTGAATGAACACTGTTAAATTTGGAAGAAATCGGTTCAGATTTAGATATAGCCCCCATATAAACGTTACCCCCGATTTCACATGTAAGCGCTGTAAAAATGTTATTTTATATCCGATCAGTGCGAACTTCGGCAAAAAGAGGTTTCCTTCTACATGAAGAAATACTGCCAAATTCGGAGAAAATCGGTTCAGATTTAGATATAGCCCCATATATATGTTACCCCCGATTCGACATGTAAGCGCTGTAGAGATTGTATTTTATATCCGATCAGTACGAAATTCGACAGAAAGATGTCTTTTTACATGAATGAGTATTCAGGGAAAATCGGTTCAGATTTATATATAACATCCGTATATATGTTCCTCCTGATTTGGTATCAAAGCGCTATAGAAGTTGTACTTTACTTCCGATCATTAAAATTTTCCAGAAATATGTTTCTCAATTTAGGAACGAATATTGCTTAATTTAGCGATTATCGGTTCAGAATTAGATAATATGTTCCTACCCATTTACCAATTATTCCAAATTATTATCGCAATGACCCTTATCGCATTACTAGGGAGGTGTAGGGTATTATATAGTCGGCCCCGCCCGACTTTCTGCCTTTCCTTACTGGTTTTAGTTTAAAAACAATACTTTTAATATTTGTATACTTCTTAAAGGAATACCTAGAAAGAGTTCATTATAAAAAAGTTGTTTATTTACATATCTGTACTAACATTACTGTTGAGGTCCATTATGTCGTATAAGTAATATTAATTTTATCTCTTTAGACTTTGTGTCGTATAAGCTATATTAGGCATGTTTTCGTTACAAGCTAGCACTTTTAGTTTAGCACTTTGCAACGAAAACAACTGACTTCCACTAACTGGCACATAAGCAATAAGTGGCGGATTTTCACTATCTGGTAGCAATGGTGTCATGAGTTGCGAAGAAAGAACAGTGCGAAACAGACAAAAAATTCGTGAAAAGTATTTATAAAACATATATTTACTATTCTATGTTCAATTGTTTACACTCTTTTGCAAATATTAAAATAATTTCCCATTTTTGTTCTTCTTCTTCCCGTTAATTCACAATAATTGATAAAATCTCTCCAAAAATGGGATGCCATATTGCTAAATATAGGGTGCCCAATCTGGCAACATCATACTCGATTAAGACATGAACACAAGCACCAAACTTCATCGGGAACTAATAGTGCTTAAAAGTGCTTAGCTCCCCATACAACTTAAGCACTTATGGTGTAACGAAAACACGCCTATTATTATTTAATAATTAGGTTATTTACATATACTGCGTTGTGTGAACCATAAGTAAAGCATACTTTAATCTGAACATTGCATAAGTAATATTAATTTAGTATGAACAGGACTTGATGATGTATAAGTAAAATTACAATATATAAAATTATTTTAACAACATTTCGAGAAGTTTATATTAAATTAAAAATCTAATTTATTTCTGAATAGTTCCAACAAGGTAAAAGCATAAGCATTACAAAATGTGGACATGCTTTTGTCATAACATAGTTCAAAGTATAGAACTAAAGAATACAGAATTATTTGCCTAAAATTAGCTATATTATTAATGCACAAGGTTCAACAACTTTTTTTGGTGACCCGATACAATAAAAAGTACGATTTTGGACCGATTCCGTGGGCTCGGAATGCGATTGTCTGGAGGTAAGCTTTCATATTCCGCCTCGGATGCGGGAACTTTTTTCACAAGGAGGCCAACCCGGTTTAATACCCATAAGGATTTCATTATAATCTTGTTTGTTTGCATATTTGTAACAGTACTACTCTTGAGGTCCATTATGTCGTATAAATAACATTAATTTTATCTAATTTTGACTTTGTGTCGTATAAGTAATATTATTATTTGTTATTAAAGTTATTAACATGTACATACATATTCAAAAATAACTTTAGCCTTTAATTAATATTAGCTCTTATTTCAACAACCCTATAAAATATTATCTTTCAACTTCAGCTGGAAAATTTCGAAGAAAAGACTCAAGGAATTCTTTAAATTAAATAAATAGTCTACGAAATATTAGTAATAATTGATTATTCCTCGAGATTATATATGCCGAACCAAATACAGCTCTTTAGCTGAAATTGTCTTCCATCCAAATCACTTAAAATTTTTTAAATATCTCTTACTGTTTCTGAGTTATCTATGATTTCCTAAAATAAGTCGTCAATTAAAAACAATTATACGCAACAAGGGCCACATTTAAAAAAGTTGTAAAATCCATTTGTTCTCTTTATAAAGAGAGCTTAGAACATAAGAATCACTACTAACATTACTACTGATAATAACTGATTTAATATTAACGTTTCTATCGACATCCCTATATCACGTATAAGTAATAGTATTATTAAATATTACTACACTCGTGTCATCGTTAACAATCCCAGCTGACAGCATAATCAATTTGTTGCTCGGATTTTTTTTTCAATTAATTTCATTATTTTAAAGTGTTGTTGTATTGGACATTAAACATATTTTTTAATGTTTATTAATCATTAAACAACAGACCGACCGACAACAAAACAACAAATGGAGATCATTAATTTCATGTTATACAATATTACTGTTTCTGTAGAGTTTTTTTTTGTTATTAAATTTGTTGCTGTTGTTGTTGTATAGCTTTTAATTACTTTATAATTAAAATTATGTACGTTATCATTATTTTTTCTATAACGGTCATGTGTTGTGGTGTCAGGAGGAGAGGAGAGGCGAAGGGGTTGGATGTTGAGCATGTCTGAATTACTGCATAAGCGGGGAGGGGAAGTGGCGAGGGTAAGGTCGTCAGGGGAATAGCAGTCTGTTCTTGGTGCTACAGTGAAACCTCAGAAGTGTTTACAGTTTAATAACAAAGTTCAAAAATAGCGGAAAATTGGCAAATTCTTCGAAGAAAGTTTCTGAAAAAAAAAATTTTTGCTTTAAAAAATTAATGCGAAATTATACAACAAAAATTCCAGACTTTGTATGGAAATTTATGAAACTTGTTATTCTTCCTTTTATGTTATAGTTGAGCGATAATGATTCCTAGAACAATTACAATTTTCATAATCATAATGATTATTTCCAGGACATCTGGAATGGAAAGTTTATATATAAAACACTCACAACTTAACGTTTAGCGCTTTGACGTATGTTTTATGGTTTATCGTAAATAATTTATTTAAGATTGAGAACATGTGTACCTATTTAAAATCGTCCTTATAAAACTAAGAATGTTTAACGTTTAACACAATTTTTCTGCTGAAAATCATCCCCAGAAAACTTTCAGAACATTTTATGTATAAGCCCTGTTTTACATTGAAATCCACTTTCACTAAAGAAAAAGTTCTCTGAAAAACTCTAGAAATTTTCTTTTTGTCTTTGTTATTCTTTTCATCTCCGAAGACAATGTTTGTGGCTTCATCTCGAATCTATACAACGTTTTCTAAAAACTTTTTTGTAAACTGCAAGAAAAAATTGTGCTTTGATATAACTAATAATTCAAAAAACAATTTGTCTATCATATTTATTAAGATACTTAAGAAGATTCCTTCAGTTGAATTTATATCATTGATTTTTATCCGATTGAAAGCGGAGATATTTAGAATATTATCTTTTCAAATTCAACTGTGAAATGACTAAGAAAAGATTAAACGAGTTCTTAACATTAAATAAATGAACATACGAGAAATCAGTTATAATTAATTATGCCTAGAGCTAATACTTTTCTAAACAAATGGAGGTTTTCAGAAGCAAATCTTTTCTTTTCAAATAAATTTACACTTTCCAAATATCTCTTACTCTTTAGGAGTTATTTACAATTTCGGAAAATGGGTCGTAATTAATAACAGTCATACGCAACAAGGGCCAAATTTCAAAAGTTGGAAATTTCACTAGTTTTCTTTAAGTATAATAATTAATATTGAAGATAACTGATTTTACATAACAAACCCACAGAGAAAGAGTCAAAATAATATTAAAGTTCTGACACAAAAATATGAACACTTGCCGCTTCATATTTATTATTTTCTAATTTTCGGCTTACAAGCAAATGTGATATTGTACAGTTACATTTGTATTCTTCTCAAATCACTTTGCATTTTTTAAATATCTCCTAAGGGCCAAATTTCTAAAGTTGAATATTGCATTAGTTTTCTTTAGGATTGCAATCAAATTCTATATTTGTAACTGTATTTGTCTTCCCTTCAAATCACTTTACATTTTCACAATAACTATAACTGTTTATGAGTTATTTAAGACTTTTTAAAATAAGCCGTTTGTTAATAACAATCATACGCAACAAGGGCCAGATTTTAAATGTTGGAAATTCGGTTGTTTGCTGCACAAATAAACTGAAGAATAAATGAATAACAAGTCCTACTCAAATTATTGTTTTACGGAGTTCTGACACAAAAAGTTTAAAATTTGTCTAAAAATTTACTTTAGATTAATTCATCTTGGACTTACAGGCAAATTAATTTCTTGTAGGTAAAGTTGTCTCCTTTTCAAATAGCTTTAGATTTTCTGAATAACTATTACTGTTTAGGGGCTACTGAAGAATTTCAAAAATAAGTCATTAATTAATAACAGTCATACGAAACAAGGGCTAAATTTCAAAAGTGCGAAATTCGATTTGTTGGCTTCACTAATATGATGAAAAATATATGAATAACCATTTATATTTCAAGAATTTATAAATACTTTGAAGAGAATTTCAGAAAATTATTTTTTGCATTATAAAGATATTGCGAAATTGTATAATTATAATAGTCATTAGGCAATGCTTCCTGGAACAAGTACATTTTTCATCATTGCGATTATTTCCACGAATATTCTAAAGAGACTATGCAATATATGTTTATTTGAAGTTTGAAAGCTTGGAAATATTTAAAACAAATTTAAAATTTAATGTAAATATTTAGTAATTTATTAGAAATTTTTCTACTGAAAATCTTCCCCATAAAAATCTCAGAACTTCTTTTTTATAAGGCCCTTTGGACATACGAGTACATTATCTTATATCTTGCTTCGACAAAGATAAAGTTCTCCAAAAAACTCGAAAACTTTTTTTGTAGTTGTAAACTTTTTGTTCTTCACATTTCAGACCTGTAAAACTTTTTTGTAATATCATTTAAAGTCAAAACGCTATTTGTAAACGCTCGAAGAACTCGTGAATTAATATAAACATACAACGCAAAAAACATATGTATGTCTGTAACATTTATTATGTTAAATACTTTCAATTCAAATTATATTAGTGATTTCTTTCGGATAGAAATCTGGGATATTTAAAATATTATCTTTTCAACATCAACTTGGAAAAGGCACAACGAATTCTTAAAATTAAATAAATGATCACTCTAAGATTCGAATCATGTTTGATTATTGCTTGAATTTTTTTTAAGAAAATACAGTTTTTGCAGTTGTATTTTTCTTCTTTTAAAACCGTTAAAGCTTTATATAATTTTCCGCAATAAGTCATTAATTAATAGCAATCATACGCTACGGTGGTACAAATTTGCAAAAGTTAGAAATTCCATCCGTTTTCTTACGAGCTTCGTAAGACATTTTTCTATTGAAAATTATTGATGAAAAATGCCATTTCTACATAGGAATCCTGTGTCACTGAAGAAACATTCTTTGAAAAACTCTAGAACTTCTAGAAAAAAATCGTGCTTTAATTATAATTCAAAACCTATTGTCTATCATATTTATTATGCTATATACTTTCACTTCAATTTTTATCACTGATTTTTATCTGATAGGTAGCGGTGATATTAAGAATATTATCATTTCAACTGTAAAATGTCTAAGAAAGGATTCAACGAATTCTTACAATTTAATAAATGATCATACGAAAGATTAATTACAATTGAATGTTCCTAGAGATAATATTTTCCTAACCAAATACAACAAGCTGCAATTCTCTTCTTTACAAATAACTTTAAAATTTTCAAATATCTCTTACAGTTTGGGAATTATATAAAATTTCGTAAAATAAGTCGTTAATTAATAACAATTATACGCAACAATGGCCGAATTTAAAATTTTTGAAATTTCACTAGTTTTCTTCATTAATAAGATTCAAATTTAAGAGTATTGGGTAACAAATAAACCTAAAGTATAAGAATTGCTACTAAAGATAACGGTTCTTTTTTTTTCAAAATTAAACGCATGAAGAGAGTTTCAAAATTAATATTAAAGTTCTGACACAAAAATATGAAAACTTGCCGCATCATATTTAATATTGTTTATTTTCGGCTTACAAACAAATGTAATTTAGTACAGTCACATTAGTCTTCTTCTCAAATCACTTTACATTTTATAAATATATTTTACCGTTTAGGAGTTATTTAAGATTTTATATAATAAGTCATTAATTAATAACAGTCATACGCAACATGGGCCAAATTTCAAAAGTTGGAAATTTCATTTGTTTGCTTCAAAAATAAGCTTAAATATTAGGAATTGGTTAACTACTTAACTTATTTGCTCTCTTCAAGAAATCAATCATACGTCATTTTGACCAATTATTAAGAGATTAGTGCATTAATTCACATAAATCTTTCAAACGAAGGCCCACTGTTCATTCACATCAGTAGCATTCCTCAAAAGTATTTGCATTTTTATTAATTTTTTCTCCCCGTGTGTCTGAGTGTTTTATTTCGTATTTGTCATATGTGGCTACGATGTCAGTTGCTGTTTTATTTTCACGTTTTTTGTTGTTGTTGCCTCTTACGTCACGCTCGTAATGACATTAACATTTATTTATGCTCGCATATCCTCAAATGTATTTTAAATTTCCACATAATACCAATGATTATGCAGATATGTATGAGAAAAAAAGCTATTAAAGGAACAAAAACAACAACAGCGACGACGACAAAACTTTAAACCCTTTTTCCGCCGGAAACTCATCAAGGAGAACAAGAACAACACCGCGAGCCCAAAAAGTCGTGTCGTGGTAGCTTTAGGAAGCGTTGATTCTCGCGTGACATTTCATGAGGATAACATGTGAACTGATTTTCACTGTTATGACAAACGTTTGACGGGAGCACGAAATTGCCAAAACAGCGCTGCATCACGCGCACCATTGCAATACCTTCCACCACCCCCACTCACACGCCCAGTTGCGTGACTAACAAATTTTAATAATCCAAAAATTTAACATCAGCCAACGAGGAAAATTCCAAAAAGTATTATAACCAAAGTTTAATGGCTTTTCGACAACAAATAATAATATGGGTGGCTCTTAAAAACGATGACATGGAGCTTTTTAGTTGGAATAACTAAATTAGCATATGATAATTAGATTGATGATGAAGTGGTAAGGCTGTAATATGGGGGTAATGCACAGGAAGACTTGTAACATAATTAAAACTTCTATTTTGAATGCTATAAATCACTAGAGATTAATTAGCAGCACTCGTTAATATTATGGAGTTTTCTAAAGGCTTCTTCGGAAGCATAGAAATAATGATTTTATAAACTTTTTTAAATCCATAAGATTTTCCATCCGGGAAAATTTTCAAATTTGACATTTTTTCTAGAAAGTCTTATTCTCTTCTTTTCTTTTACAATATATTTTTAATAATAATACTCGAAAAAAATCATGTCATTATTTCTATTTTTAAGAGTATTAAGTTGCTTTGATTCAAAATTAATGTAATTTTTATAATTGCTTTTGGCATTAAAATGTAATTTCAGATTTGCTGAAAATCCTGACAAATAATATAAATTACATATACGACACAATGTTCTCAATGTAAAAAGGGACCATTAAATCTGTAAATAAGCATTGTTTGGCTTATGCATAAAAATGTATTGGACATTCATATGATATTTTTCTGTAGAAAATCTTCCCTTAGAAAATCTCAGAACTTTTGATGAATAATGTCGTTCCCCGAAGAATGATATTTCACCGAAGAAAAAGTTCTCTAAGAAACTCTAAAAATTTAATTTTTGTCGTTAAAAACTTTGCTATTCTTTTCATCTCCGAAGACATTTATTGTGACTTCCTCTCGAATCTATGCAACGTTTTGTATTACATTTATAGTGGAATAGTTATTTGAAACCAAGCAAGACAAAATCGGGCTTTAATGTTACTCATAGCTAAATTTGTTATTTAGCTATGAGTAATACTAAAATACTGCACCGCTACCTATCTTCGCTGACGGTATGCAATATTTTATTATAAATATAGTCATTTACAGCAATAAACAGCGGATTTGGTCAGAATTTGACCCTTGACCGGTACGTATTCTAATCTAGCTGTATACCCCACTCATGGCTAGACAAACAACTTGGGCGATCAAGAATGTCCCATAGTATTTAAAATTTTATTCATCAGCCTTACAAGCTTATATCACTTTTGCTACGTTTGTATTTTTTCCAAATAACTTTACATTTTTAAAATAGCTCTTACTGTTTAGGAGTTAAGTTTAGGTCATTAATTAATAGCAATCATACGCTACAAATGCCAAATTTCGAAAGCCTTAAATTCCTTCACAAATAACCTAAAATAGAAGATTAATCATTATTACTAAAGTTATAATCAATATGTAGTGGTTTAAAAACGAGAAACTAATATTAAAAAGTTTAATTGCAAAATCTGTTGTGTTATTCTTTAGAATAATGATTTTGCCAACAAAAATCTATAATTTCTAAACCTTTTTAACGTTATACGAGTATATTTTAGCTGCATTTTCCTTCTTTCCAAATCACTTTAAATATTTACAATATCTCAAACGGTTAAGAAGTTATTAAATAAATTCTGACGAAGATTCAGTCAGAATTTATTCGGTTGAAGACAATATGTTTCAGTTACTTTCTGTCTATTGCAAAAATGTAATAGAAACAATTACAAAAATTGGTAGAGAATTTTTAATTGCTTGGCAGCATTGACTGCAGTTTCGATAGACACCACTCTATCATCTTCAGAATTCAATAGCAATAATGTATGTCTTTAAATTAAATCATCTGAAATACTTATCGAAGCAGTACAAAATTTAATAAGACCAAACCAGTATTTTGCCCAACTAAATACTAAAATATTTACACTAATATTTATTTAAGATTCTATAAAATAAGTCATGAATTCATAACAATCACATGCTTCCAGGATTAAATATCTAATGCTGGAAATTGCATTGGCTTTCTTCGTAGATAGTCTAAAAATACCTGGTTGACCACTGCTACTTAATGTATTCGCTTTTTTTATAAACAGGTTCATGACATAATATCAATTACACCTCCAATATAAATCCTGGCTAGATTTCTGTAATGGCGTAGAAAGCTCAGCCGAAGCCACAAACTTAAAACTTTTCCCAAAAAAAAATACAATTATAAACTTCACAATTGCAATCAAATTCTATTTTCTGTAACTGCATTTGTCTTCCTTTCAAATCACTTCATTTTCACAATAACTATATCTGTTTAAGAGCTATTTAATACTTTCTAAAGTAAGCCGTAAATAATAACAATCATACGCTACAAGGGATGAGTTTTAAAGTTAATATCAGAGTTCTGACACAAAAAGTTGAAAATTTATCTATGAATATATGCAAATAATAAATCTTGGGCTTATTTTTGTGTAGCTGCATGAATCTCCATTTCAATTAGCTTAACATTTTCTAAATAACTCTTACTGTTTAGGAGCTTTGGAAGAATTTCTAAAATAAGTCATTAATTAATAACAGTCATACGCAACAAGGGCCAAATTTCAAAAGTGCGAAATTCGATATATTGGCTTCGCAAACATCTATTTATTTATTTATTCAGTCTATGGATTACAATCCTTACAGACTAGCAATTAAAAATAAATTAAATCTAAGGTTTCACAAAATGTTTTTTAAGAGTATGAAAAATCTAAATTACATTGTTTATTAATATTGTTAAACTCTTTTAAAGACCTTAAAACAGGTTCAAAAGAAGAGTAGTTACTCCTATGAAAAGGGATATAAAAATTGTAATCCATAGACTGAATAAATAAATAAATAGAAACATGCTTAAATTATATTTTTATTTTGAAGAAAACTCATGGACTTGGTAACCAATACTACTGAATTTATTTGCTTTTTTCTAATAAACAAAGTCATGACATAATATCAATAACACCTCAATATAAATCCTGGCTAGATTTTTGTAATGGCATAGAAACATAATCCAAAGCCTCAAGGTTACCCACAATTTTAGACTCAACACCTTTTACTATTGTGTACATCAAGAAAGATGATAGCTCTTGGATTAGAAGAGGAATAGAGAAATCAATGGTGGTGCTTCTGCCGGCAACTCTGAAGAGGCATTAAATATGTACTTCAATTGCTGATTCCTTTGAAGTGCAGCCATCAGCGGTCGCCTGCGAGATTGTACCCGAATCCTGAATACTTTAAGCTAACAAAAGCTTTAAACCTTGTATGTCGCCAGGGCAGACAATATCTCGCCGGTGAAGCTACAGACACTGGCTGATACAATTAACCCGAGAGATCTACAAATACGCATGTTGTATCAATCAGTCCGATATACCAACAAAATGGAGAGAAATCATATTATTTTTCATCCCAAAAGCAGAAAAGCCGTCTTTCCTGCTAAAGATTTCCTGCCAAACATTCTATCCCCATTTTCCTTAAAACCCTCATGACATAGTTACATTAGGGCTAAAACCATGATCACTTGACAGGAAGTTGAACTTCAAACCAAACATTCTGGAAAGACCAAAAATTCTGTGGTAGCTCTATATAAAAGGGGAAGAGGAAAACGTTGGGGTCTGAACCCACGTATAGTTTGTTGGTGGTAGTAGTAGGGCAGAAGTCACACCGATAATCCTGTATGGCATTTTCGTCTGGTGGGCAGCTTTGAAGAAATCCACCTTCTGCGCGAAATTAAACAAAGTTGATTCGAGGCACTAAATGCTATACTACATTTAATACCACTAAAAGCCACAGGTATTGCTATTACACATAGGGAACTGTCATTATATAGTCAAGAAATGACTACGGACATAGTGTCATTCTAGACACAATGCCTTATCTTCTGGGCAATGTTGATTACAATCTTGTACCTATTAGAACAGAATGGAATGATAGTCTTATCCCAGCACATTCAAGATTCCTTAACTTCTATACAGATGGATTCAAACCCAACAACCTAGTGGGCGTTGGTTTCTTTTCTGTGGATCTTGAGCAATACTTTGCAAAAAGACTGCCTGATCACTGTAGTGTTTTGCAGGCACCAATCATAGCTATTAAGCTAAGTATACACGATGGCCAGATCGGACAACGTTATCCACCCTGTTAAAGTGCTGCAAATGTACGGACAATGACAGATTGTTAGGCAAAGATGAATTGACAGTTCAGACGATTGCAAGAAAACCATACAATACATATATTTACAATATATTTTGTAAATATGTATATGCAGGATTGCCAATAAAAATATTTTATAGAAAGTGTTGCCAATAAAATGTTTTTCTGACAATAGCGCCGTTGTCACATACATAAACTTCGCGCATATAACAATCTGCAAATTATCTCGCATTGACTTTTCTGCTAACGTTGCAAAACAAAAATTGTATGTTCACACGGTTGTAAATTCACAGGGTTGAATTTTTCCGCCATTTTTCTGGCAATATTGTCCGATCTGCAAATCGTGTGCACTTACCTTTAAAGAGATAGCGGGATGGCTGAAAATTAATGTTCTGACCAAAGTCGGTATCAATAATTTCTCTGATAGTCAGGCTACTATCAATTCCCTGTAAACATTATTTCTGAATTCAAAAACTGGCCCTCGACTGTCGCAGATCTCTTAACCGGATGGATGAACAGTTAAATATTTACCAGATATGGGCACCGGGCCACAGAAACATACCAGGGAACTGCAAAGCAGATACACTTTGAAGACTAGGAACTACCTTACACCCTACCGGAGAAATGGACATGCCTCTAACGATCTACAAGCTTAGGCTCTCATTTCTTTGGGGAGTTAGCTAACTCGGCTGATGTTGGAATCCGCCAACGTTTGAGCTTTTTAAAACAATTAAATTGGTTAAACGTATCTGTTGTAACACAACGGACTGTATAGTCTAAGTGAGACTGTTATACAGTCAGCCACTCTTAACCTAACCTAAAGGTTGTCATATGGTGTTGAATTTGCCTTGTTTTCGAATCACTTTACAATTTAAAAAGTAGCACTTACTGTACAGTGTTTAGGAAATTTTCTAAAATAATTAATAATAATCACACACAACAAAGCCCACATTTTTAAAAGCTGGAAATTCGATTTATTTTCTGGATAAGCTTAAAATAAAAGAACAATATACTAAAGTTTTTTAAATCTCATGAAACCGTCTTATTGGCCAGTTATGTTTAGTAAAATTAATATCTAATTTTTCTCAATTTTGGAAAGAAACCCTGCAATATCACTGAAAATCCCCACGATATCTAAAATTTTTGTATATTTGATTTTTGCATTAAATCGGAAGTTATTTACCTTTTTGACAAAAGGTCATCAAATAATATAAATCATGCAAATTAAAAAAATATATATCGATGGCTTACATCCAAAATGGGCTATATAAAAAACCCAATTTTTCAGGAGAGCAAAATACTGTTGAATTTTATTATTTCGCGATAAATTATATATGATGTGAATTAAGAATTTGAAGGTGTATATTATACACGTTTATATACATAATTCATGTCATATAAAAATTATTGTGAAAAAATAAAATTCAACAGTTTTTTTGCTCTCCTGCAAAATTGGGTTTTTTAATATAGACCATTTTGGATATAAGCCATCGATATATATTTTTTATATCTTTACGAAGGTAAAATTTGCCTACCCAAAAAATTTCCACAACTTCTATAAAACATTCTATATGATACTTTTGAAAATATATTTTAATATATAATCTAGTCTTCTCTGCATTTATATTCTTTCCAAATCAGTTTTCATTTTTAAAATATCTCTTACTGTTTAGGAGTTATTGAAGATTTTCCAAAATAAGTCATTGATTAATAGCAGTCATACGCAACCAGCGCCAAAATTTAAAAATTGGAAATTTAATTTGTTTTTATACAGAAATGAACCAAAAAAAAATAGGAATAATTACTACCATTAAAATGTCTGTACTTTAAAATAAAACTTATGAAATAATATCAGTCATACGTTACACTGGCCAAATTTAAAATTGTATGAAATATCATTAAAAAGGTTAATTTTTCCCAACAATTTTGAAAGTGATCCTTCAGTAATGTATGTATTATTATAAATATTATACTTTTCAACGTCAGCCAAATCATGTTTCCATTTATAAAGTAGTTCTTAGGTTAGGTTAGGTTGAGAGGGACGCCTGTCAGAAAACAACTGACGAGTTTACTCGGGACCGACGATTGTACCGTGTTTCCCGTGAGCAGAATAGAAGTAGAGAAAAGATCGTTAAAGGTTGGTAGGCTAGGAAGAGGGAGAGAATGTTTAGGAAGAGGGAGAGAAGGTTTAGGAAGAGAGAGAAAAGGTTTAGTAAATAGTTCTTACTGTTTAAAGAGTTATTGAAGATTTCCTAAAATAAGTTACTAATTAATAGCAATCATACGCAACCAGAGTCAAAATTCAAATTTGGAAATTTAATTTGTTTTTATACAGAAATATTCCAAATAAATGAGACTAATTTAAATTTTTGCAGCTGCTTTTTTCTTTTCGAATCACTTTCCATTTTGAATATAGCTCTTACTATTTAGGAGTTATTGAATATTTTCTACAAAAAATCACTGATTAATGATAATCATACGCAACCAGGTCTAAAATGAAAAAGTTGGAAATGTGATTTATTTTTATACAGAAATAGTATAAAAATATAAGAAATACCATTGAAGTGACATTAAGATAAAAATTCATGAAATATTATCAGTCAAATTATATGAGATGAAAATGAATTTTTACAACCATCAAGACGCTATTTCAATATATTTTCTTATATGATTATTTTTGATGGTGATTTTCTTAGGAGTAAAGGGTCCATTTAAATATTTTTTGTTGAAATCCGCAAATAATACCAAATAAAACCATTAATCATTTTGTAAAAAAATCTTACCCAAATTTGGTTATATCTCTTTTTTATCCAATGAAGTTTTAGAAAAGCAATTCAATGCCAATACTCGTCATTGCTTTATGCTCGTATATTAAAATCCTTCTCAAATCTATTTTAAGACAAAAAATTTGCTTATTTCTCCCTGCTCTCAATTATTTTTAATTAAATGTGAAATTTAGTAAATCATAAATAAATTCCTGACTATAACTTATTTTTATAAAATTCCAATTGATTTGAAAAGAGAAATGTACTGGGATGTTTAGCAAACAGTTCAATGTATTTTAGACTTCCATGGTTTTGTGTAAAACATCTCAACAGACGGAAGTTTTGCACCAGCTCTTTCCTGGAAATTATTTGTTTCATTCTACAAAGTAATTGTGCAACATACATATATAAGAGGTTTACCATTAACAATAGTTATCAAATTGAATACCATTTTAACATTCTCTATATTTCTAAAGAAATTCTGAAAATCTTTACAGACAATTTCCTCCTAAATCACCCACATTTTTGTGACAATCAATTCACATAGAAATCAAATATTTGGTAATTTAGACAACTATGACATATTTTAAGGGTATCATACAATTATTCTCACATTAGTACAGCTCCTTTGTGTACAATTAACAAATAATGAAGATAAATATCACTCCTTTAGTCTGTGGCGGCATACCTTTACAAAAATTCATCATTTCAAATGTTAAATTCTTGAAAACATTTTCTACTCATACCATTCGAGATAGTTTGACCCACATATTTGCCTAACACATACCAATTAGAATTTCTCCGAATAACTTTTCAGCATTTATGTTTAATTATACGCATAGAAATCCATCCAACCATCATAGTTATAAATAATTATCCTGGGAATGTTGTTTGGGGTTTTAATTTTTCCAAGCTACTGCACAAAATCTCCTTGTCCTTGTCCAAAGTCCTTGCTGTCGGTTTATCGGTATGTTGGTCGGTCTGTCTTTTCTGTCCGTCTGTCTTTGTACTTCACTTAAGAAATTGAATGGAAAGCCAGCCTTCATTTCGACTTTTGATAAGAAGAATTATTATTATTGACCACCACCACAATTTGGATTGTTTTGTGCCTAATGACAGGATATGGCCTAATTATTTATGTTCACAATATAACAACACTGGCGCACACAAAGGAAACCTCATCCATAACTTTTCAACAGAACCTAAGGACAAGAAACAAACCAGCAACAACAACTACTACCACTACTAGAACTCTATAAAACTATTTGCAAGGCAAGAACAACCACACAATCAAGGATGTAAGTATTGCTCTAGCTCACTCTCGCTCTGTGCTTGTATGAGGGGAAACAAACTAAGACGGAAGGATGTTACATCTGGGGGCAAAGGGTTTTAATAACAAAACACTTGTGCCCTGTTCACACTGTAGTAAACGCATATGAATGTCGTCAAATGACAGTGGAGAGAGAAAAAGAGACTCATTGCTTTAGAAAACACAAAGCAATGGAGTACAGATGGAACGGACGAACGGACAGACAGAACCCTGCCAGGCTGTCATGCTGGGGAGTTAGTGAAAGAAATATTTTAACAGCAACTATGGGAGCATTAACAGTTGTGTAAGTTGCCAGAAGTACATTCTATTTAAAAGTAATACTAAACTATAAATGGAACATGCTAGTAAAATCAATATTCTCAAACACAGGACATGTGTGTGGGAACATTAGAGTGGTTTGGAAAATATTGTATTTCTGCTCAAATGCAATAAACTTCCAATAGGATAAACATTTTGTTGAAATTATTTGATAAATTATGTCTTCAAACTGACATGATTTGTTATTGGACTTAGCGCAGATATTTATTGATTTGTCCTCTTCTCAAATCAATTAAAATTTTTGTAAAATCTTTTATTGTCCAGGAGTTATTGGAGATTCTCTAAGAGAACCCATGAATTAATATAAGTCATACGCCACAATGGACATATTTCTGCATAATTTATTTTTTTCGAAATAAATAAGTTTTGTTGCTTGCTTGCTTTTATTCGGTCTGCAAATCTTTGTGATTCTAACTAGGATACTCTCCCGGCTTCAAGACCATTTTGTTTCTATATTATTATAGAAACAAGTATTTTATACATGGCGGTGTATAATACATATTTATACACCGCCATGTATAAAATACTTGTTTCTATAATAATATAGAAATAAAATGGTCTTGAAGCCGGGAGAGTATCCTAGTTAGAATCATAAATAAGTTTTGTTAACATTAATCGATAAATTGTGCCTCTATAATCTACATAATTTTTAATTGTATAGCGTGATCCATTTCGAGGTTCCCTACTTTTTAAAGAAAAAACACAGAAAATTCAAATTGAATGGGGAATGTTTATTATCATTTCAAAGAACATTCTTTGGCATTTATTTTTTGAAGATTATGTCTATCAATTGTTGGCCGCCGCTACGTTTTAGATGGTCCATCCGTTGAGTCCAATTTTAAATGACTCGTTCGAGCATTTCGACTGGTAACTGGCGAATGACACGCGTGATGTTTTGCTCCATGGCCTGAATCGAAGCGGCTTTGTCCGCATAAAGTTTAGACTTTACATATCCCCACAGGAAAAAGTCTAACGGTGTGATATTACATGATCTTGGTGGCCAATCGACCGGGCCAAAACGTGAAATTATCTGCTCACCGAAGTGTTCTCTCAATAAATCCATTGATTGATGCGATGTGTGGGAAGTGACGCCATCTTGTTGAAACCAAATGTCGTCGAGATCACTAGCTTCAATTTCAGACATCAAATAGTCGGTTATCATGGCACGATAACGGTCGCCATTGACGGTTACGTTCTCACCGGCATCATTTTTTAAGAAATATGGACCGATGATTCCCGTACGTCGTATCGGGAATCGGTCAATGGCAAAAAGATAGCTCTTAACGAGAGCTAAAATATTGCTCATGGGTGTCAAGGTCGTGGGTCGACTGGAAAGTGTTTTTTTTTTTGATTTAAAAAAAGTGGACTTAGCGCAATAGGCGAACGATTATTTTGATAATAAAACTGAATAATTTGTAAACGTTGTTCAGGCGTAAGTCTTTCCATGATGAAATGCCAAACAACACTTAACAAAAATAACATGACACGACTCACACGAGATCTGTAAAAAAATGGCTATTGAACAAAGTATCATTACTTAGATTCACTCTTACATTCATTAACTTCCACTTCTTTGTAAGTTGCAACCTTAATTTTATAATCTGTCCAATATTCTTATAAATGAGAAACATTTGACATATTTCCAATATCTTCAGTGGTTTATGAGTTATAACCATTTAATTTAGTAGTATCACATAATCTTTATAAATCATACGATCTAGGGACCGCATTAAATAAACAGTACTAGGAAATATTTAAAAAGCTTAAATGTGTTTACAGTAGATTTAAATTATGTTGAAGATTTTTCTTTCATTCTCTGCCACTCATACACCACACTGTGGTACAGGGTATTATGACATTGTGCATTTGTTTGTAACACCCAAAAGGAGAAGAGATAGACCCGTTGTTTATTACACCGATCGACTTGTAATCACTTTCAGAGTCGATTTAGCTATGTCCGTCCGTCTGTCTGTAGATGTATTCTTGTAATCAAAGTACAGTTCGCAGTTATGGTCCGATCTCAACGAAACTTTGTACATATCTTTTTTATGCCCAAGGACGATCCCTATTGAATTTGGTTCGGTTCAGATTTACATATAGCTCCCATATATATGTACCTCCGATTTGGCATATATGCACTGTATAAGCAACATTTTTGAACCGATTTGTACAAAAATTTACAGAGAGTACTCTCGTGATACACTTAGATGCAATACAAAATACACTTAGATACAATACGATTTGAAATGCAAGCGCTGTAGAAACTGTATTTTATATCCGATCACAGCGAAGTTCGGCAGAAAGAGGTTTCTTATTACATGAAGGAATACTGCCATATTCGGAGAAAATCGGTTTATATTTAGATATAGCCCCCATATATATGTTAGCCCCGATTAGACATCCAAGCGCTGTAGAGACTGTATTTTATATCCGATCAGTACGGAATTCGACAGAAAGAGGTTTCTATTTCACATGAATGAGTATTTAGGGAAAATCGATTCAGATTTATATATAACCTCCATATATATATTCCTTCTGATTTGGTTACAAAGGGCTATAGAAGTTGTACTTTAGTTCCGATCATTACAAAATTCTCCATATAAATCATAAACATTTGAGTGTTCCTAAGTATCTATCCTAAACGGTTTTGTTGTTACTTACATTTTATTAATAGTATTTCATATTTTTTATAAATCATACGCTCTATGGTACCCATTAAATAAACAGTTCTAGGAAATAATTAGAAAGCTACAACTTGTCTACAGAACATTTATGTTATGTGAAGATATTTCTTTCTTTCTCTAGTTTATAGTTGTACCCTTATTATTATATTTTTTTTTAATTAAAAGACAAGTTTTTAAATTTTTTTTGTAAAATTCTTGAAAAAATTATTGTTTATTATTCTCTCAAAATTTATATAAATCGTAAACGTTTGAATTTTTTGTTAATTATTTATTGTTTCCTAAATATCCTAAATGGTTTTGCTGTAACGCACATTTCATTGATTATATTTTATAACTTTTATAAATCATACGCTCTACGGAACCCATTAAATAAACCGTGCTAGGAACTAATCAAACCGCTTAAACATGTCTACAGTACATTTATATTATGTTCAAACTTTTTCTTTCATTATAATCCAACACTTTGTAGTTGTATTCTCATTATTATAATTGTTTTTTGTAAATAAAAGACGATTTTTTTAACTTGTTTCTATAACATTTTTACAATAGACAGAATGTAACAAAAAAACATATGGTCTTCAACCAAATAAATTCGGACTGAATAACAAAATCACAGACCAACAACAACACATTTCATAACATTCTTGAAAGTTTTACTATACAATTATCTGCCAACGTTTCTTAGAAATCATAAAAATTTGAGTTTTCAAAAAATCCTAAATGGTTTTGCTTGTACACACATTTTATTGATAGTATCTCATAATTGTTATAAATCATACGATCTATAATACCACTTAAATAAATAGTACTGGCAAGTTTTTATAAAAAATATTTGCTAAATTCACAATTATTATAAGTCGTTCACACTATGGTATTCCTTCAAAAAAATAGTCTTAATAGCTCTAATTAGAAAATTAAGAGTTTTTAGTAAATTGCTATTGTTCTCAGCTGGTTTTTTCTATTTTTATAGCTCCATGGTAAGCTGCATCCTAATGTTTCGATTTTTTATAAATAAAGTTAACATTTTAGAATTTCTTGCAAATTTCTAGAAAGCTCTGTTATCCAATAAGCTGAATATCTTAAATGGCTTAAGATTTCTACCCAATTTAGTAATAATATTTCATAATTATTATAAATCATACGCTCTATGGAACCCATTAAATAAAAAGTACTAGGAAGTTTTTGTAAATACAGAAAAAAATTAAAAAAAATTGCACAATTTTATAAAACATTATTTTGCAATAATCTATCAAATTGTCGTATAATTCATTAACATTTCACTTTATTACGTTTATTTATAGTATTTCACAATTTTTATAAACCACACGCACAATGGTGTTAATTAAAAAAAACAGTCTTATGAAGCAATTAGAAAGCTTAAAAGCGTTCTTAGTAAATTGCTATTATGTTTGAGCTATTTTTTTCTATTTCCATTAGTAAGTTGCCTTAGTAAGTTGCATCTTAATTTTGATACATACATATATTTTTTAAATAATGTTTGAATGGCATTATTTCTTCTAAACTTCTAGAAAGCTTTGTTGTACAGTAATCTGTAAAATTTTATTAAAGATCATACAAATTTTACTTTTCTTATATATCTTAAAGGATATACGAGTTATACCGATTTGATTGATAGTATATCTTAATTAATGTAAATCATACGCACTGTGGTACTCATGTAAATAACACTCCTAGGGATTAATTAAAAAGCTTTAACCTGTGAATAATACATTGATATTATATTGGATTTTCTTTCTTTCAATCTCTCCTTTGTAAGTTGCCTCTTTATTATCAAATTACACAACGTGAACTGTCCTCCAGGTGTTTGTAAAATAAAGGACGATTTTTTTAATTTTTTGCAAAATTCTAGAAAGTAAACTAATCTGTCTTATAAATCATGAAAACATCACTTTTCGTAAATATCTTAAACGGTTTATTGACAGTATTTATAATATTATAAATCATACGCTCTATGGTATCCATTAAATAAATAGTACTAGGAAGCAACTACGATGTACTAGGAACAGCAGTGATATTACATTAACGTTTTTCATTCATTTCTCTGTTGTAAGTAGCCCCCTTATTTTCCTAATACACCATGTGACCTGTCCTCTAGGTTTTTGTAAATAAAGGAAAATTGTTCATACATCTTTTTAAGAATTCTGGAAAACCTTTTTTGTACAATAGTCTGCCAAGTTATCTTATAAATAATAAACATTCGAATTTTCCTAAATACTCTAATAGGTTTTGCATTTCATTTGTAGTATCTCATAATTTTTATAAATCATACGCTCTATGGTACCCATTAAATAAATAGTACTATGAAGTTTTGTAAATACAGAAAGATTTTTAACAATTTTTGCAAAATTGCATAAAACATTATTTTGCAATAAATTCGTAGTATTTTATAATTTTTATAAACCATACACACAATGGTGTTAATACAAGAAAATAGTCTTATGAAGTAATTAGAATGCATAAAAGCGTTCTTAGTAAATTCCTATTATGTTCACCTATGTTTTCTACTTCTATAATGCCTTTGTAAGTTGCATCCTAATTTATATATATGTTTTTTTGTAAATAATGTTTGAATGGCATTATTTCTTGTAAACTTCTAGAAAGCTTTGTTGTACAGTAACCTGTCAAATTTTCTCATAAATTATAAAAATTTCACATTTCTTAAATATCTTAAACGATTTAAGAGATATACCCATGTCATTCGAATTTTACAAAAATCATGAATGATTTTGAAGTTTATCGAATTTCTGTAATAATGTAGCATAAATAATATTTATCATACGCAACTTAGACCCTTAAAAAGGAAGAATGTATGTGAGAGAATGTTGACTTGACCTGGGTCCAATTCAATTCTATTATTTAAAGGGATATTTTTTCCAAATTCACAACCAGGCCTGATGATCTGGATCCTTTATAACTTTTTTGATTGGCAGTCCCTCTTTTCTTGAGAGAAGAGACCTATTGTCCAATTCATAACTTATTACAGTTTTCTTGGCAGGCATTTTCACCTCTCTTTTAGACTCAAATATTTCACTTGATATACCTTCCTCGTACACCACATCTCACAGATCCTTTATTCAAATATAAACACATATAAATCGTTTATACATATAGTGGTATTCAAACTAATGTAATAACTTTTATGTTCGCTGTCAACTTCAATACCAGCAGCTGCAGCAGCTATAGGAGCAACAGCAAATACTTTTGCTCTTCTTATTGTTCCTGGTGTTGGTGTTGTTGTTGTTGCTAATATTATTATTAAACAGATATTACCATAACTTTATACCTGTACAGGGCAAATACTTCTACTGCGGATGCTTTCCTCTGCTGCAGGTAATGATGATAATAATACTGCCAAGTTTGAGAATGCATATATAACCAACTCGGTTGGTGGCATAGGTTAGTGTTTTATTGTACTATTGTCTCGAGCAAAACTAAAATATTTATATGCATATATAGTTAGTAGTAGTGAGACATATTCATGAATGTGTTTGTGTGTGTGGGGGGCGTAGTGTAGGTATTTTAGTTTCCCCTGTAGTTCAATCTAATAATGATAATGATACTAAGGTATGTGTTTGCAACATACTTCTGAAGCTTATGCATACATAGATATGTACATAAACAAGACTCACGAGATACATATACCGGTTTATAGACACATAAGTATAAGTACAGATCTTTACACACACTACTAAATTCATGCATTTAAATAAATATATATATTTCAACTGTTATAAGTAAACCAGCATAAGAGCATAAAGGGTCTTCTGTTTAGAGTGAAATAGAAGTATACTAAATAATTTCCTTTGTTTCATACTTAAAAATAATATTTAAATAACATTTTAATTTTAATATTTTTTGTAATAATTCATTTTTGACAATTATGTGTGCATATCAATGTTTTTCTTCAGTATTTTTTACATCTCTATTTGCCAAAAATGTGTAAAATTTTCTTATAAATTATAAACATTTTAGATTTCTCAAATAACCCAAACGGTCTTGAAGATATAAGCATTTTTCTTATAGTATCTCTTAATTATTATAAATTATACGCTCTATAGTACCCTTAAATTAAGTAAACAGTGATAAAAAGTAATTAAAACCCCTAACCAGTTTTATAGTACATAGAAATGATTTTGAAACTGTTTCTTTTAATCTCTACCACTCAGTTTTTATTAAATACTATGAAACCTTATTTTGCAATATTCTGTCAAATGTCCTTATAATGCATAGACATTTCGTAAATATCTTAAACGGTTTAAGAGTTAAAACAATTTTATCAATAGTATCTCATATTTATTATAAATCATACGGTCTGTGGTTTACACCAAATAATAATTGCTGGGAAGTAATTAAAACGTTTAAATCTATTAATGATACATTGACATTACAGCGTTTTCTTTCATTCTCTACCACTACTTTGTAAGTTGTATTCTAAATTATATAATTTGTTTTTGTAAAGGACGAATTTTTAGGAATTCCATTATGATTTTTCCTATAATTTGTCAAGTTTTATATAATTCACAAACATTCGACAAATTTCCAATACCTTCAATGGTTTAAGAGTACTATGGAGGTACACAGTAAATAAAGATAGATAGGAAGTGAGTAAACAGCTATCTTCCACACCTTTATAGTTACATCCCAATTTTATGGCATTTTTATTTTCAGTAAAATTCTAAAAAGCTTAACTATACAATAGTCTGTCACATTTTCGTATAAATCAGATACCTTTGAGTTTTCCTAAATATTCTACATAGTTTTATTGTTACACATATTTCATTGATATTATCTTATAATTGTCATAAATCATAAGCTATATGGTACTCATTAAATAAGTACTACTAGTAACAGAAAAGCTTAAATTTTGTTTTGCAATAATCTGTCAAATTTTCTGGCAATTCATATACATTTAATATTTTTTAAATATCTTCAAAGGTTTAAGCGTTAAACCCATTTTATGGATAGTATCTCTTAATTATTATAAATCATACGCTCCACGGTACCCTTTACATAAGCAGTGATAAGAATTTATTGAAATGCTCCAATGTTTAAATTTTTATTACGGATATTATTAAAAATTCGATCTTGCATTCTCTTCTTACCTTCTCTTTAATTTCCTTCTATATCTCAATTTTAAAATTTGTGTTTAAAAACGAATTTTTAATAATTTTTTTAATAAAAGACTATAATGTTTTTTCCAATAATCTGTCAAATTTTCTTTAAATTCATAAACACTTGAAATCTTTCAAATATCTTCAATGGTTGTATTTATTTCATTTTATTGATAGTATTTAACATTTATTATAAATCATACGCACCACGGTTCCCATTAAATAAACAGTGCTAGGAAGTGATTAAAAAGCTTAAACATGTTTGCAGAGCATTTAATTATGTTGACGATTTTTCTTGTATTCTTTTCCATTTTCATAGATTCTATTTGTTTTCTATTTTTTATATATTTTTCTAGAAAGCTTTAAACAGTTTTTCTGTTACACCCATTGATATTATTTGAAACTCGATCTTACATTCTCTTTCATTTCCTGCTATGTTGTCTTCTCAATTTTAAATTTAGTTTTTCTAAATAAACGACGAATTTTAAATAAATTTTTGGTAAAAGTCTAGAATGTTTTTTCCTATAATATGTCAAATTTTGTTCGCATTCATAAACATTTTACATCTTTCAAATATCTTCAATGGTTTAAAAGTTATACCCATTTTATTAGTAGTATTTCATAATTATTATAAATCATACGCACCACTGTACCCATTTAATAAACAGTGCTAGGAAGTGATTAAAAAGCTTAAACATGTTTACAGTACATTTAATTATGTTGACGATTTTTCTTGTATTCTTTTCCAAACCATGGTATTTGTATACTCATTTTCTAAATTTGTTTTTGCATTTTTCATTTGTTTAGTAAAATTTTAGAAATCTTTCGTGTACCAGGGTCTGTAAAATTTTCTTATAAATGATAAACCTTTGACTTTTCCTAAATAGTTTTACTGCTGCACATATTTCATTGACAGCATCTCCTAATTGTCATAAATAATATGCCCTATGATAAAACTTAAGTAAATATTACTGGTAACTGAAAAGCTTAAACATTATATTGCAAATTTTCCTTATAATTCATAAACATTTTATATTTCTTAAATATCTTCAAGGGTTTCAAAATTATACTCATTTTATTGACTGTATATAATAATTATTATAAATCATACGCACCATTTTATCCATTACATAAACATTGATAGGAATTAATTGAAATGCTTCAATGTTTTAATTTTTGTTATTGATATTATTTGAAACTCGATCTTTCTCTTCCAAATCATTGCAAGTTTCATTCTCAATTTTAAAAATTGCTTTTCTCCATAAGTCACGAATTATTATTAAGTTTTTGATAAATTTCTAGAAAGGTTTCTCCAATAATCTGTCCAATTTTGTTTAAATTCATAAACAATTGAAATTTTTCAAATATCTTCAATGGTTTAAGAGCTATACTCATTTTATTGATAGTATCTCATAATTTGTATAAATAATACGCTCCACGGTACCCATTAAATTAAGCAGTGTCTATGGAACACTATTATTAGGTTGAAGCCTTTTCTGTTTCGTTTTTGTAAATAAAGGACAATTATATATTTTTTAAATTTTTTATCATTATTTTGAAATGGTCTGTCGAATTTTCTTAAAATTCCTAAACATTTCACTTTTCTTTAATACCTTAAACCGATTTTAATGTTATACCCATTTCATTCATAGTATATCACAATTATTATGAATCATACGCACTATGGTATTTAATTAAAGAAAGTCTTAGAAATTTAGTATGATTATTTGTTTTAAATTTCGCTAGAATTTTAGTATTTATTGTAAAGCTCTGTTGTACAGTAATCTGTCAAATTTTCTTATAATTCATAGATATTCCACATTTCTTAAACACTTAAAAGGTTTAATAGTTTAACCAATATTATTGATAGGATGTCATTATTATTATAAATCATACGCTCCACGGTCCGCATTAAACAGACGGTGCTAGGTAATAATTAATAAACATCAACATGTTTATAGTATATTTATATTATTGTTGTTGGTTATTGCTGGCTATCTCTACCTTCCCCTCGAATGATGTATCCTAGTTTTTCTTTCTTTTTGTCTGAATATATGATTTCTGTTTCGTTTTTGTAAATAAAGGACAACTATATATTTTTTAAATTTTTTATCATTATTTTGAAATGGTCTGTCGAATTTTCTCAAAATTCCTAAACATTTCACTTTTCTTTAATACCTTAAACCGATTTTAATGTTATACCCATTTTATTCATAGTATATCACAATTATTATGAATCATACGCACCATGGTATTTAATTAAAGAAAGTCTTAGAAATTAAGTATGATTATTTATTATAAATTTAGCTAGAATTTTAGTATTTATTGTAAAGCTCTGTTGTACAGTAATCTGTTAAATTTTCTTATAATTCATAAATATTCCACATTTCTTAAACACTTAAAAGTTTTAATAGTTTAACCAATATTATTGATAGGATCTGATTATTATTATAAATCATACGCTCCACGGTCCGCATTAAACAGACGGTGCTAGGTAATAATTAATAAACATCAACATGTTTATAGTATATTTATATTATTGTTGTTGGTTATTGCTGGCTATCTCTACCTTCCCTTCGAATGATGTATCCTAGTTTTTCTTTCTTTTTGTCTGAATATATGATTTTTTTATAATGGTTTTTGTCAAACTCTATGAATAATTATTCTGCATTATTTTGCCAAATATCCCCAGAATTCATAAACATTTTACTTTCCTCAAAAATCTTAAGTGGTTTAGGAGTTATACCCATTTTAATCAAACAATCCTTTTAAATTTGCATCGTATTTGTCTCCTTTTTATAAATAAAGTTGGACTTTCGGGTATATTTTTAAACTTTTTTGTAAAGCTGTATTCTGCAATAATCTTTCAAATTTTCTTGTAAATAATACACATTTCACTTTTCTTAAATATCTTTAACGGTTTAAGAGTTATGCCAATTGTATTGATAGTATATGGTAATTAAAATTATTCATACGCACTAAGGTACTTATTTAAAAAAGAGCCCTAGGAATTAATTAAAAAGCTTAAACTCATAAATAGTAAATTGCTATTATTTTTAAGAAATTTCCTTAAATTTCTATCACTTCATTATAGCGTTTATCCTTATTTTTCCCCACTACAAAAAGAACACCCACCATGCCAGAGAACACCAGCATCCAACAACATGACTAGTTGTACTAATTAAGCACAACATACATTCATTTTATTGGGAAAAATTTATCGCACAATATCCATACCTACACATACATATTAACGTCCGTATACAACTGTACGCCATAGACAAAACAAAAAAAGAATGGAACAATTTCCTCTTAAGAATTATATCCATAAAGTATGCGCACACAAATAACACTTTACTTGTTGTAGTATTTAATGTATGTAATTAATTTTAATGAATTAATGATTTTTCCAACAAGTTTCTTCTCACTCTCCACACACAAAGCACTTTGTTTGTATGTCATGTAAGTTCAGCAGATTTATTCAGAGCGTTTCTCATCGTACACTCTTTCTGTGCAATTTAATATAATTTACCAAAAATTGCTAAGAAGTATACCAAAGATAACAATGCGTATGATTAATATATGCCTACAACAGCAATATCATACACAATAACTCATAAGCCTCTCAAAAGATATTTGATGGTATTAGAAATAATTTGATATGCTTTGAGAGATAACACTCCCACAGTATATACACACACTCACACATGCATATTTGAAAGAATCCCATAATTGTTTATGGCAATAATTCCAAGTGCTATCGAAAAATCTCCAAATTATATAAGGATCCAAGGTAACAAAAGACTCACTTCAAAATTCAATTAGTCTAGCATGTAGTGGTGTGCTGTTATTAAGCAAATTAAAGCTTAATTTTCACAAAATTCACATTAACAAGTCAACAAATGTTTTAGGGAGATTCTTAGAAATAAGTAATTTCTATTAAGGTTTTAGTTTTATGTACTTGGTTGCGTATAATTATTATTAATTATTAATAACAATTGACTAATTGGCTATAATAAGGAATATATTTAAGAAATTTATAATATTAAAAATTCTTTAAATGCCCAGCAAGACAAGAATGATTTTTAATAAACAAAACTCCAGGTTGAGCAGTATTTTGGGCAGAAAAGAATGAGAGAGAGGAAATTAAGTCAATCTCTTAAGAATTGCATATTACATCACAAATAATTGAAAGATTAACTTTTAAATTTATGTTAACAAGAACATGCTAGATGCATTCTATAAGAGCTCTATTTCGGGAATCTTGAGCGTATAATTGTCGGCAGTAATTGCCTAATTGGCAATAAAATGAAATGTTGAAAGGATATTGCAATAGTTACAAAATACTTTGAATTTACAACATTTATAAGAGGATTTTAAATAATAATAAAAACATTTTAAAAGAACTGCAACCAGAAATTAGCTTAGCTCTCGACTGTGTACAGTCGTTATTAATTATAAGCTGTAATTGACTAATTGGACATAGAATGCAAAACTATTTGGCTATACAAATTTTTGGAAATAACATTTGAATGCTCACAATTTTTAAAAGAATTTGGAAAAAAAATACTTTGTCTTATTAAGGTTATTTACCCAAATAAAGAAAAGAGGCAATAAGGAAGAAATGAATCACATATCAAAGAGTTTCATTAAAATGAAAGATAAGATAAAGAATAAATTTTCATTTGATTTAAAAAAAAAAACAGAAAATGTTATGACACTAACATGTAGTACAACGATTTCTATTTAAGATACTCCTATGCGTATGATTGTTATTAAATATCACAGCAATTTGCTAATTATCCCCTGGGGAGAAGAAATATAAAGGTTATTGGAATTTTTCTAAAGGCTATGACTACTCAACATCTGTAACATAATTTAGAAATAATAAATCTATAATTTTTGTTTGTACAAAATAATGCTATGATATGAAAAAAGTATTTTCTGGTCTAATTAATAGGGGACAAACATCAATTTATTAAATTGACAAATCGACCTCAAAACTTGAGGCAAATTATCATTTAATTTAACAAATCACAACATTCAATTGAGGCAAGAAGTTAAGCAATAATTTTATGTTTTATGCATCTATCAATTAAGGTACTTGGGTGCGTATGATTGTTAATAATTATAAGCAACAATTTGCTAATTGAATGCAGGGTGAAAAATATTTAGTCTATTGGAATTTTTGAAAAGGCTTCGTATACTCTATATATGTAGGAACATTTAAAAATAACAAATCTTTAAGCTGATATGTCTATTTGTGCAAAAAACTGTAATGCAATTGAAGAAAGTAAGTTCATCTCCAATTAGTGACGGACATATTAATAATAATTTATGAGTATTATTTCATTAAATTAACAGATTTATTTCAAATCTCTTTTGCCAAATTGAAGATTAATTTCTTAATTAGCTTTAACAAATCACAAAATTAAATTGGCATACAAAAATAAGGAATTTCATTATATGTACCTGAGTGCGTATGATTGTTAATAATTAATAGTAACAATTTTCTGATTGATTATAGCTTGAAAATTGTTTAGTCCATTGGACATTTTGAAAAGGCTTTGACTGCTCAACATATTTAAGCAAATTTTGAAATAATAAATTTTTAGTTAAAGTATTTATTTGTGCAAAAACTGTAACGCAATTGAAGCAGGTAAGTTCATCCCCAATTACTGGCGGACCTATGAATAATACTTTATGAGTATCATTTCATTAAATTAACGGATTTATTTCAAATCTCTTTTGCCAAATTGAAGATTAATTTCTTAATTAGCTTTAACAAATCACAAAATTAAATTGGAATACTTTATTCTATGTACCTAAGTTCGTATGATTGTTAATAATTACAAGCAACCATTTTTTAATTGGTTATAGATCGGAAATTCTTTAGTCCATTGGAAATTTTGAAAAGGCTTTGACTACTAAACGTTTTTACGAAAATTTTGAAATAATAAATTTTTAAGCTAATGTGTTTATTTGTACAAAGAAATTTAATGCAATTGGGACAAGTAAGTTCAGCATCGATGACTGCAGGACTTATTACTCATATTTTATATGTATATTTTCATTAAATAAACAGATTGATTCCAAATCGCTTTTGCCAAATTGAAGATTAATTTCTCGCTTAGTTTTAACAAATCGAATTATTAAATTGGAATACAAAAATAAGGAATTTCGTTATATGTACCTGGGTGCGTATGATTGTTAATAATTACTAGCAACAATTTTGTAATTGGTTATAGCTTGAAAATTGTTTAGTCCATTGGAAATTTTGAAAAGGCTTTGACTACTCAACATATTTAAGCAAATTTTGAAATAATAAATTTTTAAGCTAATGTATTTATTTGTACAAAAAATTAATGCAATTGGGAAAAGTAATTTAGCTCCAACTACTGCAGGACATATTAATCAGAATTTATCAGTATCATTTCATTACATTTACGGATTGATTTCAAATCTCTTTTGGCAAATTGAAGTTTCATTTCTCATTTACCTTTAACAACCGAAAAAAAAATAAAAGGAGATACAGAAATACACTGTACGGCATTTTTTAGCTCATTGATTTGGGATTAAATTCTGAGAACTGGACGTGAAAGTAGCCCGTTTCGTCAAGTTGGCTCAATTAATAATTTAATGGCCATACCAATTTTTTTGCTCAAGGTGGTTTTTAGCACTTTTTCTATATTTTTTTTCTCGGTATACCGTACGGAATAATTATTTTGTGTCTGAAGCAAAGTTGTAGACATTGAATAGGAGAAAAAAGGCGGAACAGACCTACCCGAAAAAAGTGCTTCCAGTGTCTTAAAAATCGCAGAAGTTCTTATTTTTGAGGCTACTTTCACGTCCAATTTTCAGAATTGCGTCCCAAAATCATATGTTGTACTGTGTAATTGGACTATTTTTCTATTAGATGCAATTTTATAAAAATATTTAAAAATACTGGAATCTCATTAGAAAAATAAATATTTCTCTTGATTTCTTTTAAAATAGTACTGATCCAAAATCCTGCGATCGACTGTCTATTTATACCGTTAAATGAAAAGTGTACCATAGTGCGTATGACCACTATTAATTTTTGGATAACTGTGAAACGAGTTGGTAGAAATATTATATTAAATATTCTATTTAAAACATAATTCAGCTATTTTTCTTTTAAATGCAATTTTATAAGGACACTTTTAAAATAATGAAATCTCACTATGAAAATAAAAATTTGTATTCATTTCTATTAAACTATCTCTCATTTCTATTAAAATAGCTCTCTAATTCTCAAAAAGAATTATTTCAATCATCAACAATCATCAAAATTCTGTGATTGGCTCTCTCTTTATATTGTTTCACATAAATTGTACTATAGTGCGTATGACTACTATTATTTCTGTAATTCTAATATTATTTTAGCAATTCTCATATAACTTTTAATACAGCTGCGATATTCGAGTATTTCCAACGGTTAATAGTTTATGAGAAAACTAGGAATTTGATCTCTATGAATAATTTCAACAGTTGTATGATTTGTTCAGAAAAGTCAATAATTGTGGAATAGTTTAATAATTATAATACAACTTTTAATTCAGTTGAAATATTCCAGTAACTTGAACTTGAATGGAGTATGACACAATTAGGAAACTTTTCCTACAAACATTTCAAACATTTGTGCAATAATTGCTACTATGTCAATAGATTTATTGAGAGAAAATTTTAAACAAAATATTTATTTTTCAAAAATACCAAATATCTTCACATGCTGTAAATTAAAAATTTTCAGCGATACATGATGTTGATAATAGTATACATATTAGAATTCAAAAATGTTTATCATTATTATTAAACACAATTATTTTATTTAACATAACGCTCGGAGATTGGATGTCTCTTTATACATATTGTTAAATTAAAAAATGTACTATAGTGCGTATGACTATTATTAATTTAGGGACATTTTCGAAATTCTCATATAGCTTTTTTATCAATTGAAATTTTCTAATGAAATGTGAGACAATTACGAATCTTGTTGGTAGACAAATTTTAATAAAATTATTTTATAAAATAATTGGACTAGTTTTCTTTTAGATGCAATTTTATAAAAATAATAAAAAATAATTAAATCTTGTTAGAAGAATACATATTTGCCTTGATTTATTTTAATATAGAACTGATCCTATTAATATCGTTAAATAAAAAGTGTACCATAGTGCGTATGACTTATTACTTTTGGTATATTTTATTAATTATCATATAACTGCTAACTCATTTGAGAATTCGAGTATTTTCAAGGTGTAATGGTTTATGAGAAAACTATGAATATATTAAATATTATACATACATCGGTTATTGTTCTTTTATATGCAATTTTATAAGGACACTTTTAAAATGATGAAATCTCATTAGGAAAATAAATATTCGTATTAATTTCTATTAAAATAGTACTGATTAGAAACAAAGAGAATTATTTCTTAACAATCATCAAAATTCGGTGATTGACTGTGTCTTTACATCGTTAAACCAAAATTGTACCATAGTGCGTATGACTATTATTAATTGTGTGATTTTTTAATAATTCCCATATAACATTGAACTCAATTGAGATATGTTAGTATTTGCAACGGTTTAAGGTTTATAGAAAACTATGAAAGTGTTCCCCAGCAATAATTCCAACAATTCTGTGACAAATGCGACTATGTCAATACTTTAAGTGAGAGCAAATTTTAAACAAAATATTTATTTTTTAAAAAATAATAATATCTTTTCTCAGTAGCATTCTATGATTATAGAATATTAATAGAAGAATTCAAAATGTGTATTAGGATAATATTAAAAGCCGTTATCGTATTTTATTTAACAAACATAAATCCCGGTGGAAAAAATATTACCATAGTGTGTATGATTATTATTAATTGTGGGATATTTTAGTAATTTTCATATAACTTTTAGCATAGTTGAGATATTTTAGTACTTCCGCGAAATTAGGAGCTATTTGCTGTTTAAAGAACCTCTACAAATTAGGGATTCCCTTAATAAAACTGTCCATTTTCAAATAATGCATGTTTTTATAAAAATGAATCTGACCAAAATTGTAGAAATTATTTTCGATTTTGTGTAACTCAATGAGTTGTATGTTTTTAGAGCAGTATTGGGGTTATATTTCTTTTAGAGACAATTGTGTAAGGAAATTTAAAAATACTGAAATCTCATTAGGGAAATATATCGCGACCTAAGAGTGTAAAGGCGCTAAGTCCAATATTTTAAATTTTACAGGAGATGCAAAATACTCACTGTATATGAATGTTTTTATAAAGGGTATATGGGCTTAGCGCTTTTACGATTCCGCTTTTAAAGATGACAAAGCATGATTTTTTTGGCTTTTTGTTTTCAAATCGATGTATATCCAACTTATCTTACGTTCCGCTTCAAAAATACAATTTGGCAAAAAGTGGACTTAGCGCCTTTTCGCTCTTAGGTCCCAATATATTAGTCTTCAGTTATATTAAAATAGTACTGATTATATATACAAAAGGCATTTTATCCTTAAAAACATCAAAATTCGGTGATTTATAAAAATTTTACTATAGTGCGTATGACTATTATTATTGTTGGGATATTTTTGTAATTATCGTATAACTTTTAACTCAGTTGAGATATTCGAGTATTTTCAATGGTTACTAGTCTATGAGAAATCATCATTATAAATGATATTATCTCAATACTGTTAGTTTTTAAAAAAAATAAGTTTTTTTGTTTGAGAAAAACAAATATATTCTCTCATAAGCGTTCTATGTTCAGTATATGTATGTATATGTCTAGCAATTCAGAAAAATTCAAATTTTTATTAGACTTAGAAATTAACGATTATTTTACTGTCTCTTTATAGTGTTAAATAAAAATGGTACTATAGTGCGTATAACTATTATTAATTATTAAATATTTTTGTAAATCTCGTATAACTTTTAACTCAGTTAATATATTCGAGAGCTTTCAACGGCTTATGGAGTATGAGATAAATAGGAAACTGTTTTTACCAATAAACAGTACTTCAATACGAGTATAGATTGAGTTCGTAAAGAATATTGTGGCAGGTGTAATTGGAGTATTTCTCTATTTGACTTTAGCCTCATCATTAACATATATTAATTTAGGCTTTTATAAATTTCAGATTCTTACGAATTTTTGTTCTTATTTATTTATGTACTTCCTATATTAAAATGTTACTTTTTCTTTTTACTCTTTCAGGGTTTTACCATACTCTGCTGTTTTGTGATAAAGCCTGAATCTCCTTTGCGTAGCCAGAAAGGAAATTTGGGTCGCTACTCATCGAGTGATAATCTCAAGAAGAAACTCAGTTCCAGTAAAACAAGTCTAGATGATAACTACTGTACGGGGACCATTAATACGCCAATTAGTTGTAAGTTTTCTCTCGTTCTCGTTCTCCTGCTCCCACTCAAACTCTGTGCATTTTAGCAAACCCTATAAAATCCAATTATCCTTAAAACCTTTAAACATTTTTCATTTTCTATGTTGTTTTTTCGCCATTTTGTTTCTTGTCCCATTAGTTTACACCAATCATGAAAAGGAGTCCGAGCTAAGCAGTTCAGCACCACCGTTAATGCACAAAACGCCACCTTCACCGGCGCGTCGACAACAGCTAGAGATGAGTGCCGCTGCAGCCGGAGCAACATGTCAAATGCCAGGCTTAACCATAATCTCCACAGCTCCACGTTGTCAAATGTTGCCTTTGCTGGCATCAGCAACACAACAAGATCATCATCACGTGGCAAGTGTGGAAACATTTATTGGCCCACCACCGCCGCCAAACAACGGTAACAACAGCTCCAATGCTTCTAGTGGTGGTGGTGGTACATTGGAACGCAAAGCAGCCAACAAACACATGGCTTGCTTGCAACAGCAACACCAGCAGCATCATCAACAAGCTAACAATCTACAATCGTCGGCAAGTGGCGTGTCGACGGTAACATCAATAACATCTCCAGCCACGAGATGTTGTAACATTCTCGGAGTTGGTGGTGTCAGTGGAATGGTTGTGGGAGGTCTAGCAGGAGTTAACAGCTCGAACAGCGGAAATATTATACAACAACCACAACATCATACTGCCGGTATGCCACAAGTTGTTTCTGGCAGCTCTATGGGTTATTATGATGCATATGGAGCTGCAGCCACTATGAACATGCCGCCACCGCCTCCACCGTCAACGCTGAATATGACTTTGACTGGTAGCTTAAGTCGTAGAACTCATTTGTCCGCAACACATGCTCAGCAGCAACAACAACACCATCAACAACAACAACTACCACTCAACAGCGAATATATCGGTGTGGAGACATTGGATATATTACAGGGTGTTGCCCCGGGTAAGTGAAAAGAGACTACATTTAGTGCTTAAAAGGAAACGGGACAAAGTTGATTAAAAATATCCATCATAAGAAGAGGATATATCAGTGGTGACATGCCGCTAGCACAGTAAGGAATTCCAGGTTTTTATTAGGATAAGAAAAAACTATTATTTTATTCGACAAATTTCAAAATGCGGCGATTGACTGCCTCTTTATGTTGTTATGTAAAAAAACTGTACTATAGTGCGTATGACTATTATTAATTGTGGGATATTTTAGTAATTCTCATATAACTTTTAACTGGGTTGAGATATTTCAGTATTTTCAAGTGCTAATGGTGGTAGAGAAAACTAGGAAACTTATCTCCAACAATAGTAAAATCCTATACAATACTTTTATTGAAGCCAAATTTTATACAAAGTATTCTATTTTCCAAAAAAAAAATCTGCTCTTATTAAAAAGTTGGAGAGTGCCTATGAATGGTACTAATTATGGTATATTATTAGGAAAATTCTTAGTAAAGCAGAGAATTAAAATTTTTTAAAAACCATTAATTAACCAGATAATTAACTGTATCTTTATATTTTTTAATATAATTGTCCTATAGTGCTTATAACTATTATTAATTATGGAATATTTTAGTAATTCTCATATAACTTTTAACCCACTTGAGATGTTAGAGTATTTTTAACAGTAAATGGATTGGAAGAAAACTAGGAATCTTTTTACTACTAATAATTTTAACAATTCCTCAATATATGCTGAGATTTGAATACTTTTATTGAGGGACAATTTGAAACAAAATAAGTTTTTTCAAAAGGACAATTTGAAACAAAATAATTTTTTTCCAAAATATCTTCTCCATTTGAATTTTGTAAATTAAACATTTTAAAATGTGCCTGAATAATATTGTTTATATAAAAAATCTTTGAACTCAAAACCATTCGATTTTTTTACTAAATGGATAGCCTGACATACCATTGGCGAATCTGAGAATTCCACTTATTACTTAGGATAAGTCGAGAAGTGGCAGCAAAGCCGAGAATTCCATATGTTTATTGGGTTCAGATAAAAACTTGATTATTTTTTAACAAAAATTAAAATCCGCTGATTTACAGTCTCTTTGTATTGTAAACTAAAAGTTGTTCCATAGTGCGTATGACTATTATTAATTGCGGAATATTTTAGTAATTCCCATATAACTTTTAACTCTGATAAGATATTCGATTATTTTCAACGGTTTATGGCTTATTTCAAATCTATGATACATTTTCTCCCGATAATTCCAAAAATTCATATCATAGGCTACAACGTGAACACATTTTATTACAAATGTTTTATTAAATACAGATTAAAAGGAAATGTTTCCCACCCTTTCCTATTATTGATTTTCAAAAAAGTTCCTTCTAAATTCGTAGACAACTGTTATGATATCTAACAAAATTTAATAACTTTTGAATTAATTAAATTCCCGTTGGAGATAAATATTTTTTGTAGAATAAATCGATTACTGAGCGTTTCCATTTTCTTTTCCATTATTTTGGCTTTGGCTGTCCCCAGACGAATTCCATTCTTAAAACACTTCAAAGTTCGAAGTAATGTCATTGACAACGTCGCAGCAAATGTTAATCCTTATTAGGCCACTAACGAGCCAAGTAGCGACAGTTACTTGGAATCACAGTGCAATTATCAGTGTTAACGTTTTTTTTTTCGATTTCGATTTTTTTTCTGCTTTGTCTTTGTTCTGAGAGTAGATGATATCCATGTCGTCAAATCCCTTTGGTCATTGTCTATATAAATATTTATTTTTTTTCTTTTTATTTTGTTTTCTGTGGGATTTGGATTTTAAGCGCATATTTAGAATTTTAAATTGCTTAATGCCAACGATAAACAAGAGGCAACCGCAGCGGCAGTAGTAGCAAAAGTAGTAGCAGGATTGTGGCCAAAAGCAACTTTAGCATCTTTGGAATAGTAAATCTACTAAAACAGATTAAATATTTAACAATAAGCCCTAAGCGGTTGTTTACCCAAAAAATAACACAAAACCAACTGACAAACAGAAATTGCAGCAGCATTTATGTGTGTGTGTGTGTGTATGTCCTCCGCGACTACGACGTCTGTCTAACACCAATCGTCCACGGATGATGATGACGAGCTCTTTCTCGCCACTGCCACTACGTCTGCCATTATCCTTGGTGTCTATTTTTCGCCCAAACCCAGACTAGAAATAAATTGTAAAACATTGACAACATGAGTCCCCTGATGTCCCCAGTTGTTGTTGATTGTGTTGTACATTGGGTTTTTGCTGTTTTCCTGCTTCTGCTCCCAGCTCTCGCTCAAGCATATAAGAGTATAGCTAAAGCAAATAGGATTGCTTACAAAGCAATCCATGTACATATTTTGGCAGTGCCGACATACTCGTAACATAAACCCCAAGCACCTTGGTTATATTTCCGGTTTTCGGCTCAAGAACAAACAAACAAACAACAAAGGAACAAGAAGCGAGTTGTAACAACCTCATCATTGCCAGAGTATGAGTGTACCGGAAATGAAAGGAAACGGATAATATAAACCCAAAGAATTCATTCATACTCGTACATAAGAATCAACACATTATTAAAGCGGGTTTGAGTTGCAATTAAAAATATAAAGTTGTTAGCAAATAAAAAATATAAATTTATATTGAATTTTCCAAAAACTGATTAATATTAATAAGAAAATAATGATATATTCCTTGAGCTGTTAAAATGACCGCAGAATATTCCACAGAAATTCCAATAATTTATAATTGTTTTGATTTTTTAAGTTATCTAGATTGGTTTTAGAGTTATAGGCATTTTAGTAATAATATCTGCTAATTTATATGAATCATACGCTACATAGGACCTTTTTGAGGGACACTTAGGTATTTTTATGTTCTTAAGATCTTATAAAATTTCTCTAATTTTTCAAAGATGTGCCGAATAAGTCTTTATATCCCAGAATTTTAAGAAATATTTATCTGTAGTGTCGATTAGTAAAATCTTTTATGAAAAGATATTTTATGAAAAATGCTCCGTTGGGTATTCATTTTTATAGCATTTATTAACTATGTATGTCCTATGGTGCGTATGAATAATATTAATTAGTTTATATTTTATCAAAATCCCTGTAACTCCAAAACGGCAGAACTTAATTGAGAAATCTAAAGGACTGTCAATCATAACAAAGCTGAGAGGCTTTTGCCAAAAAAAAAAACTATTAAAAGTTTATGGACTCTATAGAGTGGATATAATGAACTATAAGAGGACAAGATACATATATACTAAAGTAAACAGAGATGAGTGACATCATTTTTTAAGGTATGGGGGGGGGTGTACTATAGTGTGTATGACTATTATTATTTATGGAATATTTTAGTAATTCTCACATAACTTTTAACTCAGTTGAGGTATTTGAGTATTTTAAACGGTTTATGAGAAAACTAGGAATCCTTTACTATATATAAATAATAAAAAACAATTGCATTCGAAATACAAACAAATAATATATTTGTTTATTTTCTAATAACACAAAATATTTTTTTTATTGAGCTCTCTATGTTTTGAAAAAGGGTCAACAGAAATTTAAATGATATTAATAACGGAATATTAATAGAAAAATGAATTAAGCTCAAAAACAAAAATAGAATTTAAAAATGTATGTATATTTTTTGAAAAATGTCAAGTGTGATATAGTTCTTGCAAATATAATAATTTCGAATTTTCTATTAGGATTGGATAAAAACGATTCATTTTCTCAACAAAAAACCGAATTCTCAGTCACTTTATATTCTTTAAATAAAGATTGTACATTAGTGCGTATGACTATTATTAATTATGGAATATTTTTAGAAATTCTCACATAACATTTAACTCAGTTGAGATTTTTGAGTATTTTCAATGGTTTATGGTTTATTGGAAAACTAGGAATTGTTATACATACACCAATAATTCGAACATTTATAGTGATAAATGCTACCAGAAACACGTTCATATTTCATTTTCTGAGCATACGGCTTATTTATTTTACATCGTATTTTTATTTTTTCTTTTATGGTATTATTTTTATAGGTGGATTTTTATTCTGAATACTTTTACGAAAGGTTTAGAAATTCCTGTTAATATAACGAATTGTTTGATTATAAAAATAACAATAGTTTACAAAATGTTTGTCTTAACATTTTCTGGTGTACTTTGGTAACTAAAACACGAAAACAATATTAACAAATAGATTATGGTAATTTTTTTAATATAAATTTTCATGAAGGTTACATATTTCATTTGTACGTAGAACCTTTGTTTTAGTTTCAAACACCGTAAATATAACAAAAAAAATAAAAAAGGCTATTTTTGCTGGCACAATCCATAAAAATCCATAAACAGTTTAAAGAAATTCATAAAAAATATTTTATTCCATATTTTAAGAGCTAGTGTGCTACCGAATTGAACAATGCCTATTTGATAAATGTAGAGATTATAGTCCTTTTGGTAGAAGTAAGAGAATTTCAACAAAATCTTGTTTTTATCTCCCCACTGTTGTGAACGAGGTCCAAAAGTGCTGCGGCCTTAAAGTGTAACACATCGAAGGAGCGACCTACGAGACCCCAAAAATAGTTGTCGGAAATCAATTTGGACCAGTTTATGCCATTTGATCAATGTCCGTCCGCCCGTCTGTCGTCGAAATTACATGTTTCTAGAAATTTTCGTCAAAATTGTATTTAATTCAAAATATCGTGAGTATTGAATTTTTATAGAAAATTTCATCGAATTATTTTTCTAGAAAATTTTACCAAAATTTTATTTTCTAGAAAATTGTACCAAAATTTATTTTTCTAGAAAATTTCATTGAAATTTTTATTTTGGGAAAATTTCGTCGAAATTTTATTTTTATAGAAAATTTTGTCGAAATTCTTTTTTTATAGAAAATTTCGCCGAAATTCTATTTTTATAGAAAATTTCGCCAAAATTCTATTTTTATAGAAAAATTCGCCAAAATTCTATTTTTATAGAAAATTTCGCCGAAATTCTATTTTTATAGAAAATTTCGCCGAAATTCTATTTTTATAGAAAATTTCGCCGAAATTCTATTTTTATAGAAAATTTCGCCGAAATTCTATTTTTATAGAAAATTTCGCCGAAATTCTATTTTTATAGAAAATTTCATCGAAATTCTATTTTTATAGAAAATTTCATCCTTCTTTCCGTTCGTCCGTCCGAAAATTTCGTCGAAATTCTATTTTTTAGAAAATGTTGTCGAAATTCTATTTTTTAGAAAATTTTGTCGAAATTCTATTTTTCTTTTTTTTATAGAAAATTTTGTACAAATTTAATTTTTCTAAAAATTTTTATTGAAGTTCCATTTTTCTAGAAAACGTCAATAATTCTTTGTTTGGGAGGCACCAAAAGATGCGTGGAAATAACGCCAATTTTTCAATAGACTATGGGAACTATAAAAAGCATTACACTGTACAAAATATTTGTTTGTATGTATGTGCAGAAATCGAAGTTATAAAACGTTAAATTTTTGTGGAAAATGGTCCATTTGTATGGGACGTACCAAAAAGGGCGTGGTAATAACGCATAATTTTCAATGGATTGGGGGTGCGATAAAAGCAGTACACTGCACTAAATTTCAAGTATTTGTATGGACTAGAATCAAAGTTATAAGCCGGTAATTTTTTGTGCAAAATGTTCCCATTGTGTGGGAGGTACCAAAAGGGGATTGGCATCTTCGACCATTTTTCTCAAGGTGATTGCTACGAGTACTAATAAAATATTATGAATGATTACCCACTCTATTGTAGTCAGAAACAAAAGGGACAATCAACAAAAATCTACCGGCCGGTAACCAAACATCCGCAACCACCATCACGACCATACTCTCTGACCGGTGGCAAATACTCACCATCAAAGTAGCCCCTTCCTTCCTTCCGTTCGTCCGTCCGCTCAACTTTATGCCAACATAATATATTTTATAACACTTTTAATGCTCTCCTGTGTTTTTTTTGTATGTCTCTGTCTCTACCGATTGTTGTTATAAAACTTGTAATTACAGTTATGTGTTGAATCTGTAGAGAAGTTTACTTTACACATTTTAAGTACCATTTTTTGTTTACCTAGTTCCTTCTGAGGGGGAAATAACTAGAATGATGTGTCGTCTTCGTCCAAATGTGGTCCGAGGTATTCTCATTCACACTATGTACATAACTGTTGCAAAGTTCTTTAGAACCATTGTTAATTTCCCAGCAACACGTGACAAATATTTATGGAATTTTTGTGTGTTTTAACCTCAGCCAGAAACACAGGGTGACTTGAGGCTACTCCGTCTGGTTTACCAATATTATTTTGCAAGGGACCAAGCATAAGTGACATAAGTAATTAGGGGTGGGAGGCGATAAATTCACTAAGGTGTACAGTGATTTTATATTCTTTAAAGTTTAGTTTTTAATGAAATATATCTAGTTTTTTCTCAATACCTTTGAATTTGTTTAAATTATAAACTTCTTGTTTCTGTAATAATCAATAATTTTAATATTAATTATTCCACTTTTACAAAAAATATGGAATAATTAATATTAGTCATACGTAATCCGTCGATGTGGTCGAATTTTTATTTTGCATTGATGACAACGTATATTAGTCCTGATTCACGCGTGGCAATTATCAAAGTATGTTGGAGAGATATGCAGAGAGCTCTTTCCGCCTGCGTCTCTCTCCTAAAAACTCTGACTCTTGCTTGAAGAGATGCGCTCAGTAGTAGAGCCAAAGAGACTAGATAATTTTTCTAACACATTTTCGTAATAAAACTATTTTTGACGAGCAATAATATCTCATAATTAATATGAATCATACGTCACAAAAGTAGGGTCTTAATAAAGTGCAGTATTAATGTAATATCGACTTATCTGTGGGAATTCGATTTGTATTTTCCTATAATACGACTACAACCATTTTTCTCCTCCGTCTCTCTCTTCCAGATACCATAATAGGCATCCGTTCCAATGCGAATCCTGTGAATATGTGTCCCTCGGTAACATCATATCATCATGCCGCAGCACATCATCCTGGCACATATATTAGCACAGCCTCACAAATGCTGCCACCCGGTGCCACAATTGTATCCATAAGTGGCCTGACCAATGTACCACCGCCACCCTCTTCCATTGTGGCCATGGTACCGGCGTCCGCGCTCTCCTGCAGTTATACAATGCCTGCACCACCGCCGACAACAATAGTCACCACAACATCAGTGACCACACAAACACCGAAAACTCAAAAACGTGTTACCATAATGGAACCCACCACACACACATTTGATCCTATGCTGCCCACAATGGTGGCTGTGATGCAGGGCACCACCAATACAACGGCTTCATCCTCTGCAGCATCATCAACGGCAGCTACAACAACAGGAGGAGGAGGACAACCTCCTCCTCCTGCCACACCAATACCTATAATAAATATAAATAATAGTCAAACAGCGAAAACCGAAGATAATAAGATTAGTAATAAGTCAAAGAAGGATGAAGATGAGGACACCAGTGGCATGTTGGATCGTATCAGTCATGATTTGAATTATCTGCTAAATGGAGCAGAAGATGATGATCAAATACCACCACCGCCCCGGCCACCCACGGGTAGTATACCAACCTCTTCCACAGGAGATAAGACACCCGCAGCCGAGGTTATTTTTAGCAAAAAAGATGAACTGTAGTAGGAACCGGTGGTGGTGGACGACGACAAGGAGGATATCTGAAGATTAAGAGGAATCAATAAATCACTTACAAAGACAGGGTTAGTTAGGTAAATAGTTAATTTACAAGAACAAAAATAAAAGAAGCAAAGCAGGTTGTTAAGTGTAAATATATATTGAAAAAAGAAATAAACTACTTTCAAAATTTAATTAATTGTAATTAATTATAGACATAACATTAAATTCGAAAAAATATAAAAATTTCTAAACATCCATACATAACGCAAATCAATTAAGTTTACTGGGGAATATCAGAAAAACATGATCATTGCAAACCAAAAATAAAATTTTTAGTTTAAAAATAAACTTAAAACATTCTCAGAATAAATTAAGTCATGTAGTTAAGATAATAAAAACAAGTTACTGAAGAAAATCTATTCCTGGAGGCAGCTAAATATCTGTACATAATTATTCAACATTTTATTTATGACTGTATATAATAATATAAAAGCCAATAAAGCCATAAATATTATTGGAATGAATGATTTAGAAAAGTTCAATTGAAGCACAAAGAGTAGTATTCTAGAAAATTACCAGAATTGCTAGAAAATTGACACAAAGAATTTGAAATTGGAGAAATTTCTTTAAAATACTCTGTATTTTCTATTTAAATCACCGATGCTTATACTAAAGAGGCCGAATATCAAGTTACGATACGTTAGCGTCACTAATCTTGCCATTCAAAACGCATTGACTACATGGGCCGCTTTTTAATACTAATGCAACCCTGCATTTGTTTACGTTGTTGTTCGTTTTATTTTTTTCTGACGCGCACTTCGGGGAAATTTTCATTGCTCGTCTAATTAAGAAAAAAATAGTTTAATGTGCAAAAGTTTAAAGAAAAATTGCCGATTTTAATTGTATTACATAAAATGCTGACTCTTTTTTCAAGAATTCCAACATAAATTATTTAAATGTGTAAACATAATTAGCCCAGTGATTCGATAGTGGATGCTGGATTCTTATTGGAAGGAGTCTGTGGAAAATAACGGTAAATTGCTGCAGTTTGCCAATATTGATTTAGGATGCCATATACCTATATTGGGCTGTTTCATATGTTATGATTTTTATTAACTAGAACAGGGGTAAGTAAGTCCCACATTAAACAATATTACTTATTGCATTCAATATTATAAATGTAGGGAAAAACTAATTGTTATATAAATACCTAGACCGAATGTATGCGGTATTGAATTTGGGATTCCCCATATTTTAATTCAAAAAACAAATTGTGGTATATCTTCGAACTGTTTTCGTTTCCACTGAACGAACTGTCGATGCCATTATGTATGGAATATAACATGGTTCAAAAGTCCGGCTGAATCCGTCGCATGGGAAGCCGCGCTTGGTGACTTTCATGCAAATCCAATTTTGCATGACTCTGGGCCATAAATCATATTAAATTTGACTAATGGCTTGGATTAAGTTGGTTTTGAGGGCGGCTGTGGTTTGTGACTTCGCATAGACCTGCTTATCAAGAAAATCCCACAGGAAAACGTCCAAGCGTGTAAAATAGCCCCGCTTGCGATGGCCATGGTCGCTCGTGTTTAATGTCCATGAGTTATGTGAAACGTAGCGACGTCCTGTTGAAACCAATGTGTTTGGTGTCCATATCTTCCAATGCAGACCAAAAATTATAATCATCAGCTGACGATGATGGCCTGGCCAACGTCGTTCTCAAAGAAATATGGACCGATGACACCTCCAGAATTAGCAAACAGACTGAATAAATTGGCTTTAACGATTCGGCTGCTGTCAACTGCCAAATTTCGGGAGTTCCTTTTGGAATACAATATGCTTTCCATTTCAATGGAAATTTTTTCCATATATTCAAACTTCTACATACCCCAAACCCTTTTTGTATATATTGTTTTCCAAATGCCCAAAGTGCAATGCATAGAAGAAGTGGCCTAAGAGCCTAACTATGACAACTCTGTTTTAAGACTTTTTTTCAGCCATTGGAACTGTATGCGTGCCCCAATCTGTCTGCTAACACTTGAAATCAGTTATTTTTACTTCTAACATATTTCCAATTCGAGGATGGGTCATATTGGTCCATCATATCCAATACCATTTGGTTTACAGAGATATTTCTTGAAATCTGTTATACTCAAAAATAAGCTAAGCGTGAAGTGGTTCCACAATTTTCGATACTTCGCACATAAATTTACCAAATCATACTAAAAAACAATTAATGCTTTTGTTTACTCTGCAGTTCAGCTAAATTGTTATGCTGTACCCTCCGCAGAAATGGTAAATTATCCATGAAAAAAGACGTCGAATACTATCATCTCTACTGATTCCCCCAAACTATTTCTGGACCCCAGGGATGGTCCGTCGTAAACTGTGACGTATATGACATACATTTGAGACGTATTCGACATACGTATACAACGTCGTAAACCTAATGTCGGAAACTTGACTTTGTCACTAACAGTAAATAATTAGCAAATCAATAGAAAAGAAAAAATACATATTTATTTTGAACTTTCAAATTTATTTATTGGTTCAAATGAATTATTATTTGTTTATAAATTAGGTTTATTCTTCACTCGAATCTCTTCAATGCCTTCAAAGTTGTCTTTTTTTCGCGTATTTTAAGTGAAAAGTAAACTTCCAGCAACTTTTTAGATCGTTCCGATTCTAATAGCTTTCGAAAATCAGAATGCACATGAGACCAATTGGAGAAAATGCCTTCTAATTATGCAGTTTACGCTGGGATCATCAGTAATTTTAGAGCAAATGATGCCAATGCGTTATGTCGACTTTTTGCCATATTCCAGAATAAGTCAGGCCTTCTATTTTTTGAAGCAAGCACAGGAATGGGTGGGGTGTCAAAGTTTGTTGGAGAGCGGCAGACAAACTACAAACTTTGAAAAAATTGTCTCGTGTGAATCGGAACTTATATAATATTTTGCAAAAAAAACTGAAACTGAACGATTTATTGTTGATGTGAAGAAAAGTGAATTTTTATGATCTGAAAAGATGTGCGTGCCATTGTTGAAAAAGTAGATTTATCGCCGAAAGTAGTTGATTTTCCGATTTGAACTTATTAATTAAGGGTTGTACACTATATCATACCATTGCGTAAATATTGGTATTCGATCAAAAACATATATTTTCTCAAAAAAAAAAAAATTAAGTGAAGTTGTATCTCGGATTTCGATTTCGTTTTTATATGGTGTCTACCAGATTTTTACGTGAAGGGCTGAAGTCTGCAGCGTCCTTAGAATTGATATTACAGTTTACGACATTTCATACATTTCAGACGGGTTTATGACGTATGTGACGTTTACACCTTTCTGACAGTCGTAAACCTACAAAATCATGTCGTGGACCATCCCTGCTGGACCCTAAAATAGTTCATGCATTTATTATTACCTTGAAATCCAATGCGAGCAGTGCTTCGACAATACCTGTAGTTAATGAAAGTATGTTCTCTAATGGACAACACAGCTTTGGTAGTACTACATAAAAAAAATCGGTACTATAGCAAATTTTAGCAATTACTATAAAGGGTGGTCTAAATCCAAGATTGTTTCTTAAAAAATTCAAAAGTAACAAAAATATTTTTCGTCTTGTTATTGGTTTATTCGAAAGTGCAAACTTCCATTTTTAAGGGACACGATTTCATTCATTTGGTTGACTCAGTTGGCTTCGCAGTAGCGCATGCTGTCAAACCAATTTTCCGCGATCTTGGTGACAGTTTCTGGCCCTATCTAACGAATTTTTCGAATAACAACGGTCCTATGGGGTAGCCCACAAAACCCCCACTTGATAGACCAACCTTGTCTAACAATGAATATGTGAAATTGTCCTCCCTCACACGGTATAAAATTTAGAGCTATAAAGCAGAACGCTATGAAAATGTAATTAATTATCAAAAAAAAACCTTCAAATCCGCCCAAGATCAAATTTAGAATATAATTTTAAATTAAATTTTGCGGTTTTAAATTTAAAGTCATTTAGAAAATTTAAAATCTTAGAACGCCCTCTACTTAGCTGATTTAAACTTTCCCCATAGTTAAGCAATATTGAATATAGACAATTGAAGCATAACCGCGAATAAAGTTGTAAACGACAAAATTGAAATGGTTAGAAATTCATAAAGAACGGGTTTAAAGTAGCAGACACTTTCAAAATTTTCTTTTTTTTTACTCATAGACTTATTTCCATTAAAAATCTATTTTATAAAAAAAGAAAAAAAAAATATTAAGAATTTGAATTATTTAATAAATGTATTTTCTAAATGAGCGATTTAATCAATCGATCATCAATTCAGCAATTTTTGCCAAATAAAACACATCTATGATATTAATGTCCGCATCCCTAAAGTATGCAATAATTTACGCTAGTTGTTGTTGTTGTAGCCACTGTTGCTCCTGCAAGCATAGAATTTAGTTAGTTAGTGGTTTAATCTTCTTCAGCTGACTCATCAACATCCAGTTCCAGGAAACGGGCCGCAGCCAAGGGCTCGGACCAAAGTGAAACAGGAGTTAGGTGAGTGGGTTTAGCTGGACAGTTAAACAAGTGTTGTGTGTCATGCGGCCCAGTATTGCATGCTGGGCAAAGATCAGTGATGGTTTCGTCCAGTCTCGATAGGTACGAGTTGAGTCTACTGCACCATCCTGATCTCAGCTGTGCCAGGGTGACTCTGGTTTTCCTTGGCAAGCTGCGTTCATTGTCTGCAATGGGTGGGGGACGTCCTCCAAGGACGATGTTACATCTATAGTTGTGCGTCACATTTTCAACTGTATCGATGTGAATTTGTTCCAGTCCTGCCTCGTATGAAGACTCTGTGATTACGTCCGGGAGATATTGACGGACTTCGTCTTCATAGTCCCATATAGTTCTCCTGACATGCCTCGGGGGGGGTTCCAGATCAACTAAGCGTTGATTTGGGTGACCCCTCCGATGGCATCCCAGGAGGAACTGTTTGGTAAGGAGCTCACAGTGATCTTTGACTGGGAGCATCCTTGTCTCCTCGTGAAGGTGGTGTATCGAGGACATTTGAAGGCAGCCTGTGATTGTCCTAAGGGCTGCATTCTGGCAGGTTTCCCATTGTGTCTTGCTGACGCTGGCTGTCCACACAGGCGCTGCATAATTTGCCACTGGGCGGCCAATCGCTTTGTACGTTGTTGTCAGTGTCTCTTTGTCCATTCCCCAAGTGCTGCCGGCTAGCGACTTGAGGACTTTGTTCCGAGAACGTACTTTGTTGCAGATTGCAGTGGTATGCGCCGAGGACGAGAACAAGCTATCCAGGGTTACACCCAGGATTTTTGGGTGACTGACTGTCGGAATTTGAACGTCATCGACTTTTATGGGTAGCTCAAGGGAGACTTCTTTGGTCCATGTGGTGAAGAGCGTTGCTGACGATTTTGTTGGGGAAAGTTTTAAATTCCTCGAGCTGAAGAATGTCACGAGATCAGCAATATATGCGTTTAACTTCTCACAGAGGCTATCAATTCCGTGGCCCCTGGCCAGTAACGAGCAATCATCTGCATATGAAATTACCTCAACTCCTTGGGGGGGAGGAGGGAGTTTGGACAGGTAGGAGTTAAACAAGAGCGGGGACAGAACTCCACCCTGTGGTACACCTTGTTTAATCCTACGAGGCTTGGATCGCTTATTCCTAAACTCTACAAATGATTTCCTACCGCACATGTAATTTATCACCCATCTCTTTTCCCTGTTGGGGAGGGAGGACTGTAGTATGTCCTCAAAGAGAATGGTGTGGTCGACCGTGTCAAAAGCTTTGGACAGGTCGAGAGCCACGAGAACTGTGCGTTCGCAGGGTCTTTTCCCATTAAGACCGTGGCTTATGTGGGTGGTTACGGCTGTAAGTGCTGTGGTGGTGCTGTGCATCTTACGGAATCCGTGTTGATGTTCTGCTGCGTGGAGGTGACTGCTCAAGCTAGGCAGGAGGAGTGCCTCAATTGTCTTTGCAACCGGGGATAAGAGGGATATAGGTCGGTATGACTCTCCCTGGTCCGCCGATTTCCCAGGCTTGAGAACTGGGACCACTCTGCCAAGTTTCCAGGCATCCGGTATGGTTAGAGTAGCGATGGACAGATTGAGGGTTTTTGTTAGGTACTCAACTCCTGCTTCACCTAGGTGTTTCAGCATCATCATCGAGATTCCATCTGGGCCGATAGCCTTGGATGGCTTTGCCTTAGTTATTGCAGCTAAGACATCATCTGCTCTGAATATGGCATCTACTTCATGGGCTCGTAGCTTCCTTGCCTTCCTTAGGATGCTCCTTTTCGCCTTAGATCTCTCGGGGTGCTCTATAAACTGCCGGCCGAAATGGCTCGCACACCTCTTGGGGTCCGATATGACATATTGTCCGAAGGATATCGCAACCCCGTCTTCTCTCCTATTGGGGTTCGAGAGAGCTTTGACAGTAGTCCATAATTTGTTCACTCCAGAGCTTAGATTACACTCATCCAGGTGTTCCAGCCATTTGTTTCGCTTGGATTCGTTTACCAACTTGCTGATCTCCTTGTTCAGTTGTCTGATCCTGGGATCGCTTGGGTTGGCCAGACGAATCTCGTCACGCTCATCTGCTAGTCCTGCTGCTTCAGCCGGGAAGTTTGGTCTTATCACTGGTATTCGACCGGCTGGGATGAAGCGAGCAGCTGCTGCTGTGACAATTTTGCGAAACACCTTCTCTGCGTCGTGGGGATTAGAAGGCGTTGGCTGGAATCGGAATTTGCGGTCAGTAAACTCTCTGAATTGCACCCAGTCCGCTTTCTTCTGATTGACGTAGGTGCGGCGCTCAGAAAGTAAGAAATCGCTTGGTCGACTAAGAGTTATGACGATGGGAAGGTGATCTGATGCCAGGGAGACGACTGCACGCCAAGCAGTGCAGTTTATCAGACCAGCACTGACAATTGTTAGGTCTGGCGAGCTGGCACAGTTTCCCATGATTCTTGTGGGGGCATCTTCATTTATGGTACAAAACGTTGAGCTGTCGATCTGTTCCGCCAGGTCTGAGCCTCTGTGATCATTGCCGAGACTCGAGTGCCAGAGTTCATGGTGCGCATTAAAGTCGCCCATGATCACCCGATTGTCACCTACGAGCAGGGCTCTAATATCAGGGTGATAACCAGGTGGGCAAACTGACACTGGTGGAATGTAAACGTTTAACAGGTCCATGTAAACATCTCCAGATCTAACAGAGATGCCTTGGGTCTCCAAAAAGACATCTTGTAAACTCGGATCTGGGCTGGATTCCCTGTATTGTACCGATTGATGGATAATGAAGGCTATGCCCCCACCGTTACTCCTTTCGCGGTCTTTCCTCAGGATGTTGTACCCATTACAACATTGAAGCCTGGAGTTCTTGTTTAGCTTCGTTTCCTGAACCGCTGCGACCATGATGTTATTTCTGCTCATGAATGCAGTGATTTCGCTGATCTTGCCTTGGAGGCCGTTGCAGTTGAACTGCAGTAAGCTGATGTTTTCGGGTAAAGGTACGTTCATTTGCGGGGTGAGTTGTTGTGGACTCGAAAGCTGCTGGTGTTGTTGTTGCTGCTGATGTGGCTGTTGCTGTTGTTGTTGCTGCCGTTGTTGCAAATGAGTTTGTTGCCGTTGGTTGGGGGGAGGAGGAGATGGGGTAAGATACTCCGACGAGGACGATGTTGATCCGGGTGTGTTGATAACAGCACAGCACGGGGCAACATAGCTCGAACTCCACTCCCTGCGGCTATTCAGGCCTGAGCAATTATCTTTCTTTCGAAGATGGCACCATCTGTTACAGCGGGTGCATCTAGCCGAGGCAGAGCGGATAACGCCCTGACACACAGAGCAATGGTTCTGGTGCCGGGTCGGCTGTTGCGGTATGGGTTGCTGGGGATGGTGATTGGCATCAGCAGGGCTGGCTTGCCGCTGCTGATGTGGCATCTGTTGTTGTTGTTGCCGGTTTCGAAGGAAGTATCGGGGGGACGGAGCAGGTGATGTCGAGGATGTTGATGACGTCGATGAGGAATTGTTTGCTGGTGCCGGTAGACAGCAGCTCGCAATAAACCTATTGTTCCAGTCCCTACCCTTACTCAAGCCTGAGCAATTGTTCTCTTTCCGCATGTGGCACCATCTATGACATCCGTTACACAGGACAGAAGCTGAGCGGATAATTCCACTACAGACTGAGCAGATGTTATTGCTCACCTGTTGACTGGATGATTGGTGTTGTTGTAGGTGGTGCTGTGTCAGCATCAATGGTCGTAGTTGATGCTGCGGACGGGGATGACTAGTCCGTCGCGGTCTTACCGAGGGAGGGGGAGTTCTTGACGCCATTGATGAAATATTAGCGCAGCATGCGCCAACATATTCATCATCCCAATCCTTGGTACTTCGGAGAGCAGAACAGTTTTCTTTTACCCTAAAGTGAACCCATCCATTGCAGATGGTGCATCTGACCGATGTTGAACGGATTGCACCATTGCAAACTGAGCATGACCATGGTCCGGGGTTTTGTTCGATGCCGGCTCGGACCAGTAATATACGGAGCAGGTTAGCCGGTATATGCTGCTCCGTAACTAAAAAAAAGCATACTTGCCTTTGCTTGTGGAGGTGGCAGTCCTTGGCCGGGTGATGATGATATTCCGGGTCGTTCCGGTTCGGAGAACCGACTGCTCTGAGAACGTAATTTACGCTAGTTGATTGCAGTGGTGGATAAAACTGTTCTTCTTCGCCGATAATGCAGTTCTTCAGAGTTTTTAAAATTTAATTTTCAACATCCACGATAAGAGACAAAATTTAGTTCTTCATTTAAAAATGATATCAAGAAATATCAACAAAGTCAACCAATAACCACCCTTACCGCAAATAAAAGGTTAACATTTCTCCCCGTAACAATAATCACCCTTATCGAGAATAAAATTCCACACGGAATTTGTTCCCTGTTCCCTAAATTGTAAAGGATAAGGGTGATTATTCCCCGTGAATAATATTTAGAACACAAAAAATCGATTTTTCAGTTCGCATCTGCAGTATAACTGGGAAAAAAATTTTGAAAAATTTTGCTGAGTGAATAGTTAATTGGGAACAAATGCCGGGCATTGGGAACGCGATAATGTAAATCTGACACAACTTCTTGAAGTATAAAATCCAACATTTTCGAACATATTTAACTTGTCTAAACCCAATCATTCTCTTTAATGTTTATTATAAAATAACTGTTGGCATAGTCCTAATTTAATTTCTTATAATAAGTGTAAATATTTGTGAACAGCAAAATAAAGTGTGTGTGTGTTATCAATCAAAATTAAGTAATTTAAGTGAATTATTCAAAACATAATAGATTAAGATATGCAACAATATTAACACCATTATCGTATGTATGCGTTATAGTCACCAAATTACAAAAAATTTTACTTTCAATGAATAAAATTTTTTAAATTTAGAAAAAAATGAGGATTTCGAAAATTTACAAAAAGTGAATTTCTTCAGATAATGTAATCAAAATTGTATTTCTAGAAGAAAACTTCATCGAAATTGCAGTTTCCCGGAAAAATGAATCGAAAAATATTATTTCTATAAAACTTTGTATTTTTCTAAGTACTCCGAAAATTTTACTTATTTTTGTAATTTCGAGACCATAATACATCGAAAAATTCTCATATAGTGGATAGTCGAACTAACCACTGTTGTTGCATAGTAGTGTTATAAATAACTACCTAAGAATGTAAATAGTTTACAAAGTATCAAAAATAAAAGCCAACAAGATAAACTTACAAAAGAATTTATTTAAAATTTAGATGAAAAGCAACAAACAATTAAAATTTAAGTATTATTTAATGTTATGTGTACATAAACAATGAAAAAAAACAAATACCTAAACTAAGGCTACGGCTATAAATTTAAAGGCTAATAAAAAAATCACGAAATGAAAATAAATACTATTCCTAAAATAATGTTTAAAAATTAAATTTCAAATAAAAAATAACAATAATTTTTAATTGTATATTATTCTACAAAAAAAATAAAACACAAGTGAAAAATATTTAAAATAAACTTTAACAAATTCTTTGATAAACATAATAAGAAATAACCCTAAAAATGAAGATCCAACATTTTTGGAATATGTATGTATTAAAAAACAACAACACTAAATTATAAATAAACAAATGAAAAAATCTTAAATAAATAAAACAAATTTTCAAAAAAAATCTTTGTTATAAAAAAAAAACATTCTTTAAATGCACTTTTTATTTCAATAAATTTCAACAGAAAAAAACACAACAATGTTGTAGGTAATAAATAAATAAATAACAAAAAATAAGTGTAAATGTGGGAGGAGACAAGGGAACGGGCTGTTAAAAACTCTTTTCGATTAAATTAATCAGTTAAAAGAAAAACTATTCGACCTCTCGCTGATGAACTCCTTCATAAAGTTTTTTTTTTACACATTTTCTTATATTGTGAGTTGGAAAGGGGTAGGGCTGGGCTGGGAAAGCACCACTTTTTTAATCTTAAATCTAAAAATTCTTTGTTCGTTTTGATATTTTTTTAAAATGTCACCACGTGTCCTATGAAATAGGTGGCATCTTTGTTTCGTATGGCAAAGAAGAAAGGATGATCAGCCCGGAAGAATTTCTGCCGTGTATCGATGGAGTTGCTGATGACAATCGGTTTGGTAGCTGCAAAAAAACATAAAGGTAGTAAAATCCAATTTGGAATCAATCAATTATGAATTTATTTGATAAATGTAGATATATTTGCATTCTAAAGTTATGATATATACTATACAAAATATATAACTGAGGTTTTTATACTCTTCGTTGCCCAGGTTATATTAAATTTAAAATCCGTAAGCTTCGGACAGAAAATCTGAAGATCTATAAGAACCTTATGCCACGCTATTAAGCATTTATCTACAAAATGTCGCCAAAATTGAATTTCTCAAGATAAAAACTTCGTCGAAATTACAATTTCTAGATTATTTTTACCAAAAACGAAAAAGAGCGTAATAACAAGACAAATTTAAATTCAGTTTTTGATGGGTTTCGGTACACTGCATAAAAAAACGCATGCTGACAAATTTTTAGCGCCCTACTATTAAAAATGGCGAAATTATTAACGAAATTTAAAAGGGCCTAACAACAAATTATTTCTTTTATGTTTGTTTTAACGAAAATATTTTTCATTTTATTTAGTTGTTTGTTTCTCCTGTAAAATGTTCAAACATGATAGGCCGTTGCTCGTTTCTGATGACGATATATATATCTAAATATGTAAATCTCTGAAAAAAGTAATCCAATACGTCATTGAAATTACATTTGAAGTCAAACTAAATTTTGTTCGAAATTGAATCTTTCTAATTATTTTTTTTAATTTCGTCGAAATTGCATTTGTCGCGATTTTTTTCTGAATTGCATTTGTCCAGAACGTCTTATCGACTTTGCATTTTTCTAAAAAAATTAGTCAAATGACATTTTTCTAGAATATTTCAACGAAATTTAATTTTTCTAAAATTGCATTTTTCTAATAAAAAATAATTAAAATTGCATTTTTCTTAGAATTTAATTTTTCTAAAAAAAATTTAAATTGTATTTTTCCTAAAAAATCATCAAAATTGTATTGCTGTCCGAAAAGTCTGTATTTCTCTGCAAAATGTCTTCGAAATTACATTTGTCGTCAAAATTTAATATTTCAAGAAAAAGTCGTCAAAATCGATTTTTCTACATAATTTTGCCAATATCGCGAATTTTAGAATATTTTATCGAAATTGAATTTTACATAACAATTTCGTCAAAATTGCATTTCTTAAAAAAATTCTTCGAAATTGTATTATTATAAAAAATTGCAACGGAATAGCATTTTTTCTAAAAATAATTCTTCATAATTGTATATTCTAGAAAATTGCTTTTTTCAAAAAAAAAAAATTCTTCGAAATTGTATTCTTATAGATAATTGTATCCGAATATCATTTTTCTAAATATAATTTCGTCATAATTGTATTTTTATAGAAAATTTTGTCGAATTACATCTAGAATATTTTTTTAAGTTTCGTCGAAATATTTCTCAAAAAAAAATCTTCGAAATTGTATTCACCTAGAAAATATCATCAGAATATCATTTTTCTATATAAATTCGTCATAATTGTATTTTCTAGAAAATTTCATAATATCTTTTTATAGAAAATTTTATCGAAATTACATTTTTATTTCCTCAAATTGTATTTGTCCAGAAAATGTTATCGAAATTGCATTTGTCCAGAAAATAAATTATGCTTTTCTAGAATATATCATTCAAATTTAATTTTTCTAGAATATATCTACGAAATTTAATTTTTCAAAAATACCTATTTGTCGAAATTGCATTTTTCTAATAAAAAAATAATTGAAATTGGCTTTTCCTAAAAAAAAATCATCAAAATTGTATTGCTCTAAAAATCGCCGAAAAATACTGACTTCTTTGCAAAATGTCTCGAAAATTACTTTTGTCGTCAAAATTTAATTTCTCAAGTAAAGTCGTCGAGATTTTTTTTCTAGTTTTTACTTTTTCTAAGTTTTACCAATTTAACCAATTTTAGAATATTTTATCGAAATTGCATTTTTCATAAAAATGTCGTCGATATTGCATTTCTAACAAAAATCTTCGAAGTTGTATTCATCTACAACATTTCATCTAGATAATTGTATTTTCTAGATAATTTCGTCATAATTGTATTTTCTAGAAAAAGTTGTCATAATATGATTTTTATAGAAAATTTTGGCTTCTAGAATTTTTTACTTTCGACGAAATTGCATTTTTCCTGAATATATCGCTGAAATTGCATTTTCCTAGAACATTTCCAAGAAATTGAATTTTTCTCATATTGCATTTATCTCGTAATTTCGTCTTACAGTATTAAAAAACCAGGCGAAAATGCATCGTTCAAAAAAATTGTTTTTAAAAAAAAATCATCTCTGACAAAATTTGTTTTGTCAGAGAAAATAATTTCTCTAGGAAATTTGGTAAAAATTTAATTTTTCTAAAAATATAATTACTCAACAAATAGGTCCTCGAAATTGCTTTTTTTAAGAATTTTTTATTGTATTTTTTTTTAGAATATTTCAATGAAATGTAATTTTTCTCAAAAATCATTTGGAATTAAATTTGTCTAAAAAATATCGTCTTATTGCATTTTTCAAAAAAAATCCCAACCAAATTACATTTTACTAAAAAATTCGCAAAATTGCATCGTCCTAATTTTTTTTAATCATCTGTGATAAAAATAATTTCCTTAAAAAAATATATTTTAAATTGCATTTTTCTTGGAAAATTTGAAATTTAATTTTTCTCAAAATTTCGTCAAAATAATTTTTTCTAAAAAATGTTTGAAATAACATTTTCCTAAAAAATCATCAAGTCAGTGTCTCTCTGCAAAATGTCTTCAAAATTTAATTTCTCAATATAAAGTGCTAGAAATCGTAAGATAATGTAAGAATATTTTTATCGAAATTGCATTTTTCAAGAAATGATCGTCGAAGTTGTAGTTTAAGAATATTTTATCGAAATTGCATTTTTCAAGAAATGTTCGTCGTTTAATTTTTTTTTTCGAAATTATTGTATTCATCTTTTTTGTATTGTTTTATTTTGTTGAAATTGCATTTTTCTAACATTTTTTTGTTTCGTCCAAATTGCGTTTTTCTAGAATATTTCTGTAAAATTTCATTTTTCGGGAATATTTCAACGAAATAAATTTTTTCCCAAAAATCATTGAAATTGAATTTATCTAGAAAATTTTGTCTTATTAAATTTAAAAAAAACCGTCAAACTAACATTTTAATAAAAAAAATGGACAAAAATGCCTCGTTTTAAAACTTCATTTTTCAAAAAAAATCATCTCTAAAAAAATTAATTTCTCTCTAGAAAATTTGGTCGAAATTTAATTTTTCGAGAAAACGTCGTTGAAGTTTAATTTTTCATGGCTCACAATACGGGTTCATTGACCTTTAATCCGTCAATGGCTTTTAATCTTGTTCAGTGATCTAAAAAATCTCTGCGAAACTATTTTTTTTTAAATTCTTTAAAATTAAATATTTATAGAAATATCGTTCAAATTTATATTTCTGGAACATTTCTTTGGAGAATTATTTCAAATTTGGAAGATTTTGTTATAATTTTTTTTTATTTACATTTTGTCGAAATTCAGTTTTTTTTAGAATATTTCACTAATATGAATTTTTCTAGAAAATTTCGACGAAATCGCATTTTTTATGCCCTTAATCCGTGGTCAGAAAAATAAAATTCGGAAGAAATTCAAACAAAAATGCAATTTTCAACTTTTGGAAAAAACAATTTGGACAAAAATTTTTAAAAATAAAATTTTGGTTTTTTTGGTCAGCTGCGATTTCCATTAAATTTTCAATGAATATGCATTTTCGACAAAATTTTCTAAAAAAATACAATTTTGTTTAAATTTTTTAAAAAGTTTAATTTTGCTGAATTTTTCTTTAAAAATAAAATTTCCACGCTATGTATATTTTAACTAGATTAGGCAGAAAATATAATTTAGGAAAGATTTTCTTAAAAAAATAAAATTTTAGGAATTTTCAATCAAATTCAATTTCGACATATGTAATTTGTATAATTCACTGAAATTTTCTATAAAATTTCAATTTATACTGAAATGCAATTTGCAAAGGAAAACTTTTCTGGAGAAATGCAAATTTGATAAAATTCTAGAAAATAAATTTCGACGATGTTATCAGTAAAAATGCAATTTTATCAAAATTTTGAAATAATGAAATTTTCTGGAAATATTTAATTTCTATGAATTTTTCGAGAAAAATAGAATTACGACGAAATTTTCTTTGCAAATGCAATTTTAACGAAATATAACAATTCAATTTCGTCGTAATCTGATATAAAAAAAATGTATATATTTGTATAAATAATATTTCGACAAAAATTTGAGATATCCAATTTCAGTGAAATTTTCTAAAGAAAAACAATTTTAAGAAATTTTCTAGAAATGTATAAGATATTTCCCATCATTCAAATTTCCTGGAAAATTAAAAGAAAATATATATCAGGATCAACCCAACGATAGTCATTTTTAGAACATTGCCAAACGTAATTTAAATATTCGAGTCGCAGTTTACATTTATCGAATACTATTTTTTTAGTAGATAAATGAAACTTACCTTCAACATTCGATGATTCCGAACCGGATTCATTGACCTCCAAGCAAACTTTGTGGAAAATATCAGCTACAGGAAGAGATGTGGTCGTTGATTGAGGTGACAGAAGATTTTTAAAGTTAGAGTCCTGCGAGAAGAATAAAGAAAAACCCAACTGCAAAATAAAATAAGAAAAATTAATAACGATTCTGACAAATGACCACAAAATGCAACCAAACCTTTTGTAAAACTGTCTTCAAAGAACATTCAAAATCAATTTTAAATTTCGGCAACAACAATTGGACACTTTCCATTTGCATTTGTTCTGATATGGCAGATAAATTAACCTCCTTCAATTTCGATTCCAATTCCTTTAAACCATCCCTTTTGTTGGGTAATATGAGAAGCATGGCTATCTCATCGTCATGTTCATAGGGTAATTCCACAGCTCGTGCATCCATTTCTTTAAGTTCGACAAATTTAACGAACATTTCGTTGTCCAACATCATGGGTATTGATTTCACAGTTTCGCTGCTAACATGGAAATCATACAAGCCGGAGCGATAGGCACTGAAGGGTAAAAACCATTTATTTTTGAAATTTGCCCCCAGCAAGAGAAGAGCTTTACAATTTTCCTCCAAGAACTTAAAATTTGAGGATTTCTTTAGGGTTTGTAGCAAACTCGTCTTGATATGTTCTTCCATTTTAGCTGAATCCGTTAACTGCTGTTTTTCCGTTTGTGTAAGGAAATATTTATAGGCAATCTTTTGAAATTCACTATCCAATTCATAGCTTTCATTTACAAATATTTTGGAGTACATCTCCAGTTGAGTATCTGGAGAAATTTGTGTGATGGCCGCCAAATTTCCGGCAAAATAATTTGCCATTTTGGCATTATTGGGAAAACGCTGTAGTTGTAATTTTTGCTTGAGTTCCTCAGCTGTTTTTCCATCAGAGCCTAAATAGAGCAGGGATAGTAAAGCCTCGACTAGGAATGGTGAAACTATAAAGTTCTCTTCAGAACACGGACAGTCTGTGCAATTGATTAGATTTGTATAGATATCCAAGCCAAAATTGGTTTCAAAATTGTTATTATTTGCAGAATCCATGGTCGACATTTTGGGTGCAAAGTTGATTTACTGAAAAATAAAAGAAAATTAATTAGGAAAGTTGAAAATGAATTATTTGAATTATTAATAGAATTACAATCAACAAATTAGGAATAACCCGGTAAGGTAAATTGTAAAGATTGTGTCTGACATTCACAAGCTTCAAACTCTATATACATCCTCGTATCGACCGTAGAGAAGACCTGTCTTACTTACAACGACCGAAAATTTTAAATCTGTTTAGTCGCCAGAATCGAAATTGAATTGAAATTGAACGATGTTCTTCAATGTTAATCATAACATTCGATATGGAAAATATTTACTTCAAGAACACAAATTAAGTTTTGTTAAAATAAAAAAAAAAAAACTTTGTAATCATCCAAAAACTACTTAGATAAGCTGCAATAGCATTTATGGAAACAAGCTACCTAAATCAAAGACAATTGACACCCTAAGTCATTTGCTCAAGCTTTTCACAAGAAGGCTTTCTGCCTTAAATATTCTCTGTCGTTTGTATGCGACAGATAAGTATTTACGAATTCGATCTACCGAGAGATTTGTTGTTATTTTGACAATCAGCTCTGATAAGGTGTCTTGTCTATCTATACCTTCAATTGTCTTTAGTATAAACACTTTATCAGAGTTGACTGTCAAACTAACAACAAAGCTTTTCGTAGATGGTATTCGAAAAGAGAAAAACGTCTGCCCTTTTTTAACCGGTTAATCAATAGGTATTCGACTTGGCACACTTATAGAAAAAGTATCTTAAATTTTATATTTGGACCCTCTTAAACATACAGGAGCGGAGCTGCAGATCTTCAAAATGGGCACCTTGAGCAGACAAAATTGTTAAATGCGTATATCTTTTGTATTTCGGACCCATAAAATACGGAAATACTTTCTCTTTAATGAAGTCTACTGATCAAGACCTATAAAAATCTCTATCACACTCAGTGTTTATCTTGTGTAGTAGTTCCCGGGATATCTGCGTTTGAAAATGTTCTATTTTTTCTCTACCCAAGTCCAGCATTTTTACCAACGTCTGCTGTTTATTAACCGGTTAATCAATTGGTATGAGACTTGGCACACTTAAAGCAGAGGTATCCGTAGTTTTATATTTATGCCGTATAAAACATACAGAAGCGGAGCTAGAGGTCTTCAAAATGGGATGTCTCGATCGGAAAATAAATGGATATTTTTTCTTTTCTGATGTTTCCCTATGCGGGATGTATCAGTTATTGATGTTATTTTATGATTTTCTCATGTAGAGTTCAACTGATGATCAACGAGTTCCTTTGAAATGAAGGAAGGTACGAGGGTTGCTATTTATATTTCGGTTCTGGCAATGCTGGTGTTGCCAGATGAAAACTGGAACTTCCATTGGAAAGTATGACATTTTTTAGCATAACTTCACTCAGACCGTTTTGTCATTTGAGCGCGAATTGTTTTTTTTACAGTGTGTTGAAAATTCACCTCCAAAACATGGATTTTGAACGCTTCAACAGCTGCTTCAGGAGTCGAAAAACGTTGACCAAGCATTTTTTTCTTGATGCAAGTGAATAAGAAAAAGTCATTGGGTATCAAATCAGGGCTGTACGGCGGATGACCCATCAATTCGACGTTTTGGCCGGTCAAAAAGGCGCAGGTTTGAGCCGATGTGTAATAACTCGCATTGTCATGGTGCACAATGATTCGTCTTCTCTTGTTCGTTTTTCGAATATCTCCGAAGACTTCAGGCAAACAAATTGTGGTGTACCACTCAGAATTGACCGTCCTACGTTGCTCAAGCGGGACAGTCGCCACATGACCAGTATTGCCGAAGAAACAGGCGACCATTTGCTTGGAAGTGCTTCTTCCACGAACAACTTTCGTTGGATTTGGCTCGTCTTCGAAGACAATTAATAAACGTCTTTTGAAGCACCGCGATCGTATTTTTTCAAAATTTGTTTGCACCAATCGACACGAGCCTTTTTTTGAGCGATTGTCAAATTGTGCGGGATCCAACGAGAACAAACCTTTTATACGGCCAAGTGTTCATGCAATATCGAATGTATGCTGGTGGAAGAAATGCCCATGGATGCCTCTATCTCACGGTATGTCACATGATGATCTTGCATTATCAGTTCACGCACGGCATCAACGTTCTCTGGCACAACGGCCGTTTTTTGGACGACCTTCGTCTTTGAGCGAGCGTCGGCCACGCTTGAATTCATTAAACCAGTTTTTCACAGTGCTATAGGATGGTGCTTCAACGCCAGACAAAGATTTAAGTTCATCGATGCACACTTGTCGTGATAATCCACGTCAAAAATTGTGAAAAATGGTCGCACGATAATGTTCATGAGTTAATTCCATTTTTTTGCCAAATTGATTTTTTCAAGTCACTGTAAACAACACAAATGATGGTCGTACGTCAAAACGTTCTGAGTACGTTTATGCTAAAAAAAATTCACAATTTCCAATGGAAATGTCAGATGGCGCCAAGCAACACTTAGTGTTGCCAGAAATATATATAGCGACCCTCGTATGTTGAATAGTCAAGTGAAAAAGAAAACGACCTTGAAATTCAACAGCAACCAATGATTGCATGACGCGTTTCGTTGGGTCAACAACTTTTCTATTTATGAACATATACGAGTATGAAAGGATTTCTCTTTAATGGAGTCTACTGATCAAGATATAACAATCTCTGTCACACCCAGCTATCTTCTGAGTTCCCGAGATATCTGCGTTTGTTCTACTATTTTTTCTCTCTACTCTAGTTTAGCTAGCATTGTAGCAAACTTCTGCCGTTTCTTAACCGGTTAATCAATTGGTATGAGACTTAGTACACTTATAGAAGAGATATCCGAACATTATATTTAGGCCCTATAAAATATACAGGAGCGGAGGTACAGGTCTTCAAAATGGACTATCTCGAGCAGATAAAATTGTTAAATCTTTGTAACTTTTATGTTTACCTACATAAGGTTAGTTCTTTCTTAAGTATCACAGGTCACAAATTCGATCCTTTTAGAATTCTCCGAAAATGTTACCCTAATATGTGGGAGTAATGACACACAATATTAAAAAAATAAATGAAAATTTGAGGCGGGAGCAAGGTCAAAGTTCAAAAAATATTTTTTTTCTCAGTATTGGATTTTTCAAGTTAATTTTAATGCTACAAAGCACAAGACATTGAAAATAGAAAATATCATTTCTCAAAGCTTTTTCCGCGTACTTTTCATAAAAAATACTAATTTTATCTAAAACAGTTTATTTCGGTCACTTCGTGGAAATCGATCCAATTTTTTTCCCTAAATCTTTTTTAAAAAATTGTCCATATATGGACTCTACCTATGGTGTAAATTTTGGAGTGCAGACTTTGGTTTAGAAGTAACATTATAATAACTAAAAATCTTCACCAAATTACAAAGAAAAAAATATCTGTATGTGTTTTCAATATTATTTTGTTTGTTGATTTTTTTTTCAAATTTTTTTTCTTTATAATTTGGTGAAGATCTTTAGTTATTATAAGTAGAATGTAACTTCTGAACCAAATTCGACCCCACTCCAAAATTTACACCATCGGTAGAGTACATATGAACCATTTTTAAAAAAAAAATCGTTTCTGAGATATCGCAATTTATATTTTTATTTCCGTGAAAAGTGACCGAAATAAATTGTTTAAATAAAATTAATATTTGGAATGGAAAGTGCACGGAAATTAAATTTCTTACGCTTTGCAGCATTAAAATTAACTTCAAAAAACCATTATAGAGGAAAACATCAATTCTGAACTTTAACCTCGCCTCCTGTCCTCAATTTTCATTTAATTTATTTAATATTGTGGGCCATCACTCCGACATCTAGGGCAACATTTTCTGAGAATTTAGAAAGATCTAATTTTTGGACAGTGACACTTGAGAAAAACCTTCCCACACGCTGAAAAAAAATCGCCTCTGTAGTATATTGTCCCAAACATATTCTGCTTGAAACATATATATTTTTAGGGTGCACTCCAATATATAACATTTGACACATACAAATATTATATGTTTGGGAGGATGTTGTTCTAGACAAACCTATGTTTACATCCTAATATTTTTTATTTGCATATGTTATTTCCCAAACAAAGATCTATTTGCGTGAATATATATCTATTCTTTAATTGTTTTAAGTTTTCACCAATTAAAAGGTAATTTTTAGAAATTTTTAATGTTAGTAAAATCTCTTTATAATTGAAAATAATGACTGGGAATAGTTAAAATAAAAATAAGTGGTTTCAAATAGAAGTTAATGCTAAGTATGCCATTTTTAATAGGAAAGCATAATTCGAAAACATGGAAAAAATTAAAACTAAAGTTCGAAAAATTCAGCAAAGTTCTGAAAACCTTTTTTTTAAATAAAATATATTTTGAAATATTCACAAACAATAATTTTATTTGTATTTAAACACATATTTTATTTGAGAAAATTAGTTCGCAAATATATTTTATTCTAATATATTAACATATGCGTTCTAAATACATTTTATTGATTTTCAAATAAAATTTACTTGCTCGAAAATATATAATAATTAAAAATTTGTGTTCCAAGTATATTTTCTTTCGATTCAAACAAATCAAAAAAATGCGATTTTGCCCCGTGCAGTAAACAATTTTTTCCAAAGTCGGACAGAAACTTTGCACAAGTTGCCGATTTCGTTTCGAAATTGTTCATAAAACCGTATGGCCGCTTGACATGACTTTCATAAATATTGTCTTGGGAAATTCGGAAGATTTCTGTTCATATTCTGGGCAAAAATCGGTGGGATATTCTGAAGGATTTTTCGAAAAGTATCAATGAAGTCGGCCATAAGTATAACCAAACAGTCGAAATTGGTCTTACTTTTCCGTCCGGTTTCTGACTATTTCTCCGATTTGTCGGACTAATTTCGTAAAAAATGTGACCAAACATACAAAAATGGTTCGACCTTTCCTGACTATTTCTCCGATTTATCGGACCAATTTCAGAAGGAAGTCTAACACAACATCCTAATTTGGTCCGACTCCTACGTAATTTTTGTGTAGTCCGATTTGTCGGACCAATTGCGGTCCGCAAATGGTTCGTCTTTTCCGACCGTTTTCTGGCTAATTGTATACAAATTTTGGTTTTTTAATTATTTCTTTCCGTTGGACTTCTTTCTTTGGGGTCATTTTAAAGAAAAGGTGTACGTCGATAAGCCAGCAACAATTGAAGAGCTAAAGGATGAGATAATTCGGCACATAACCGGCATAGAACCTCAATTATGCCTCAGCGTCATCGAAAATTTGGACCAACGGATGGAGGTGTGCCGCCGAGGTCGCGGCGGCCATTTGGCCGATATTTTGTTCCATACATAATTGAACCATACAAATATTATCATAATAAAAAGAAATGACAATAATTTCCTAAATAATTTGTGTTTTATTCAAAATCAACATCGGACCTTAAAATTTAACCACCTTTTATAAGTGTGTCATGTTTTATTGCAATTAGGGTGTCCAAAATTGGGACCGGTTATCCGGTTAACCGGTTTTGCAACACAAACCCGTAACCGGTTTTTTAAAAAATGTCATTTTCGGTTAACCGAGAACGCCGGTTTTTTCATGTCGGTTAACCGGTTTTTTATTTATTGTTTAAAACAAAAATTAAAGTATTGATCTATTTTTTCTACTTGTTGTGGATACCATTTATTCAAGCTGCAACAAATAACAAAGATGAGGATGATAATTCTGACAGTTGTTCTGAATACTCTGAAAGTGAATATGAATTCACTGATTTTGACAATGATTTTGGCTTTATTCCTGATATCCATAATGTAATAAATATAGTCAGGAAGTACAGCAAAGCTTTCAATAAGTCGTCCATGAAGCACAGAACACTTCAAGCATACGTTCAAGAACGGAAAGACAAAAGCTTCGACTTTTTTGCGATGTTAAATCCCGGCAGAAAAGCCAGATACCTCTGATTCGGTTTGATATATAGTTGTTATATTGATGAGTCAAATAATTTAATTTTGGATTTATGTCACACTCAGAATCGAAAAACGAAAGGCAAGCAACATTGTATGATGACTTTGCTTTTTTTGAAAATTTAAGAAGAAAACGGAGAAGCTGTGTTACTTATACAATGATTTAATGACTATCGGACTAATATTGAGTACAACAACGTTTGTGAGCTTTTTCAACGTCAAGTTACATAAAAAATTAAAAGAAAAATCGTTTAAAAATAATCATTTAAATTGTATTCTATTTTTAAGATTTTATAAAAAAACATTCTAAATGATATATTATTTCTTAAGGTAATTTCAGAAATATAATACTTTCTATTTAAAGTAAACCAAAAAAATTAAACCTGTAATAAACGAAATATTAATCTATTTTTGTTTACTATTTATACCCTACACCACACTGTGGTACAGGGTATTATAACTTTGTGCATTTGTTTGTAACACCCAAAAGGAGAAGAAATAGACCCATCGTTTATTATACCGATCGACTTAGAATCACTTTCTGAGTTGATTTAGCTATGTCCGTCTGTCTGTCTGTCTGTGCATGTATTCTTGTAATCAAAGTACAGGTCGCAATTATGGTCCGATCTCGACGAAACATTACACATATCTTTTTTTTGGCCCAAGGACGATCCCTATTGAATTTGGTTAAAATCGGTTCAGATTTAGATATAGCCCCCATATATATGTTAGCCCCGATTTGACATGTAAGCGCTGTAAAAACTTTATTTTATATCCGATCAGTATGAAATTCGGCAGAAAGACGTTTGTTATTATATGAATGAACACTGTTAAATTTGGAAGAAATCGGTTCAGATTTAGATATAGACCCCATACATACGTTACCCCCGATTTGACATGTAAGCGCTGTAAAAATGTTATTTTATATCCGATCAGTGCGAAATTCGGCACAGAGAGGTTTCTTATTACATGAAGGAATACTGCTAAATTCGGAGAAAATTGGTTCAGATTTAGATATAGCCCTCATATATATGTTACCCCTGATTTGACATGTAAGCGCTGTAAAAACTGTATTTCATATCCGATCAGTGCGAAATTCGGTAGAAAGAGGTTTCTTATTACATAAAGGAATTCTGCTAAATTCGGAGAAAATCGGTTCGGATTTAGATATAGCCCCCATATATATGTTACCCCCGATTAGACCTGTAAGCGCTGTAGATATTGTATTTTATATCCGATCAGTGCAAAATTCGGCAGAAACAGGTTTCTTATTACTCGAAGGAATACTGCCAAATTCGGAGAAAATCGGTTCGGATTTAGATATAGCCCCCATATATATGTTACCCCCGATTAGACCTGTAAGCGCTGTAGAAATTGTATTTTATATCCGATCAGTGCAAAATTCGGCAGAAACAGGTTTCTTATTACTCGAAGGAATACTGCCAAATTTGGAGAAAATCGGTTCAGATTTAGATATAGCCCCCATATATACGATTTGACATCTAAGCGCTGTAGAGACTGTATGTTATATCCGATCAGTACGAAATTCGACAGAAAGAGGTTTCTATTTTACCTGAATGAGTATTCAGGGAAAATCGATTCAGATTTATATATAACCTCCATATATATGTTCCTCTTGATTTGGTTACAAAGCGCTAAAGAAGTTGTACTTTACTTCCGATCATTACAAAAGTCTCCAGAAAGATGTTTCTCAATTTAGGAACGAGTATTGATTAATTTAGCGATTATCGGTTCAGAATTAGGTATATCCACATATATATGTTCTTACCCATTTACAAATTATTCCAAATTATTATCGCAATCACCCTTATCGCATTGTTAGGGAGGTGTAGGGTATTGTATAGACGGCCCCGCCCGACTTTCTGCCTTTCCTTACTGGTTTTTACTACAAATGATTGTGTTGTTGTTTGTTTTACAATAAACATTTAATGAAATTTTAATCACTTTCGTATATTATTTAAAAACCGGCCTAAAAACCGGTTAACCGGTTTCGACAAAAAATAATAACCGAAAACCGGGTCTTAAAAAAAGTAATATTTCGGTTAAACCGGAAACCGCTCCACGATGGGAAAATATGATGAAATATGCGCGCATAGGACTATGAAAACAACTTTCAAAAATCAGTTTGTTGGGAATGGTGTTTTATGGTGGATAACATTTAATGAAAATACCTTCAAATTTTATGAAAATATCTCTGGGCGATTCCGAGTTATGACGTTTCAAATTTTGTCTTTTTTACTAATAAATGCAAATAAAATTGCGATGATAAAATGTATATAGTAAAATGCTTGTAGAATTATCGTTTCTTGGAGAAATGCGACCAGACTTGTAACATATAATAAGATTATATTCATCTAAATTTTTGTGTACATAACGTATTTTTAACGTCTTTAAATGAAGAGATATTTCAAAGTAAAAATACCAATTTTTTTTGTTTTTCAAAAAAAATTATCCGCAGTAAATGGAATATAACTTTTTTGGATCACGTGGGATCACTACGATATGACATAGAGAAGAGAGGTGACTTAGTGGTGAATCCAACGGTACCTAATTTATCTCCGACTTTTTGCGATTATGTCCGATTTTTGTACTTTAAATATGTGCTTTTTTTACTTTAAATAAAGAAAATATGTGTGGGAGCTTCATTTATAATAAGACCGGTACAAGTCCGGTTGCAAGTTTGTAGAGTTCTACGATCAAAATTATCGATCTAATTAATATTATTATGATTATATGTGTAATTTTTATAGTTAACTGCTTCTACAAAAACTATAAAAATATAGTTAAACGCTTGTGCAGTTTATGTATATTGGGGTGGACCGATTATTTTTTTGTTTTTAATTTAACTTTTCTCTTATGAACAGTCGACGACCCATTGTGTAATTGCATTAGTGCAAAACTTTAGCTTTCAAAAATATTGCAGACTGCAATTTTATTCTTTTTATGTTGTTTTGGTTTCAATTTCAAAAACATTGCCCGCTTTTGTAGACATTTAACGCACATTTCACAAAAATATATTTGAATTTCAATGGCCTATATATTTAAAACGCAGCAACACACAATTAAGTAACTCAAATAGATTTTGAACTAAATTTTGTCAGCTTTAATATAAAATCAAGATAAATGAAGTTGGTACGATATTCTGATTTTCACACTAATTTCCACAAAGTCGCTTTTGTAGCCACACTGTGCGATACATGGTAACAGTAAAATAAAATTTGGGTACACCAGTTTCTTCTCCAAAGAATTCTCTTAAAGATGGTCCAAACCGTAGGACTTTATGTCTAATGGTATAGTCATGAGATAGAAAATACTGCTATGCGCGCGTATTTATCCCTTTTTTCCCATTGTGCGCTCTTTCGAAATAACCGGTTTTTTGGACACCCTAATTGCAATCTGTTGTCAGGTTAAGGAATGACAGATTTATATCCCGTTTTTTCGAAATAGGTTTAACCAGATGATCACCATTTTGTAACATTTTGGACTAGCAAAATTTCAATAAAAATTTTTCTTTTAATATTATTTAAAAAAATAATGATTTCTATGACTGATTGTTCATATTATTGTCCCATTTTTTCTACCCACAAAATATTTGCAAAACTGTGTGTGTACTTCATTCACCATATCTCTAAATTCGTTATTGATTTCACTACTCGAACAATTCACATCTTTCCGGTCATTGAGAATGGCCCGGGCCATTTCATTTCGTTTTTTGATATTTTTAATTATAGCTCACCAAAAAAAGCACTACGTCAATATCAATTACTTCCTTCAAAGCGAATTGGTTTTTTGGGCTACAAAATATAGAGTATTTTTCACATTTAATTGAAAGAAATATAAAAATTGTATTAGTATTGAATTAAGAATAAGACTACCGCAATTATTGGTATTTTTCGTGCAATCACACACGTACAATTAAAACGTTTTTTATGCCGACAGAATAAAAAAAACACAATTTCACACAAGTGGTCGAACGTTTGTTTGGTGGCATGTCCAACGGAAAAGAAAAATTGCCAAAGTATGTATGGCTGGGATAATGCTGATCCAAATTGGAAGATGTGGGTGTTTTCTTTTTTTTCTGTTTTAGCCCGTGCCATTTTGTATTTTAGACATTTTCCAAATTCAAATTACATCATATTAAAGATGTATTTAAAATATGTTGTTACTATATTTTTAAAGAATGCACCAAACTTTTTATGGGTTTTCAGGAGTTTTGAAATGTATTTTTTTACACTTTTTAATGGGTCATCGTTAAAAAATACTTTGTATGAATATGGGGATACCTTTAATATATCCGTAATCGCTCTGTATAGATATGTATATCTATAGTTGATTATTATCAAACAATAAGAAGAACAAGAACACACACAAACAGCGATTTTATCTCCACGGGCTCTTGGCGAAAACTAAATTGACTTTAGATTGTGCTGTTCTCCCCCAAAAAATAATTCTAACATTTTTTCAAATATTTTGCCAAAGTGAAATTTTGTTTTTTTAGGTTGAGAAGAGACCGCAGCTGCTACCTCTGCTGGCTACTGTTGATACGTTTTCATCAACAACAATATTTTTGTTCAGACTTTTTTGAAATTGTTTGTGAAAACATAAATTTGCTTTGCTGCCATCTCACACAGTGGGGGATTTCGCAACATCTCTTTCCATATTTTTTTTAAATTTAAGCACTGTTTCAGCAATAAATAAAGGAGTTGTGGTCATATCAGTGACTGTAAAAATGTACAAAAAAATCAATTTATTAAAGTTGGCCCACTTCGAGGCCCCATAGTTCCTTCCTGCTTGGTATATGAGGACCAAATTTAAAACTAAAGCTCCCAAATGCCTCTTCGGTAAGCTTGCTAAGTTTCATTACAATAGGTTGACAGATTAGCAATAGCCAGGCTTATTTGCCGTTTTTATTTTCAAATTCCCTTCACTGTGCATCGCTACTGATGTTTCTTTGGTGTCGTCTGTCTATATTTATATTGCAGTTTTATTTATTTAGTAGCAGTCGTTGGATACTCTCATCTCATTATTTCATTCGCATCATCTGTTTGTTTGAATGTGTATGATGTTGGGGGAGATACTCGTACATACATCTCTCCTCTCAGCAAACTACAAGTTGGGTGCCATTTTTTGTCGCTCTCTCCCTATTGTCTCTCTGTCTCCCACTACTAATCTCATATCTTTGAAATCTCATAATTATGCCGGCTTTGCTAGGCATCGCACGATGGAGATCTATTCTGTAATGAGGGAAAATCTGCGGGCGATGACGTCATTTATTTTTGTTTATAATCCCACAGCCAAAGAGTGAATGTGTGAGCGAACTGAGGCATATGAGGCGTTGAAGCATCGCACAAAGTGTGTGTCTGATGTTCCACGAAATTGAAACTAATCTGGAGCAATGGGTATATAATTATTATCTTATGTTGTTATTGTTGTTGCTGGCGTTTTTTTTGCGCGCCGCTGGTGATGGCGCGATGATCATCATTCACTTGATTTTAGACAGAAGCTATGAAAAAGATGCAGACGTCTCGACCGCCTGCATGCAATCAGTTCATCACTAAATAAATACATATGAACTAAAATTAAAAATTTACAATAACTACATCAACAATACAAAATATTTGTTTAAATATTCTATTGTAAATAATCACACTATGCAACAAAAAAAGTTTAGAAGAAAGAAACAATGGCAAGAATGAAATATTTAGGACGGCAATAGTGATCAAATCTAGAACGTATAGAATACGACCATATAGAGAACGCCAACTCTGATATAGAGAACGGCCACATGGGTTGTCTCTGCTAAAACGGACGTTCAAAGTGGTCGATTCAAGTGAAGTGAATGACCACAGTGGTCGTCTCTAGTATAGATGACGGCCACAGTGGTCGTCTCTAGTATAGATGACGGCCACAGTGGTCGTCTCTAGTATAGATGACGGCCACAGTGGTCGTCTCTAGTATAGATGACGGCCACAGTGGTCGTCTCTAGTATAGATGACGGCCACAGTGGTCGTCTCTAGTATAGATGACGGCCACAGTGGTCGTCTCTAGTATAGATGACGGCCACAGTGGTCGTCTCTAGTATAGATGACGGCCACAGTGGTCGTCTCTAGTATAGATGACGGCCACAGTGGTCGTCTCTAGTATAGATGACGGCCACAGTGGTCGTCTCTAGTATAGATGACGGCCACAGTGGTCGTCTCTAGTATAGATGACGGCCACAGTGGTCGTCTCTAGTATAGATGACGGCCACAGTGGTCGTCTCTAGTATAGATGACGGCCACAGTGGTCGTCTCTAGTATAGATGACGGCCACAGTGGTCGTCTCTAGTATAGATGACGGCCACAGTGGTCGTCTCTAGTATAGATGACGGCCACAGTGGTCGTCTCTAGTATAGATGACGGCCACAGTGGTCGTCTCTAGTATAGATGACGGCCACAGTGGTCGTCTCTAGTATAGATGACGGCCACAGTGGTCGTCTCTAGTATAGATGACGGCCACAGTGGTCGTCTCTAGTATAGATGACGGCCACAGTGGTCGTCTCTAGTATAGATGACGGCCACAGTGGTCGTCTCTAGTATAGATGACGGCCACAGTGGTCGTCTCTAGTATAGATGACGGCCACAGTGGTCGTCTCTAGTATAGATGACGGCCACAGTGGTCGTCTCTAGTATAGATGACGGCCACAGTGGTCGTCTCTAGTATAGATGACGCGCCACAGTGGTCGTCTCTAGTATAGATGACGGCCACAGTGGTCGTCTCTAGTATAGATGACGGCCACAGTGGTCGTCTCTAGTATAGACGACGGCCACAGTGGTCGTCTCTAGTATAGATGACGGCCACAGTGGTCGTCTCTAGTATAGATGACGGCCACAGTGGTCGTCTCTAGTATAGATGACGGCCGCCACAGTGGTCGTCTCTAGTATAGATGACGGCCGCCACAGTGGTCGTCTCTAGTATAGATGACGGCCGCCACAGTGGTCGTCTCTAGTATAGATGACGGCCGCCACAGTGGTCGTCTCTAGTATAGATGACGGCCGCCACAGTGGTCGTCTCTAGTATAGATGACGGCCGCCACAGTGGTCGTCTCTAGTATAGATGACGGCCGCCACAGTGGTCGTCTCTAGTATAGATGACGGCCGCCACAGTGGTCGTCTCTAGTATAGATGACGGCCGCCACAGTGGTCGTCTCTAGTATAGATGACGGCCGCCACAGTGGTCGTCTCTAGTATAGATGACGGCCGCCACAGTGGTCGTCTCTAGTATAGATGACGGCCGCCACAGTGGTCGTCTCTAGTATAGATGACGGCCGCCACAGTGGTCGTCTCTAGTATAGATGACGGCCGCCACAGTGGTCGTCTCTAGTATAGATGACGGCCGCCACAGTGGTCGTCTCTAGTATAGATGACGGCCGCCACAGTGGTCGTCTCTAGTATAGATGACGGCCGCCACAGTGGTCGTCTCTAGTATAGATGACGGCCGCCACAGTGGTCGTCTCTAGTATAGATGACGGCCGCCACAGTGGTCGTCTCTAGTATAGATGACGGCCGCCACAGTGGTCGTCTCTAGTATAGATGACGGCCGCCACAGTGGTCGTCTCTAGTATAGATGACGGCCGCCACAGTGGTCGTCTCTAGTATAGATGACGGCCGCCACAGTGGTCGTCTCTAGTATAGATGACGGCCGCCACAGTGGTCGTCTCTAGTATAGATGACGGCCGCCACAGTGGTCGTCTCTAGTATAGATGACGGCCGCCACAGTGGTCGTCTCTAGTATAGATGACGGCCGCCACAGTGGTCGTCTCTAGTATAGATGACGGCCGCCACAGTGGTCGTCTCTAGTATAGATGACGGCCGCCACAGTGGTCGTCTCTAGTATAGATGACGGCCGCCACAGTGGTCGTCTCTAGGCCGGGTTAGGCATACGTAACCGTAATTTATCTTTACCGTTGCCGTAACGTTGCCCGTTTGAGCAATTAGCCAACGTTGAGAAAACGAGTCATATGTTCTGACAACAACAACACATAAGTAAACAAAAAGCCGCGATTTCTTTTTTTGTTTAGGTTTATTAAAAATTAAGTTAAAAAATGTTTATAAATTTGTGTTTTTTAAATCTGTGCAGAATTTACAATAAAAGTAATCAAGAAAATATCGTTGGATAAGAAGATGGGGTGGACGTCCTATAAACAATGACTGGGCGAAAGCCGGTGGACGTCCTATAAACAATGACTGGGCGAATGCAGTGAAGTTTTGTGGCGCTTGCTTTCGCCGATTTATTTAAGTGAACAAACTATACAGCAGTACAAACACATTTGCAATACAACGATTTTCAACGAATGTGGGAATCTGCGATGCTAACTATACATTCCAACATTAACTTTTGGAAGTTATGGCAGCCAACACGATGGGGGTATGTCCATTAAAGTTCAATTTATTTGTAATCTATCCATTAAAGTTCAATTTATTTGTAATCTATTTTAATACAAACAATTTCCATTTCTTAATTTAAATTAAATACAGCTATATTCCAGTACTCTCCGTTTGGCCAATCAGTTATTTTAGGTACAGCACCTGTACCTCCTAGTAAACCATTATCGTCAGCATCCTCTGAAGCCTTTCCTCATTTTTTATTGGCGATGCGGCGTTTTCCCTGAGGAATATCCTTGTTCTAAGTCACCAACTTTAGACGAGCTCAGAGACAACATCCAACGCGAAATTGCCAACATTCCGGTCGAAATGTGTCCAAGAGTGGTGGGAAATTGGGTCCAAAGAGTAAATCGCTGTTGACGGGCTCGTGGTGGTCATATGACCGAAATTGAATTTCATTCGTAAAATGTAACCTTTGCACTACACCTGGAATAAATTTGAACTCTATATCTTAAATATTCTGGGCCTTATTCATAAAAAGTTAAAGAAGGTTTGAGGCTTTAGCAGTGTTAAAGCGTTCTTCAAACCTTCATTAAATTTTTATGAATAAGAACCTCTGTGTTGTTATGTCCTTAATGGAAACCCCTATACTTATGTCTATTTCCATTGAAGAGTCCACGTTTGTAGAGACGCTTATATTGCTGTCAAATTAACCCACAATGCAGAAGATTGGCGCAATGACTGTCTCGTACTGTCGTCAAAAGAATCCTGAAGCAGATTATAAATTTAATTTTTAATGGAGTCAGCCGCGATCTTCATAAAACTCACCTGTAACGCCCAGCTCCTTGCCAATTTGCTTCCAAGCTTCTTGCTTTTTTTCAGATATCCTATATGCTGGATTATATTTATTGTATAAATATTCGTGCGACTGTATCAATTAAATCAAATATTCGTCTTTCATGTTTATTTGCACTTTTAAACAACAAATAATTAATAAATTATTTTCTTTACTTTTCTCGATGAACATACAATTGTAATTGTAAACAACATGTAGTATCAGCTGTTGTCAAATTGTACGTAAACGGAACGTCCAATTCTGATTTCAACAGATTCAGCCGTCCGTTTACGTTTCGTTTCCGTTGGCTAATCGTTTACACTGATTTCCATATGACAGATTGAATCAGCTGATTCGTTACGCTACGGGGGCGTTACGGTTAAGTTTGCCTAACTGGGCCTTCTAGTATAGATGACGGCCGCCACAGTGGTCGTCTCTAGTATAGATGACGGCCACAGTGGTCGTCTCTAGTATAGATGACGGCCACAGTGGTCGTCTCTAGTATAGATGACGGCCACAGTGGTCGTCTCGAGTATAGATGACGGCCACAGTGGTCGTCTCGAGTATAGATGACGGCCACAGTGGTCGTCTCTAGTATAGATGACGGCCACAGTGGTCGTCTCTGGGAGAGGTCGGCGATTTTACATTGAAAAAATGGTCAGGACAAAATACCTGTTGCATCGTGTTATAGAATAATATTTGTTTAGTCAACTCAATAGTTGAATTGTATATATTTACAGCTGTCATTGCTGACGTTTTTAATGCAAGATCCGATGTCATTGCTGTAACAGATGTATATATCATTTAACATTTTTTTACTGCCCCAATGCTGCAATTTCGTCAGCGGCACTAAATAAATTATAGAGCGGACAATCAGCCATAGCATTCCACCCATTCATTCATTCACCACCCACAATCAAAACAAAAATATGTTCTATTGTCATGAGAAGAAATTAAATGAATGAAATCACATTTGGTTTTAGACAAATGGGCTGTTTTTCTTCCGGAAGGGAAATACGTAGATTACTGCAAGAGATTTAAAGTGGCAATAAATGTTTAAGGGGGAAGATTAGCCGCAGGTACTAATATTATTGTGCAGTGCATCAAAAATAGTTGGGGGATTTTTTACATACCGCAGTGAATTTTTGTGGAAATATTTATCATTAGAATTTCAGCAGGAAATTATTCTGCTGTAGTTGAACGAGGTTACTAATTTCATCGGAAAACATTATGGACCAAAAGTTGAACCGATGACTGGGACTAGATGTAAACAAGATACTATCAAAAAAATCAAGGTCAGGGTTTTAGATTAACAACAAAACTCTAACAAAAGAGTTTTCATTTCCAAGTACATGTTTTTGAAAACTTATAACCTAATATCTAAAATAGTTTTACTGAACAGCAGCAAATCAAAACAAGTTTGTTTTTTAATCAAATATTGAGATATTTTGATCACTTTAATACTTGATATGCCTTTCTGCCCTTTTTGACTGGGACTCAACCAACTTTCTAGCAGTTTGGGGTTTGATTTTCGCTCATTTCTCCTTCAAGCCATTTTTGAGATCAGCATTGTTCGAAAGCTGGTGATTGTGTATGTTTTGATCCAAGATTGCCCATACATTTTCAGTTACATTTAGATCCTGTGATCCGGCAATTCCAAATGATCGAGGATCGAACATTCCAAATGATACAAGATCTGTTAATCTTAGGGAACGGATGTTTTTTGAATTTGTCATTATAATTATTAACTAGAAACGCTACATCATCACGTTAATAGTCGTCATGGTGCACTATGTTGTTATGACTATTTGTTAGCTTCCCTCTTGTCTTGTCAATCGGATGTTTTTGGAATATAGTGTTCATCTGAGTTATTTTTATCTGCAGAAACTAGTTTATGATGAAAATATGAAATTTGAATGTTACATTTTACCAGATCCTCGGCTGGGAAATTAAAAATACCTTTTCTGAGTTATAAATTATAACTACATTTTATTTTGATACACATAATATGAAACATCTGCTCCTTAACTATAGTTTTCTCTGCACCACATAGAGTGAAATATAATCAATAATTATAAATTTTTAAAGATTAAAAGATTAAATAAATAGCATACATTTTAAGTCATGCCACATTTTGTGTCGACGATCTCACAACATATCCATTGCAGCCATATGGTTCTGCCCTACTAAATGCTCGCTCCAGTTTTATATGGCCCAAATTAAAGGTCAAAACAATCGACTATAAACTAGATCTAATAAATTTCCTATAAACTTTGTAGACACAATTCTCAACAAAATGTAAACATTTTGCTGTAGCGGCAGAAAAGTTCGTTTTTCGAAACAAACAAATCTTTAAAATCAAAACAAAAAATATTCGACAAGAACACTTACTTTTAAGCAAAATGCTCCACTGATGTAAACAATTTATTTCCAAGAGTTTATTAAGAATTTCTATAGAGTAACAGAAAAAAGCTGCCAACATTGCACTGAAAGAATAGATGAAAAATTTTTAAGTTTTAATTTAAATTTTTATTCTTCTTTCTTAGAAAAATTAGAAAATCCCTAAGCTTTCGGCTCTCAAACCGAGTCGGGTAAGTCATGCGGTGCAGAAATCATACGTCGACTTCTTCGGGAATATGACTTCATCGGTAGGATAGCCCGTAAGAAACCCTTTATTAGCAAGAAATATCATTAAATCTGCTTTTTGTTTACGAATAAGCATCATGGTTTTGGGGCCGCATGTCAGCAAATACATAGTGTTGGAAATTCGCAATTTATTGATACAACAATGGACAAAATATCTATGTACCTCAACGTATTTAAAAGTAATTTGGAGTTTAGAGCCAAGAAACTCGAAAGCGACCCAAAACAAAAGTCAGTCATTGTTCAATCTTGGCTCAGTTGAAATTGCCTCCACTCAATACACCACCGGCAATCACCGGATCTGAATGTAAATTATTAAAAATGTATGGGCGATCTTGGGTCAAAACATCCGCAATCACCAGATTTCGAACAAAGATGATCTCAAAAATGCCTTGGAGGAATGAGCGAAAATCAAACACCAAAATACTTGAAAGTTGGTTGAGTCCCTTTCAAAAAGGCTAAATGCAGTTATTTATCAAACAGAAGGACACGCAAGTTTTCAGAAACATATACTTATGCATACAATGAACTTAATAATTTTTTTCTTAGAATTTTGTAGTTAAACTGAAACCCTGAATTAGATTTTTTCTGATAACTTGTATTGTTTAGAAGTTACATTCACTTAAACTTCAGAGCAAATAATACGAGTATATATTTCAGTAATAATAAAATTATATTTTTTCTCAGCAGATTGAAATCCCTTTGGGAGGACAAAGCCGCCTGAAGCAAACTTACCGCTGCACACTGAAAAAATCCCTATTCGTACATTGTCCCGATAGGTCATGAATAAAATGATCCTATTCCGAAGAAAATCTATGCATAATTTAAAAATTTGTAGCTTATTTTGCAAGCCTACAATAATATAATATTCGGTTAAGCAGTGTAGAAGTTAAAATAACTTTGGTATTTCATTATTTATATATTTATGTATATGAATTACAATATAGAAAATTTATATTCTAATTTTATAGTCCGGCGACAGACCATAGTCTTCGGTGGGATAATTTGTTTTCAGATTTGCTATATTAGCTACAACTTTTTAAATTTTGTATCGATTTTCTTCGGAATGGAATCATTTCATTCAATTCATATAAAAATGTTTGTATTACGCTTTTATTTAAAAACTCTTAAAATGTTCTAACTTGCGTATAATAAAAACATAATGTGTGGTTCAACAACTCTGTTTTTGCGAATTTACTCTACATCCAGCGTTTATGATAATGAGCCAACTGCGTATGTGACGAATACAAGCAAGGCGGTGCATGAATAAAGCATCAAAAATCAAGAACGCTTCGCTGCAAAGTCAGTACCAACTGGGGATAATTTAAAGTATGTGCTGGGGATAAATAAAGGACACAAGCACGCTCCGAGGATGACTTTCTATTCTACTTCCACCCAATATATACAACAAGTTAAACAGCATTAATTTTAATTTTAAAAAATGTACGGGTTTTTCAACAAGAGGTGTTATTTTGAAGCACCCGGTATTTCGATAGCTGCCACTTTTGAAGCTTTTATTCTTTGACATTTGACAAGTAGAAACTACGCCATTACTAAAAATGGATCGATACACTATTCAACAACGCATTGAAATTATTAAAATTCCAAAATCATCGAAAAATAATCTTGACTGATGAGGCCCATTTTCACCTCGGTGGCTACGTCAACAAGCAAAATTGTCGCATGTGGGGCTCGGAAAACCCAAGAGTTATTGTTGAGAAGCCTCTGCATCCTCAACGTGTGACTTTTTGATGCGGTTTATGGCCCGGTGGGGTCATTGGACCTTACTTTCTTGAAAATGAGGTTGGATCAACAGTTACGTTGAATGGATTGCGCTATCGAGAGATGATTAATGATTTTATGGTCGGAGTTGGATGGTATTGATTTGGACAACGTTTACTTTCAAAAAGACGGCGCTACGTGCCACACAAGCAACGGAACCATTGCTCTGTTACGGGAAAAGTTTTCGGACCGTGTTATCTCTCGAATAGGTGATCACAATTGGCTACCGAGATCTTGTGATTTAACACCTTGCGACTTCTTCCTTTGGGGCCACGTGAAAGATAAGGTCTACGCCAACAGCCCAGAGTCGATTCAATACCTCAAAGATAGAATTTGGGGGCTATCGAGGACATAGGGCAGCCACATTGCGATTTGGTTATGGAAAATTTCATGTATATGGTCCTGTAAGCCTGGTCGTGGTGGCCATTTGACTGATGTTGTTTTTCATTATTAACGGCATACCTTCCTCCTTATTATGAAATAAACATCCGATCAGTTATTTAAAAAAATCACATTTTTCTTTGAATACCAAAATAACATCTCTTGTTGGAAAACCCTTTATATTTATTAATTTTATAAGTAAATAAAACTTTAACATTTATTTTTATTTTTTCACGTTTTATAAATCACAAACTACCTCCAGAAACAGACAATAACAAACCCAATGGACAATACAAAGGCATACAAAAAATCGTCAACCTTACGGCGATAATACACAACGCAACGCCGATCAAAAATTCGCCACCGTTTCGGTGATAATTAATGAACGAATCTGGGACGTTTTTTCATGCACGTTACGGTTATAAATTGCCCCCAAACGGTGTTGTTATCGTGAGAACTAGAGTCAATTTTGAAAAAACCCCACTTTAGGCTAAATACTGTATTAGCCTATACATACATGCAGTAAGTCATGAAAATGTTTTTACATCGCAAAAAAATGTACCTTCTGATATACATTTTTCGAAAATCAAAATTTTGTATTATTTATACAAATATTTTCTTCCGATATTTGTAAAAATATTAATTATTTTCTATCAATAAGTTAGCCAAAAAAACTCCGATCTGATTACATTTATGAAAAACTTTTTGATACTATTCTGCTGTCTAACTTTTCGTAAACATAATGCACTTTTAAAAATTCAAATAAAATAAAAATAAAGGGTAGATTTTTAACCTGAAAAAATTTGAATGTCAAAATACTTTCTTAACATACTGTATAAGTATATCCAAATCGACTGCCGCAGAAAACGTTGACCAGTGTAACTTGCGAAAAAATAAATATTCACAATCTTCTATTTTAGCGTCAATTTACTTACGAAAGTTATTGTAAAAAATGCTATGAAGTTAATTAACATACTTTTTTTGAATCTTTTTTTAATTTTTTACTTTAGCGAAAGAGGACACAAATTAAACACATCGAATGAGTGACCCAAGATCCTTTACGTTTGGTGGAAATCTGTTTCAGCACATTTAATGTCATTTCAACTACATATGTACTTATACATACATGTAGATCTGTCGTGCCGCCTGTCTGCCTGGAGCACGATAACTCTATAAAGGAATGATCGATTGACATCAAATTTAATATGTGGTTATAAATGTTCGCTGGCCACTCGAAAAAATGGTAGAAATGTCCCTTTTTGGTAACTCCTACAAAAATGTCTAATTTTGTGCCAAAAATTAATAGTTCATAACTCAAATACAAGCCGTAACCTTCATTCCAAAATAAGTCGCAATTCCTTTATAATGCAAATCGAAGGACCTTAAATTGTTTTGCACATAACTTTTAATAGGGTGGACGGATAAACACCAAAATTTGACTAAATGAATATAATTTGTAGTATTTAGAATTTGTAATTGTTATGCACCTAAACCCATGCTAGGTCGACTTAGCATAATTTGGAATGAAGATATTGAAGTAGACTCAAAGACATCAAATTTTAACAGAGCTTTGTTTTTATAGACTATACAGTTCAGTTAAATTGGCATAATTACCTAGACCATTTGAGTACTTCCGCATACATTTTATTAAAATAAGGATGAATTAGTACATATTATATTCTTATTATATTTGTTATGTTTAAAAGTTATTTGTAAATAAAAAATAGTAAAATAAACGTACAGTAGTAATTGATGCTCAGAATATGACCCAGGCGATCAAATTGTATTTTAAGCTCATTATAAAATTATGTGTTTTACTTAGAAAAAATATAAGTACATAATTTCATAAAAACGAATTGTGTTCCGGTAAGTATTCGATGCTGGAAAAATATAAATGTTCTAAAAAAGCGGAAAATATGAAAATTCAAAAGTTTCTCGAATTATTTATTGAGTTCTAGAAGAAAATATTATTTTTTAGATCACAAAGGCAACATCTACTATCCAGCAAAGTATGAAGAAAATTTAAAATGTATCGATTTTTGGTAAATTAGGAGTAATTACCTTAAAAAAAATTCGCAAAAAATCAAAGTTCACAATTTTAAAACCAGAAATATACCACTCGATTCTATTCGTCAAAAGAACTTGTTTGATATACATTTTGGCCCAAATAAGCAAAAAATTCAGAAATATTTCTTAAGAATGCAATATTTCTTAAAATAATGAGATCTCAAAAAAAAATAAATGTTCTATAGATCAATAGGTGACACTTTCATCCAGCAAAACATCAAGAAAATTTAAACTTTATTGATTTTTTAAAATTTTGGAAAGGAACCAAACATTTGCCTCGTGTGAGTTGAAATTTTAGAACGAGACATACGAGTATACCATAATTGCCGAAAGAAATATGGCCTTAGGCCCTTATTCATAAAAAATTAATGAAGGTTTGAAGAACGCTTTAACACTGCTAAAGCGTTCCTCAAACCTTCATTAACTTTTTATGAATAAGGCCCTTATTCATTAAAAGTTAAAGAAGGTTTGAGGAACGCTTTAGCAGTGTTAAAGCGTTCTTCAAACCTTCATTAAATTTTTATGAATAAGGGTCATAGCCTTTTACACATTTTGTGTTCCAACTTAACTGGAAACACTGGCAAGAATAATGGGGAAATGAAAATTTCTTAAAAATTCTATATTTTCGAAGAAAATATAAGTTTATGTTTAAGTTAGGTTTATTGAGTCTTTTCAATTAGATATACAGCTTTCAATAAATGATATAATATACAAAGATAACATAAAACTATAATGTTTTGTTTTAATAACCAATAATAATAACTCGGTGTCTTGCCTGTCCTTAAGGTAAACAATTCGTCCAATTTAACATACATATTGTTTTTCGTGTTTGCTCCCGACACTAAAAGTAACCTGAGAGTGTGTCTCAAATTAGTTGTACATACTAAATTCTAATTATAACCTAACATAAGGAACGCGAACGTCTATCATACAGATAAAGTAAACCTTTCCTTTATGGTGTAATTTGGGGTAGTTATATGTACTTACTGAACCTAAATAGTTTAAAAGTGGTGGGCCTTTACAAATTGTATTTAATACCAACCACCCCAAGCACGGTAAAAATAAGCCACAGCCTAAAAATATGCTTTGAAACATCCCGACATCGCCAACCATCATAAACAGTCTGGCAACACTGGCGTCGGTATGCAAAATGTCGACCAGACCTTGCCAGACTGAGGAAATCACTTGCATTTTTGAGTTTTCAAAAATAAATTAAATGCTCGAATTCGCATAAATGGCAGCTTAAACAAAAGCTCTAATCATCTACATTATCACTAGCATAAAAGTTTTTAATTTTATGCCTTGTAACAAAATCAAACCCATCATAACTTGTTAACTATATGTATTATAGCAAATATTTTAATGCAGACCTAAAGTTTCGAACTTTCGTTTCATATATCATAACGATACTCCAATTAGATTAGAATTTATGAGTAATTTTGTGTGAAATTCGTTAGTAAGCGTTAGGTTTCGTATGGTGTGTTGCGCTTAGCTAAACCACACTAGGCATTAAATAAGCCACTTGCGCTTAGCTAAGCCACACTTGGCATGAAATACAAGATAAAATTCACAGCATACTTTTAGGATATACATTTCGTTTAGTGCTCAAACAGCGTTTAGCTACGTCACAATTCATAGCATACTTTTAGGCGCCACATTTTCAACTTTGGACGAAAATTTAGTAAGCTTTTACTTTACTTGCAGAGATCATACTGAAAACTGTTATACTAGGCATAAAGTAGAGGCTTAGACCTTTCATCTAAGCTATCATTTATGGCAATACCAGCATTTTTCATTTTTTTTTAACTAAAAAATCCAAGTGATTTCCTCAGTCTGGCAAGGTTTGGTCAGCATTTGACATCATAGTTGACATACAGACGCCAGTGTTGCCAGATTGTTTATAATGGTTGGCGATTAGTGCCATTTCACAGCATACTTTTAGACTCTACGTTTTTCAAGCGGTTTTGGCCGTTATATTTACTTTATTTAAAAAGCTTGCAACATCTAAGGTAATTACACAATGATACTTTAAACGGAAGGTCCAAACGTCTACTCTATTCCTGAGGAAGAATGCAACTAATTTTACCATCTACATTTGCTACACCAACATTTAACACGTCGTTGGAGTGTACAAGGATGCTATTACTTCTGATTGACGGAACACCGTTTTAGGTAATTTCAAGTTGTTGGAGCTATATGTCAGTATGTTCCTCTCTCTACTGCACGCAGAAACTCTCTAGCTGTTCCAAAGACATACGGGCCTGTTCTGTAATCACGCGATTTGATATCACGGTGATTTCAAAACACCATCGATTTGAAAATCATTATTGGTGCTCGGCAATGATACGATTTATTGTTTAAAGTAAACAGCAATCAATTTAAACCAACTATACCAAATCCGGACGATTTTTGAACCCTCCAAGAGTGATTTTAAAATCGGTGATAATACTAAACCACCGTGATATCAAATCGCGTGATTTCAGAACAGGCCCGATAGTAGCCCTATTTTATGACAAACTTCAAATACGCATATATGTCTCCAAAAAATTTAACGTTTGACAATTATTTCGTGGGGAAACCCCTATTAATAATACTGACCACTTTAAAGAAAAATAAACATAAACAAAAATATTCATATACACACATATTTTAGATATATTTTTTGTTTAATTCTTAAATAGAAATCGGAAATATATATTTAAAAAAAACCTTAAAAAAATGTTATTCTAAAAGGATTTAGGTGGGATGCAATAGTATAAAAACGAGATTCGATAATACAAATGGTTCTATATGACACATGTGAGATAATGGAATGAATATATTTTGGGGAATGCTTAAAATATGCGAATTAAAAAACAACAATAAATTGAATGGCATTTAAAAGGAAAACATGGAATATATAAATAATTAATGATTATTATTAGTAAAACAGTCTGGGGAATGGGCGCAAAACGGAGAAGTCTAACAAAACAATTCGTTGTTACAACAATACACACTGAGGACGTCGCAATATGATTTAAAATACTACATATGATATGCGAACGAAGAAGCTCTACTTCATTTATTTCATTCATTGTTTTATTAGACCTTCATACATCGCGCACGTCCATACTCTCTCTCACTCTCTCAGACTGTATAACTATGCAAAAAAGGAATATATGTAGTAATAATAATAATAAATGTAACATTTGCTTAGAATGTAAAACCACCCTCGGGTGCCTTCGACTGAGCCGCATTAAACTCAAGCGCCCCATTAACCTCTTGGGGTGCCAATTCCGATTCGGCACCATCGCCATTGCTGAAGTAGGCATCTATGATGGCATAGGCCTTCTTGTAGACTTCTTCGTTTTCGTGCTGTTGTAAATTTTCCAATTTATCCAGGCCACCCATTTCCTCAACCATTAGACAGAGATTTTCGGTGCCACCCAATTTCTCAGCCAAGGCGAAGAGATTCGATAAACCTGTCAAGACCACCTTAATGGTGCGCGGATCCTTGGCGTCGAGTAAATCACAGAATGGTTTTAATATTTGATATTTCTCAATTAAATCGATTATCTGTTCGGGTGTGCCACTTGTTGTTGTGTTGGTAACAGCCCAGGAGGCTTCCTTTTGCGATTTGAAGTCGCCCTTTTCCAGCACTTTACGTATTTGAGCGAAAATATCTGTAAAGAAAACCAAAAAGAAAAAAATATTAATGGCTTTTAAAGACAAAGAATAAAGACAGACCGAGTAGAATAGAATACAACGACACTTTTAGCCAACGGAAATGAAGGTGTTCAAGGAGAGAAGTGAAAAACTAAAATTGAATTGTCTTCTCAATACAGGACAAGACAGTATGGCAATATATAAAAGCAATTCAAAGTTTAGATGTGAGTTTTCCCTTATCTGTCATGGGAGGAGTTGATTTCTACCAGCATAACAATCCAAAACAACAATTGCAAATAAACTTGTGTGTGTGTAATTATTGAAAATTAAAGGAATAGATAGAAATAGAAAAACAAGACACACTAAAAGTTCTAATTACGATTAAGCAGCAACGAGTTGTGGTTGAGTCAAAAGCAATTAAAATAATAAAGAACATTCAGCAAAGAAAAAACAAAAGGTCTATAAAAATAACAAAGAATATATGAAGGCGTTGAAACTGAAATTGGTTTCATTTTGATTTGTACAGATGTGTAATTATGTTGTTGGTTTTACCTGCTTGACATAAAAACGTGAATAAAAGAAGCTTAATTGTAGTTTGTGGGCTATAGTAATAAAAATGTATTTCTTGTTTTTCTTATTTATCGTTACGTAGTTATAAGATTGACGCCAAATTTAAAAAATACATTTTGTAAAGGTTGGATTATGTATCAGAGAGACCAAAAGCAACATTTTATTCACTGCGAATTGTAAATCAATGTATGTATTTAAATATTATTATGCAATTTCTATGTAATCCTACAAAAATCTTAAGTCTACAAACGCGATTTAGTGTGGTTATTGGTTTACACTTTTGAGCAATGTTTAATTTTGTATAATTTTAGATTTTGAGAAAGTTTGCATAATAAATTATAATAGGTTAGGTTAGGTTAAAGGACGCGTAGTACGCGTGCACCACTCCACTCGGAGACCTAAAGGGTCCATTGTGTAATTGGAGAAAACAGCAGAAAAAATTATAGATCGAAAAATGAGAGGGGGTGGAGGGGGACCCCAATAATAAATGAGATTGAAAAATGAGAGGGGGACCTCAATAATAAGTTGAGGGGACCTCAATAACTTGAGGGGGACCTCAATAATAAGTTGAGGGGGACCTCAATAATAAGTTGAGGGGGACCTCAATAATAAGTTGAGGGGGACCTCGATAATAAGTGAGAAGAGGGGAAAATATAAATGTTGAATTAAGAGAGGAGAGGATAGAGTGTAGAGAAGTTCCTGCAGTGGACAATGCCATTTAGGCAGATGGATGAGCCGTTGTCATCCCCAGCCACTACAGGCAGCTAATATAATTGACGATGCTGACGATTTTTTGCGATGACAGAGCTTCGAGTAGGGTGTCCAAAACCGGGACCGGTTAACCGGTTTTGCAACCCAAACCCGTAACCGGTTTCTTAAAAAATGTAATTTTCGGTTAACCGAGAAAGCCGGGTTTTTCATGTCGGTTAACCGGTTTTTTATTTATTGTCTAAAACAAAAATTAAAGTATTGACCTATTTTTTCTACTTGTTGTGGATACCATTTATACAAGATGCAACAAATAACAACGATGAGGTGGATAATTCTGACAGTTGTTCTGAATATTCTGAAAGTGAATATGAATTCACTGATCTTGAAAATGATTTTGGCTTTATTTCTGATATTCATGATGTAATAAATAACGTCAGGAAGTACAGCAAAGCATTCAATAAGTCGTCCATGAAGCACAGAACACTTCAAGCATATGTTCAAGAACGGAAAGACAAATAGCTTCGACTTTTTGCGATGTTAAATCCCGACAGAACAGCCAGATACCTCTGATTCGGTTTGATATATGTATAAGTTGTTATATTGATGAGTCAAATAATTTAATTTTGGATTTATCACACACAGAATCGAAAAACGAAAGGCAAGCAAAACTGTATGATGACTTTGCTTTCTTTGAAAATTTTAAGAAGAAAACGGAGAAGTAGAGTTGTGTAGTTCGTGAACGAACTAGTTCAAACGAACGGGTCACTTTACTGAACGGTACGAACTAGTTCACACAACTCGTTCATTTCAGCTCAGTAGTTCAACCCTGTCATTTCGTCCACTCTTCTCATTTCGTTCTCTCTTCTCAGTTGTTATGTGTTGTTTCCAATTATATTTCATCATGAATGTAGGATTTTTCCTATACAAACGCGTTGGTACCAATATTCAAATCATTCCATCGGCTGATTTGAACTGGTGATCTGAACGAAAGATCTGATTAAGTAAAGTGAGCTGGTGAGTTAAAGAGCTGAAGTGAGCTGGTGAACTAAATGAACGAACTAGTTCACTCAATTGAACTGAACTAAAAAGAGCGATCACTTAAAAGAACTAAAGTGCCCAACTCTACGGAGAAGCTGTATTACTTATACAATGCTTTAATGACTAGCGGACTAATATTGACTACATCAAGGTTTGTGAGCTTTTTCAACGTCAAGTTACATAAAAAATTAAAAGAAAAATTGTTTAAAAATAACCATTTAAATTGTATTCTATTTTTAAGATTGTTATTTTTAAGGTAATTTCAGAAATATAATACTTTCTATTTAAAGTAAACCAAAAAATTAAACCGGTAATAAACGAAATAATAATCTATTTTTGTTTACTAATTTTTACTACAAATGATTGTTAGTTGTTTTTTGTTTTACAATAAACATTTAATCACTTTCGTATATTATATAAAAACCGGCCTAAAAACCGGTTAACCGGTTTCGACAAAAAATACGGGTCTGTTCTGTAATCACGGCGATTTGATATCACCGTGATTTTAAAATCACCGGCGACATAAAATCACTTTTGGAGTTCGAAATCACCCGAACATATTTCGAATAATCTTTTTGGGAGGCTATGAGTAATAAACCGGGCGATTTCGAACCCCAAGAGTGACTGTAAGTCGCAGGTGATTTTGAAATCACCGTGATTTCAAATCACCTTGCTACAGAACAGACCCGATAATAACCGAAAACCGGGTTTTAAAAAAAGAAATATTTCGGTTAAACCGGAAACCGCTTTTTCGAAATAACCGGTTTTTTGGACACCCTAGCTTCGAGATCTTCGATTGTAAAGTCACCTAGGTAGCAATATCTTCTTCTAGAAAGAAAAGGACATTGGCAAAGAAGGTGCACGATCGTTTCAAGCTCCTCTTCGTCCGTACAGAGACGACAGTAGTCTTCTGTGTCCCGTCTAACAGTCTAACAGTGGCCTGTGAAAACGCCCACAAACAGGCGGTTCAGAAAGTCCCTTGTTCTGGTTTGTGACATACGAGGCCAGAGAGACCTAGCGATTTTACAGTCCGGTCTGGCTAGCCAATTCTGGTTAACTTGATCTCTGTAGAAGCGCTCTATCATGCCGAATAAATCACACATTGGTGGATACAGTGATGACACCGCACTTGTGGTTTCCATTGCTGACCCATTCCGAGCGAGCTCATCAGCCTTCTCGTTTCCGGTGATGTCACAGTGTCCTGGGACCCAGCAGAGCTTGACGTTAACTGTTAATTTTTGCATTTCTAATATGCAATCATTTACTACTACTTGGATTTAATGACGTTGGAGTTCAGTGCCTTCAGAGCAGCTTGACTATCAACATAGATTGTTATGTTTTCACCCTGCTTGGAAAAACCCTCATTGATTAAACGCAAGGTAACCAGGATGGCAAAAACCTCCGCCTGAAAGACACTGCAGGCGTCTGGCAATTTCTAAGATCTGCTAAAGCTAAGAGATTCACTAAAGATGCCAGCCCCCGTTCCCACTTCTGCATACATCGGACTCGAAAGATTGGGCGACCTTTTTCATGCCTTAGCTTTAATGAAAGTTATTGGTGAGGCATACAACAATACAAAAATTTGCCAAGACTTCGACTAAGAAATATTAAAATAAGTACTAATTCTTCCACATCCCTTAAGAACTTTCAATTTATCTGTTTGCTCTTATCGGGAAAGACCATATGCGCATTTTCAGTCTTAGTGGTTGTAGCGCCAAAGTTTTCCTTATTGTCTCTGTGTTTGACTTTTTTTCTTTCTTGGTCAGTTTTGTAATGCGTTTAGTATTTACATGACTCTTCTTCTCCTGTGTACAATTTGCTTGTTTAAGTCCTTTTTTTGATAATTTATATTTCTTTTTTTAATTTAAGTTTTAATGATTATTGTTTCTGTTATTTGAACTATATCGAATTTATGTGATGTAAATTTATATTTTTAGTTCGATTTTGTTTGCCAGGCATATATGTATATATGTTTTATGTATATCTATATATGTATATTTGTCTTGGCTTATTTTTGAGAGTAGTCTTCAATTCAATTTCAATTCCATTTATTCAATTCAGTCAGTTTAGTTTAAATGTTTATTTATAGGTTTATTCAGTGCTAAAAAGATTTGTTGTTAATTTTTTTTTGTCAATATTTTGTTTATTTAAATTATAAATTTTTATCCGAATTTTTTAAATATTTGAGTAGTTTCAATTCCTCCTTATTTATAGATAGTTTTATTTTTTATGTCTAAATGTTGTAGCCTATTTAACCATATATGGCCATAAGGCTTGGTTATATTTTTGAATTAAATAAAATAAAAAAAATAAAATGATATCCATTTCAAAGACAAATAGAATAAGAAGACATTCCTTCCGGACGCGAACATTGCTTGAACTTTTTTGCACTTAGCGATTAATATTATTTTTTTTAATGGTGACAATTACAAAAAAATTGGTCTGAAAATCCGGGAAAACCTCACTCGTTGGAATCAAATTCCTATTCGTTCGTACTGATACTTGCTCCCGATTGCTTTAGTATTAGCTTAGTATCGTATACTATACACAAATTAGCAAATATCTATGACAGAATCATATTGGTAAAAGTTCTGGACAGTGGAGATTAAATCAAATCTTTCTATGGCAACAGTGAAAAAAATACACGGACTTGACAGTATAGGTTCGATTCTACTACCACAGGTTAGTATAACTCTATACTCGGTTTGGCGAAATTGGCGACTAATTTGTTTAAGGGCCTCCAAAATTTCCAGCCCTTTGTCCAACATTTAATTCAGACTTGGTGATACCACTTAACTATATTTGGCAATAATGTAGCTAAGAATATGCTGAACAATGTTTATTAACATTTTATGCGAAATATATTTTGTTTTCCGTCCTTTTTTTGAACTTTATGCGAAACACAATTATTATTCCGGTACTTTTTTTTGAAAAAGTGAAAGAAAACATTTTTTTCACTTTTTTCAGCATAACTTTGTTTACAAAGTTAATGTTTTAATTGTAGCCAACGTAAATCTGAACAACTTTTGTGAACATATCAATACAATCTGAAAGTGCCTAGATACCCTAAATAGCTCAAAATACAACATTGTACCTCAAAAATGTTAGTATTTCACTATTGTGTAAAAAAATACATATATCTTTTGGTGTAGGGTATGTGCAGCAACTTTATAGAAAATATTAAAGCCAATATTTTTGTGGAACATATTAACCCTCTAGTCCCCCACATAACTGTAATTTTTGGCCCTATTTTAAAAAATCGTAAAAAACACCCCTTAAAATGGGGAGGACGGGGATGAAATGTTCTACAAAAATGTTGGCCATAAAATATTACTATATGTGCCAGAACAGACCAAAGCTCAAAACTTAAAACTACGTTGGCTACAATTTTGCCAAACATTTTTAGTAAAAATTACGAGTTCCTGAAAATTATGCTGAAAAAAAATATTTTTATTTATTTTTCAAAAACAAGGACGGAAAACAAAATATTTTTCGCATAAAATGTTAAGAAACTTTGATTAGCATATTCTTAGCTACATTATTGCCAAATATATTTAAGCGGTATAACAAAGTCTGAATTAGTTGTTGAACAAAAGCTGATGACACCTTTTCCGAGGGGCCCACTGATTTTCAGAAACTTTGGAGGCCCATAAACAAAATTGGTCACCACTTTGGTAGTAGAATCGAACCTATGCTGTCAAGTCCGTGTATTTTTCACTGTTGCACAGTGTAATAGAAACGGGAAGGACCATTTTGACCATTTTCACTCCCAAGATACCACCTATATATACTTTATGGGGACTCTGATCAATATGGCGATGTGTTACAAACTGAGTGGTAAAACAAGTAAGAAAGTTCAGTCCGGTAAACCGACTTACGAGTCCCCTCACCTTCAGTCCCAAAAAATATTCGTAACTTTATTTATTATTTTTAATTAATTATTATCAATTTAAATTGCATTTAATACCTTTAAAGTATTCACTGGTAGTGCCAACGGCGCCCATTTTTCACTGGACTGTAGGTACTTTAGAAGCATTACACTGTACAAAATTTCAAGTATCTGTATTCACTGGTGTTAATGTTATAAACTCTTAACTTTTCGTGCAAAATGGTCCATTTGTGTGGGGGTATCAAAGGGGCGTGCCACTTATCCTTAGATTTTTTCAAATATGCATTGTTTTCTCCATTAGGATTCTGCTTTCAAAAATTTGAAACAATTTTTTGAGATTTTAATTTATTTTTTTTAATTTTCTTCGTGCAAAAATCAATATTTTTCTTTTTGTTGTACCGGCGCTTACTAAACTTCTGTTTATAAGTGAAAGTGATAGGTTGTGGCATCTCCAACACAAACTTTAAAAGTCAGTACATTCTAATAGGCTAATTAATAAAACATTTTAACTAAAATTCTATTTAAAACAAAATAAAACGTTTTACTTGTTATTAAAACAACCATCACAATTGCAAACAATACTAGGTAAAGTGAAAAAACAGCAAAAAAAATTAATTTGCAAACTTACCCGCATCGATAACAGCTTGAATTTGCTTTTGATTTCCAGCTGTTATGTTACTGATAGTCCAGGCGGCTTCTTTTACAATGTTATTTTTGGGATGTTGCAATAAAAGACCCAACTTAGGTAAACCGCCAGCAGCAATTACAGCATCAGTCTAAAAAAGACGCAGGAGAAAAAAAAGAAAAAAATATCAACAAGGAAACGGAAATAAAAACTAGAAAATTAAAAAAGATAAGAATAAAAGAATATAACAACGATGACGTTGGCTATGACGATGTCGACGACTACTGACTGCTGTAAAAAAGGAAGGAAGGCAGGAAAACGAAAACCATTTCCATAAAATTTTCATTTCTATTTACTATTTGCGTAATAAAATTAAGAAAAAACTAAATGCCGAGAAAGGGACAAGAATATAAATGACAAGACAAGGAGCCAGCCACCAAGCAACCAAGCAGGCTGCGGCGGGGGCACAGCTGTTAAGAAAAACGCAGATGGAGTAAAAAATTGCCAGAGTAATTTAAACAAATTGAAGTGGCTAAAAGACGTTCGTTCATTGCATGCTGCAAATGTAAAACAAGCACTCCCTCCCTCTGCTTTGTAGGATCTTTACAGTTTTAAACCGACGAAGAAGAAAGGTACCAAACGCACAAAGAATTTCATTAGCATTTGGAAATTTATGCCAAAACCTGTTAAGGTGACAATGAAGAGGCTGGCTGACTTGACTGCCGGCCAAGAACAGCAAGAAAGAAAGATGCAAATAACTATTTCCACCTGGATTACATTCCTACAAATCGTTATCACACCTTTCAACAAATTTTATTTTTTCCTTTTTGCAACAACACTCAGTTCTCAAGAAATGAATAAAGGGAAAAATTCATGACATCTTTAACAATGTTAAAGAAAGTGCGCAAAACCAAATGTTGATTTAAAAGATGGAAAACTAGCAAAAGAATGATAACAAGAGCATATATTGAAGGAAGAAATGGTAAAGGAAAATTTCCAATTTCTTAAATTCTTAGAAACTGCAGTATGAAAGGGGGTCGACATTCGCCTGCCACCTCCTGGGGTGGACAGCAAACCAAAAAAATGACGACATCGTTATTTCGAATTTCGCCAAGAAGTCAATACATCGAGAGCTTTTCATATATTAACGTTGTCATCTTTTTTCTGTGCAACCCTTTTACTCATTCTTCAGCCCTTCTTCTCATTCTCCCTTCTTAAGCCTAATTATTCATGCAGACATTGTTGATGTTGCTTTTTTTTCCAAATTGTGTGCATATTGTTTAAAAACATGACGATGAGGCTGATTTTTCAGATCCATTTTCTCAGACGTTTCCCCATTTTTTTCGTTTTGAAAACAAATACCCACTTCATTTACTATTACCACTTTTACTGTTCGCGGTGTTAAGCGATGCAAAAGGGAGGCCCAACCAACAAAGAAATTGCCTGTCACTTTGCCAAGCCCAAACAAACAAGACCCAAACACCCCAGAAGGAATGAAGGAGCAAACGAACGCCAAGCCGCCATTAATTTGCAATGCAAATTTCTGTCGTTTTTTTTTTTCATTTTGTAGTCTTTGCAACGAGGAACGCAGCCCGGCCAAGAACTATTGCCGTGTTCGTGCCACACACTCCAACACAGAGGGAGAGAGCAACAAACACATGCCACACGTATTTTGCGCCGGCATTAAAGTAAGTGTTAATGCACTAAGTGCGCTGATGCTGTTTTTGGTGTTACTTTCCTTTGCCTTTTTGCTCTATACGAGGGTAACAATGAGAGTGGAGGGCACACAATCAGGGACCGCATTCCAGATTATAATAACGAAAATTGGAAATTATATAAAATACAAAGTCAAATAAGTAGAGCCCGAACGAATCATTGGCTTCGGCTACGGATTCGGCCGAAACGTGATATTCGGCCAATATTCGGCATTCGACCACAAAATCAGCCGAATTTGGCCGAAGGCCGAATTATTTTTCAAAAAGTGCAAAAAAATAGATTTATATGACATTTTAAAGAAAAGTGTACAGAAGTGAACAATACTACAACAAGTAAGAAATTTCAGTCGGGTAAACCGACTTATAAATCCCCCTCACCTTGAGTCCCAAAAAATTATTAGTAAATTTATTTATTTTTTTGTTTTAATTAAATTATTAATTTAAATTGCATTTAATAACTTTAAAGTTTGTACTGGTATTAAAGTTACAAAAGTTTGGTACAAAATGGTCCATTTGTGTGGGAGGTACCAAAAAGGGCGTCCCAATAACGGTCACTTTTCTCTGAACTCTAGGTACTATAAAATCATTACACTGCACAAAATTTCAAGTATTTAAATGCACCGGTATTAAAGTTATAAGCTCTTAAGTATTGGTGTAAAATGGTCCATTTGTGTAGGAGGTACCAAAAGATGCGTGCCAATAACGGCCACTTTTCTCTAGACTCTAGGTACTAGAAGAGCATTGCACTGTACGAAATTTCAAGTATTTGTATGCACTGGTATTAAAGTAAAATCTATTAACTTTTGGTACAAAAATGTCCATTTGTGTGGGAGGTACCAAAAGAGCCGTGCCAAGAACGCCCATTTTGCCTATAAAAGCATTACACTGTACAAAATATCAACTATTTATATGCACTGGTATTAAAGTTATAAGCTGGTAACTTTTGGTACAAAATGGTCCATTTGTGTGGCAGGTACCAAAAGGAGCGTGACAATAATGCCCATTTTCACTGTATCATAGGTACTATTAAACAATTACACTGTACAAAATTCCAAGTCTTTGTGTGCACTTGTAATAAAGTTATAAGCTTTTAATTTTTGGTTCAAAATTGTCCATTTGTGTGGGAGGTACCAAAAGGGGCGTGACAATTTCGGCCATTTTTCTCGAGGTAATAGTGACTAATAAAGTAATATTATTTGTAGAATTTCAGAGGATTCAAATAGGAAGTATAGAAGTTATTAAATAATCCATAATTCACTCAATATTAACCCTTTGTGGAGGAGGTACTAGAAGGAGTGGACCAATATGGTCCATCTTCGAACTTAGCCGGAGATAGAAAAAAATATTACCACATACCAAATTTGAAGTCAATCGGCTACTCCTTCCGAGAATTATCGTGCGCACCAGCCAGCAGACGGACGGACATTTCTCATTCGACTTAAAATTACCCAAAACGAATATCCGCCGAACATACTTACGGTCTTAGATCACTCCTTCAATGTGTTACACTTTTGGCCCGTAGCAAATGATATACATATACCCTCGTATCACTTAAGTGAGGGTATAATTAAAACAACATAGCGAATATTAATGGAGTATATCTTTGACATTACTTTGACTCAGCAGTGCAGGAGATGTAACCAGACAAAGCAGAAAGTGAAATGAATTGTTAAAGAAATTCAAAACAACTTTTTCAAATATTCATTGTATTCTTCGTTGGGAAGCAGCTTTCAAAAAAAATGGAACAAACAATTTTTTGCGATTTTTTCTATTTTCGGGTCTGTTCTGTAATCACGGCGATTTGATATCACGGTGATTTTAAAATCACCGTCGACTTAACATCACTTTTGGAGTTCGAAATCACCCGAACATATTTCGAACAATCTTTTTTTGGAGGCTATGAATAATAAACCGGGCGATTTCGAACTCCAACAGCGATTGTAAGTCGCCGGTGATTTTAAAATCACCGTGATTTCAGATCACCTTGCTACAGAACAGACCCGTTTCTATGGTTTTTTCGTGCCCAAAAAAAAGTTTTTTCCAAATTCCACACGGAATTTGTTCCCTGTTCCCTAAATTGCACATTGAAAAGGGAACAAATTCCGCGTGGAATTTTATTCCCGATAAGGGAATAGTCATAACACCATAACGACTATTAAAAGAAATGCAGCGCTTCTAGTGGAGAATAGAAACAGTAATATGTTAATTAACAACCGGACAGCATTGAGTAGATGAAACAACATAAGGTTCTCGCGAAATTCGGATATATGCCGGAACGAAGTCTGTAATAGAAATAAACTTAAGGATTATCAACTCAGCGTCTCCAAGCTCTCCAATGAAATTTGGGCCAACATATATGTTCTCCTTTTTGGTGTTAGAAACAATTGCACACATAATACCCTGACCATAGTGTGATGTATGGTATACAAATTATTCACATTTTTTGCTAATATTTTAGTGGGTTCACTATATTCTTTACATTACATTAAATTTCTTTTTGTCATCTAAAATCCAAATTGCCGCAACCCACATTTTTATATACATTTAGGTTTTATATTACTTTAGTAAACCAAACATTGCATACTTCCCCTCAAATTAAATACTACAATGAAGAATGTATGGGATGTAGAAGGACAAAAGGAAAAGCGGAGCCGAATATTAAATACTCTCCACTAGTTTCATAAATTGATAACATCTGTGGGCTAATATTTAGAATATTCTTTTATAAAAGAAAATAATTTCTCCTAATATTAATAACCCCGTTACATGGAATTTGTATACATTTTTTGAGAATTGACCAAAAACTTCAAAGAGTATAGTTGCAATTCGCAGAATCAAAATAAGAAATTTAGTTATGGTTTCACGTTTTTGAGATATGTGAAGGAACTTTGAAAATATTGAATTTAAACAATATGAACTGTTTATTATAAAAGTGGCGTAAACGCCATTCTGTTTTACTCGATTCAACCTTAGAAAAAAGGGGGTTAAAAAAACTTGAACTCGAAAATGTTCACTTATAATATATCTATTATTCATATATCCTTTTAACGATACTACTCTTGGTTCAAAAACAGAATAGAGTTTACGCCACTTTCAAAATAAACAGTTCATATATGAAAATATACTAAGTCACAGCTACTCATTGCTTTGCAGATTCTTAAAAGTGCTATAGTGCTATAATTTTTAGGAATATATCCCTCATTCGCAATAATTTGTACGAGTTTCTTCGCCACTGTATCTTTAAATGGTATTCTAAGTGTAACGACAAAGTTAATATCCTCCCATCCATTGCAGAACATTGAAAATACAAATAAGACACGAAATGATGAGAAAAAATGTTTCTATGATGAAAATATGCAAAATAGTCGAAAGGTGTCGTGCCGCCAGTCACATCGTTCATTCTGACAATTAAGCCGATATATTTTTATATTGAAATGTATACATAAAATCTAGCTAATAACTTGTAAAATGAACTGCAGAATTGAACTGAAAGCTTATTGTAAGTCAGTAACAATTAGTAAGCTTGTGCAGAATATATACAATAAGCTTTGCTACAGGAAACGAAAAGATACTCTACTACTTTTATTAATATTCTCAGATTTTTGCATTGCAAATGTATGCAATTTTTTGAAATGAAGACAAGCTGACGTTCGGTTGAATGACTACTAGGAGGACAAGAGAGCAGTCATTTAGTCTAGGAACTGCCAAGTCTTAACAGAAGGATGGTGATACAAATAAATTGATATGCCTACGTTGCAATATTGCTTTATTACGAAAGTTAAATAAAGTACATAATATAGTTGAGAGATGAAACAGATAGTTATTCCTTTTGAAATTTCCCCCAAACCACAAACACTTTTCATTAATTAGAACTCTTTTAAAGGGATGTGATTTTTTCGCTGTGGTTTTCCTATCTCAAAGTATTATGAATTTAATTTCCGCTATTCGTTGTCTTTAGTTTCACACAGGATAACGAATTTGTGTGAGCATTCGACGACAACGCGAAAAGAACATCAAAAAAGAAAAACGATCAAGATGACGACGAGAACGACAAAGTATTAAAATAAAGCAAAACTTTGTTAAAAGTGAAACTATGCAAAATTTATGTGATTTCAAAATTCAATATACGTTTGTGTGCGCGCATATAAGTCTTGTTTGTGAGTAAATTCATAAGAAGGAAGTTTTCTAATAAAGGCTGTTTGCGGGGGTGGATGTGTGCTGTGTCATATAAGTTCTTAAGAATTCAGATTAAAGAGACAACGACACAACACTGAACAAGTTTTCTGAAAGAGAAGAACTTTTGAATATGTAGGGCCAAGTATTTTCAATATTAAAAGAAAACTTTTAGTAAAATGTGCACACACATACAGTGCACCTCAAAAGTCAGGTCATATCGGAAATAGTGGAAGAAAAGGAGTTCAATATCTTAAACTACCCAAATTATGATTGTAATGCAGTAAAAGCATAATAAATAAATTTTGTCAATCAATTTTTCTTATTAATTTGATAGACATATGTGGAAGGCAGAGTGTAGAGAATGCAACTCAGGAAACAACAATAAAAATAATTATTTGCATATCCTTATCTTCCAAGAAAGAGGGGTTTACCAAAATATAATATGTTTTCTTCACTCACCTGTTGATCGGTGCCAGTAACAATATTACCAACACTACGCAGAGCCGGCACAATAATGGCAGGTTCATCTGTGCCCAAGAGGGCCACCAGACGTGGCACAGCACCCGTGTCAACAACTGCTTGGATTTTGTTATTCTCATCATCGGTAACGTACGACAATGCCCAACAGGCATCGGCCAACACCTGTATATCTGTGCCACACAATAAATGCGAGAGAACGGGCAACAAACGTTTAATTTCCTCAAATGGTGGCGATGGATTTTTGTTGCGACAAAGATTCGACATTAACCAAACATTGTTGCGCAAAAATGAGACGGGTATATCTTTGCGTAGATCAACCATACTTAGGACACCATCAATGCATTTATTTTGTATGACAATGTCACGGGCAGCAGCACCATCACCGGCAATATTGCCCAAAGCCCAGACCGCCTGTTCGGCCAAATTAATATTGTCCGATTGCAACAAAGCAATAAAATGTGGGACGGCATTGTTTTCGATGACACAACGTGTTTGATCTGATGTACCGGAGGCAATATTCGTAAGAGCCCAAGCGGCTTCGAATTGCAAAAGGGGGCTGGAAGTGGTGAAGAAAGCAGAAAAATAGGGATTGGTGGGTTAAAAAAAGTTAGTTAATTAATTTATTATATACAAAGGTTAATTAATTTATATAAATAGATATTCTTTTGATAGTCGCACCTACTCGTATTACGGAATAAATGTTATATTATAATTTGCCGAAGGGGTATCGCAAATATATACATAACGTTGGAAAGAACACTTCTTTTTATAACGATGACATTTCCATGTAGGTCATTTGAAGTCAAAAGTACTCTCTAAATTAATTTTTATTAGTAATATATTATTATTTGTTGTAAACTTCCATTTTCATTTCAGCTCTGGTCAGAGCTAACCAATAAAAAACAAGTAAACGCGTTAAGTTCGGCCATGCCGAATCTTATATACCCTCCACCATGGATAGCATGTGACCTCACAAAATAACTCAAACCTAAAGAAAATAACACCGAAAAACAAAAAAATATAGTAGATGAGAACAGTAGGAAACATATACAGGGTCTCCCATATTCGACGGACCCATCTGGCAACGTCATAACTTTTGACAGAGATGTCAGATCGCTTAATGACATACCGCGTTTGAAGCGTCAGTCCAAGCAGATTTTTACCATGGAACAATACACGCCACGCGAGCGCTCTGAAATAGTTGAAATTTACATTCAACAGAAGAAGTCAAGTCAACGTGCTTTTAAAATATTAAAAAATGTGAGAAGTGCGCCTTCTAAGAACACCATTAAGCGTTTATACGAAAAATTTTCGACTGGTGAGGCTCTTTCTAATCCGAAGAGGCCAAATAAAAGTCGACCAAGGCGATCGGCCGAGAATATCGCTGCCGTACGAGCCAGTGTTGAGAGGTCCCCAAGAACATCCCAAAAACGCCCTTCTCAGCAGTTGGGCATGGCTCGGTCCACTTTAATTTAATTTTTATTTACAACGGATTATTCGCGTTGATTTGCATTTGTTCCCGTACAAAATTCAATTGACGCAAAGATTGTTGCCTGCGGACAAGCCTCGTCGATTGGAATGGGCCCAACGAGTCCGTGGGTCCGTCGAATATGGGCAACCCTGTAGTAGATGAGAACAGTAGGAATCACAGCAAGTTAGATGCTATATATGGGGGCTATATCGAAACATTGACCAATATGGCCCTTTTGCAATCCCAAACAACCTGCAACTATAAGAAATATTTATACCAAATTTGATCAACCTAGCTCTATTATTGCGGACTGTAGCGTGATTACCACAGACGGACGGAGGGACGGATGGACAGACGGACATGGCTAAATCGTCTTAGAATTTTACGACGATTAAGAATATATATACTTTATGGGGTATCAGATCAATATTTAGAGGTGTTACAAACGGAGTGAAAAAATGAATATACCCCCCATCCTATGGTGGAGGGTATACAAATTAAAAAGCTCCAAATGCAGGATAACCGCAGTGCGAAAAATCTTATTTTTTTTATATAGCAAACATTTTTTTAAGTTTTTAATGCTGTGTTCTGCTTTAGCGTAAACTGCGCCATTTATTGGGCTGTGTACTTCATTAGATTTTTAAAAGAATTTCAGTACAGACAGCTTCGATGGCAACTATAATTTGTTTTCCAGCCTTCCTCATCAAAAAGAAAATTAAAACAAAATAGCAAATATTGAAAATTTCAATGTTAGGTGGTAATGTTGGGAAATCAATCGAGAAATGTTCAAAGCTTCATTAAAACTCAATAAAATGTTAATGGAGTACATATATATTAGTTATTCCTATCACTCAAAAGTGCAAGAGAGGTAACCAGAAAGTGAAATTAATTTAAAATAACTTTTTCCATCGCGTTATTCCACATCGCATTCATAGTGGAATAAACTTTACAGCACAGTTTTTATGTATAATTTTTTGATTTAAATAAGACCAATAACCTACTCAAATTAACTTTTTTGAGTTCTGATGTTGCGGTGAATATCTTTCGTTTATTTCCCCACACTCATGTTCCTCGGTGGGATATTGGATTGATTTGCGAATACAGACGTTGAAATCTTCAAAACTCTAGTAAATTCACTATTTATTGACTGAAAGGAATAACAAAGTCCCCAGATATGCACCATTGATCTTTTCATGAGTTTTAATGATGCTGTGAACACTTGTAGTGGATTTTTAACATTACCATGCAATTATTTGTATCCCTTGATGGGATAATTGACTGGTTTGGGATTACAGACATCGACATTCTTATAAATCAATATACATACATCCATACATATTATTCTACTTAATTTTTTGAAAAGACAAGCTCAATAAAGCTATAATGAATAGGGATAGATAAGTACAAAGAAATATAATTGCACTTAAAGCAGTCTGTACATGATTATGAATAAAAACGTTATTATGATTGTTCCAAGTAATAAAGTCCAATTACGAGAATTCTACGCAGTTTTCACAAAAGATAAATACGAGTATGTACATAAAACATTGAAACAATAAAAACAAAGTATGGAAAGACTGAAGTGCGAAGGGCCGACTGTATAATACCTTCCACCATTAATTGCTAGGTAATGTACAGGGAAATACGTAGGGCTATATCAAACCATTATTTCTAGGAATTTTTGCAGTTTAAATAGAGTACACTCACAAAAGGGTTAATATATAGTGAATATGTAGGTAATAATAGTATGTCGCTATCCCTTTTAATTAATTTAATTTTAATTTTATTATTTTCAATATAAACCGAGGCAATTGGCCGTGTATGGTTACAAATTACTTCTTAATGTGAAATACATACAATATTATGATTAAATTATCTTATATGACTAATTATTCAATAATGCTTTAAAATTTTTCTGATTTCAAAATTACAAACAGTATAAAAATCTTAGGGATAGACAAACCTAACATATTCAATTATGCAAGAAAAGGACTTATAAAGAAACGGTGAAAGGAAAGGAATATGAACTAGAATAGAAATAATAATAAGAATATGAATAGAAACTACTCTCAAAGTCGATGAAACAGAATTATTTTTGAACGATCGATACATTTATAATGAATTAACAGACAAGAAAAAAAACTTGTTACGAGTTTCATTTTTCACAGAAACTGCAAAGGTGGTGAAAATGATCTATAGGGCGACACAAAATTAAAAAAAAAACTTATTTGACTACATTTTTCACAATTAGTGAGAAAAAAAAAGAAATTGTTAAAGAACTTTTAATCTTTTATATATAAAATCCTTTATACGTTTGTTAGAAACGCATGATCTCTGAAACCTTAAAAGCGAATCGGCTAAAATCGGTTTTAGAATTATTTTAACCGCGATAAATGGCCGAGCGGTCAAGATATTAGCAAAATATGCATTTGCAGGGCGATTTGACTGAAATTCAAAATGTATGTATGGTTTGTCCTAATAATTGTATGGTTCTAACCGATACATGGCGCTGTAGTGGACTTACGTCCAATATACATTTTTATGGTGATTTTTTCCTGAAACTCTGAATGTATTCATTTTTAATGAAATTTAAATGAATGACTAACTAAGACATCACAAACAGAACGGGCAGGGCAACGTCTGCTGGGGTCAGCTAGTGTAAATAAATTATTTACAAAAATAAATTGCAAACAATCTGTTTGACACAATTTTTGAAATGATTATCTGAGGATTTCTAGCAGACATACCTAATTTTAAGAATTCGAGCAAAAATTTAGATGTTTGGGTCTTATACACCTTGTAAAAAAAGACATAAATTTCTAATCTCTATAACATTGGCAAACGTGCAACCCAAAAATCTAATAACATAAGCCGACACATGCTGATGTATTTTAATAGAATAAATATATTGCATTCAGGGCTGTGGAGTCAGAGTCTGGGAAAAATAATTTCCAAAAATTGCGGTATATTAAAACAGAGGCAGTGATTGATGAACATTTTATCTTGATTCCATGTTGAAAGAATTTGTGTAACAGTTTCAACTTGCAAGTCAAGCGTCAATAAATAAATAAATAATAAAATTTTAGTTAATTACTAGTATTGAATACCTCCTTTTTTGTGTTTTTAACAAAGCTACATCTTCAATTCACTAACAGTAGTAGAAAAATAATTTCAAAAATTTATGTTATGTTATTTAATTTCCGGAGTCGGAGCTGGAGTCGGAGTCGATTTTAAAATTCGACTCCGGGAGTCGGAGTCGAGTAGTTTTGGCTCGACTCCACAGCCTTGATTGCATTACCCGATAGAAAACAATTATAAGTTTCTTTAAAATTAGGCCTGAAGTACCTGAGTCGACCTCCCAAACAATAAAGAAAAATTGACATAATTACTGCATGGACAACTCTAATTTTAATGTGCAATGGAATAAAAAGCTCAAAATTATATAACTTACGCAAAATAAAGTTAACTTTTGAAACAACTGAATTGACATGAAGAGAAAAAGACAATTTATTATCAATAGTCAGGCCAAGACATTGGATGCTATCAACGAAGTTTATTCGTTTATCGTATAGATTAATCGAAATATCGTTACCATTACAGTTTGGAAATAGCATTGCATTAGTTTTTTCAACATTAACTGATAGAGAATTACATGTCAACCAACTACATAAATTAGACAAAGTAAATTCTATATATTATAAATAGCCCACATTACCCTTAAAAGGCATATGCAAATGGTAAACAATTAACTCTTTCAATAACTTAGAAAAATGGGCGAGTATACCACCACCCATTTTCACTAGGGACGATTTAATGCAATGTAAAGTATAAAAGCTTAAATTTTCAGCATGATCGGTTAAAAATGCGTCCCATAGAGCGTCAAGAAGTCTATTCGAAAGGAATCTTTATATGGGGGATATATCAAAACCTGCACCTATGTTTCCAATTTTTACTAGGGACGATTAAGTGTAATATAGAAAACAAATGTTTAAATTTCAGCCAGATTAATTGAAAAATGTTTTCCCTAGAACAGGGCTTCTCACTAAGTTTTGCATAATGGTAAACACCAAGTTCTTGAAGGCTCTATACACACTCAGATAAGGAAAAAAAATTTTAAATGGTGTCTTTAACCATTTGACATTTTTACTAACACCTATCGGAAAATGTATCAAAGAAGATGTATTCAATTTTGAGTGAAAATTAAATTAACGTACAATTCTGACTTGGGCATTTGACGAGTCTATTGGAGCAAAAAATTATTATATGTTGTACAAGGAACTTTACAGAAGGTAGTTGGCTCCCCAGAACGACTTAGAACATCAATAACCGATGGAAACGTTGAAGCAGTGAATACAGTGCAGAATTTTCGTATGTATTTTGGAGAAGCTGCGGTTTGCTCATTTCAAGCATTTTTTCAAAAGTTTTGACATGAAACTTGTAGCAACTAAGTCCGTTTTGAAATAGCTAAGATTTTACCCAAACGGCTGTCGGACTGCCTCGTATGACTTATGCAAATGAAAGAGAGATTTGCCACGATTGAGGTGATGAAGATCATATTGCTGGATACCTCAAGGCCATACCAAAATCGCATGCCACAAGTGCTTCCAGGATTAGAAAAGGCGCTTGTATGTGAGCTTTGTATTTATTTGTGTGGGATTACTTCGATAGGGGTAAAATTCATGAATAAATAATAAATATTTCGTCATGTAATCGGCATGATTATTTTTTTCCATGAAAAATTTAATTAGCATAGTTTTCATCTAGACGTCACGGCTGCCTGATATGCCGCTACGGCCCCCAAATGAATGCCTCTGTACATATTTTCGTAAAATCGCTTCTTAATTGCAACATGAGCTTGATCACAAGACAGACGGAAATGGCTAAATCGGCTCACAAATTTATTCTACGCCGATCAGGATATAAAATATGTGTTCTTTCTGTTTAGGCGTTACAAACAAATGCACAAAATCATAATACCCTGTGTGTGTGGTATGGATTATAAAGAAAAGGTCTGGGACTGAACGATTAGTCCACAAAATAATAGATCAAATCCTTGATCGGACTTGATGACATCAATTTTTAACTTTTTTGTATTACTTCATACAATTTCTTAAAAAGGGACCAAACTGACTTCTAAAAATGAGGATTAACAATACCAACACCGCAACATCGACAATTTTTACTGATATTTACAGAAAAAATAGTTTTCCGGTATTTTCTACATCCACATCGGAGAAAAATTTCGAAAAAAATCGTGCACTGTTGTCAATTATGACTCACTGAAAACATTTCCAAGCGAGGGATTGTTGTACTCATCGAGGACTATAATTTGGTAGAAGAACTATTCTGTTACAGAGTGTAATTAATTACAAGTTGACCATAAATTAATGAGGTAACATGATTGAGAAGTATTTTAATGTTCCTATTTTCAAGTTTTTTTAAGATAACGGTTATCATAAGAAAATTGCTCCGAAGTCCAGAGTTGGAGCGGCGGTATTGGTCTGATGGACAAAAATCTATGGCCTTCTTTTATACTACATATCAATTTCCAAAAATTCATTAATTCTATAAATAATTGTGAATAAGAACTCTTCATATCCATTTATCCTATTATTATATTGCGTCTTTATGAACGCACAAAATATACCCACAGTTGGATGTTTAGTCCCTATTTACATTGGCTGTACGTTTCGAGTACGCAGTGGAAAGTTGAAAAGAGAATTAGCCGATTATCTGCTGAAAAAAATTGCCAGTCTAAATAGGGACTTATTAACGACTTATTAATAGGGATTATCAACATGTCCATAATCCCAAAGCAGTGTTTAACTACATACTACCATCGAAATCATTTTTTTTTTCAACCAACTTACTTGTCAAAATTCTGCAAGAATCGTATACAAATGGGAACAATACCATGACCAATCATCAAATCAATGGGAGGATTGCGTTCCCGAGACAGCATTTTGCGAGCAGCCTGCATGCCAGCGAATTGTCTCTCTGGGTCGGTACTTTGCATCGCCGCAACAATTTCATCCACAGTCATTTGTACGGGCGACTGGCCATTTGATTCCTTCAGAGGTGAGGTAATGTCATCATCATTGATGTTACGACGTTTGAACATCTGATCCTCCTTTTTGGATTTACGTAACTCAACGGTAACCTCATGGCGACGTAAACGAGATTCCTGCGAACAAAAAAAAGTCTTAGAATATGATCGCCAAACTTCAAGAAACAAAAGCAGCCTTACATTGGTGTTGATGGAGTTGCTTTTATAAGCACCCTGTCTGGAAGCGTCTGTTTTACTCATTTTAAGGAAAAAGTTGGTGGTGGTTTCCTGCAAAGAACACAAAATGACAAATGAAAAATTAAAGTTCGTCACTTAACCTCAATTTTTGTCAAGGAGGACAAAGGAAGAAAATGGAGTCGCAATTCTCCTCATGGGTGGATAAAGGAAAATGGAGGAGACAAAAGAAATGATTCGTGGAGACACATTTTATAATTTTATTTTATCATCCAAATATTTTCCTGCAACCAACAAATTTGTACTTACTTTTAACTATTTCAATGTGAAAATTTATTGGCACTTTTCAAAGAAATATCTTTTCAAATTTCTTTAATTTACTTCAAAATAAATATTCACACTTCAACTTCACTTTTATTTCAAGTTAAATCTAATTCCTTTTGTAGTTGAAACACAAAAGAGAGTAATAATCCACACAAACACACTCAACTCTTTGACGATCTCGTTTTCGGTCTGGCAAAATTAATTGTGCGTGTGCTTCTCCGTGCAAAAATACCGTTTAATTTTGAATTGTTTTGTGGGCCCTTTCTTCTTTGTTATCGTGGTGGTTATCGATCGAAACTTGTTGAATTTGTTTTTGTTGTTTTGACATGCGGATAAAAATTGAAAAGGCGGGCAATAGAGTTGCCGTGTTCTCATTGCTCAGATTAATGAATCTCAAAATTAGTTAGTGCAAACAGTATCGTAGCGTAAATGGCTAAGGTGGAGGTGTAAAGTGCGAATTATATACTTTTATAGGCGTGTTTTCGTTACACCATAAGTGCTTAATTTGTATGGTGAGCTAAGCTCTTTTAAGCACTATTAGTTCCCGATGAAGTGCTTGTGTTCGTGTCTTAAACGAGTATGATGTTGCCAGATTGGGCACCCTATATTTAGCAATATGACATCCCATTTTTGGAGTGATTTTATCAATTATTATGAATTAACGGGAAGAAGAAGAACAAAAATGGGAAATTATATTAATATTTGCAAAAAGAGTGTAAACAATTGAACATAGAATAGTAAATATATGTTTTATAAATACTTTTCACGAATTTTTTGTCTGTTTCGCACTGTTCTTTCTTCGCAACTCATGACACCATTGCTACCAGATAGTGAAAATCCGCCACTTATTGCTTATGTGTCAGTTAGTGGAAGTCAGTTGTTTTCGTTGCAAAGTGCGAAACTAAAATCGATAGCTTGTAACGAAAACATGCCTTATATGCAAACGTTATCATCGTTCTATAGATTCTAATTATAATCAGAAATTTGCAAAACACGCCTCAAATGCTTACTTTTATAGGATTACAAAAGTTTACAGTTGGTCATGTATTTTTAAAAGATTAATACACATATACCTTAAAATCGGTACAAACGACTGATTTTTTAAGAGCTTTCGGATTTCATAAAAAAACATACAATTTAGAGAAAAGTATGAAATATTTATTTGAGTAGATAGATCGGTCTATATAATTAAATGTTTAAGGATGATTTCATACAAATTTTGACCGCAGTTGTCCTTCAAACCGTTGGTGCTTGCCCATATGCGTCAACCGTTGCGGGCTTGTAGCCTCACATAGCCTCACAAAAAAATCTAAGGGTCTAAATCGCTCGATCTATGCGGCTAATTGACCAGCCCCAAACTAGAAATAAACTGTTCACCTTACTCAAAATTCAATAAAACTAAATAAAATTCAATAATCTGCAAGCGTTGTTCGTTTGTATGTCGATTAAATTATAGACAAAACTGAACATGTTTAACAGTAAAATGTTATACGAACAAAGCTGAGCCGCCAAAAACAGTGGTACCAAAAAATCACATTAGCTTTATTTATGTTTTGTTTTTAAAATTTACAGTCCCTTAATTTACAAAGGAATTGATCGTCACTCTTTATCACTTTCTTTTGTTTAGTTCTATACTAACGACTTGGTTTTGTGCCTTGAAACACATTACAAATGAAGCGAAATTGTCAAGCATTCGTCAAACTGTAAAGGCTGTGTAATTTAACTTTACCGTGGCCGCAATGAGCCTTGAGTATTAAACCATAACTTTAAAAACGCGTCATATGATTCACAACGATATTTTGTATTAGTTTATCTTATTTTAATTTTTTTTTTTATTTTACATTCTTCTTTTTCATTTTGCTACTGATTTTATTGACATCACAATCTCCGATTTGTACGTGAACGTTCAATAAGTTTACGTTTCGTTTGCCTAACCCAACCTTAAAACTGTGCCTATTTGGCAAGATCAATTTATGTTAAGTGTTACGATACGTATGTGACACTAATCTTGTTATTAAAAGATATGATATACTCTGAGCTTTTTAGTACTAAATACAACACTGTATTTGTTTACATTCTTTCATAGTTTCATATTTTCGGCGCACAATTGGGATATTTTTCATTGCGTGTAGAAAAGTTGATTTTATATGTGAAAAAATGTAATTTAATTTCATAAAACGTGGAAATATCTGCATGAAATCATGGTAAACTAAATGTGTTACCACAATTGGCTAATTGATACGTGTGTTTCGCTAGGGCTTGTGGATTCTTATTGGAAGGATTCTCCGGAATACAACGGTAATTTCATAAAGTAAGGTTATTTGATTCGTTATTTCAATGTTGTCAACGTTTATTTTCAGGCATTATGTATGGATATGTGTCCCGACAGAAACAAAGGTAAGTTGTTTTACTTTCATTCATTATATTAATGTAATTTAAAGCCAGTAGGCCAATTAAAGGTAAATTACAAAATTCTTCAAAATAACTGGTTACGCTAATAATTTGACTGTAGGTTTGATACTTAAAGTTCCGACTACAGTGTAGAAAAAATTATATCTAATTCTAGACAAAGGACTTAATAACTATTTAGGTAATAATAGCAATAGCATATTTCATCTTTATATCGCTACTTATATATATAAAACCACTTAGGTTTACTTAATAATGAATATAACACATATAAGCAGGATACAAGATCCTAACTATGGTTGGGGCAATTCCGTTTTGAGACTTGTGAGCCATTTGAATTATGTATGTCATTCGGCCTGTCTGTCTGGTGAGTGCACATGATGAACACTAGGGATTGAATGACATATTGGACCACCCCTATAATATTCGGTCGAATGTTCTGTAACTTTCCACATATTATTAACAGTCTCTATCACCAAACGAAATGTGAGCAGATTGTTCCCACAGTTTTTATGTATATTCCACAAATATACCAAATTGTAGGTTCTTAAAACTAATGATTTTGATCTAATATATATACATATGCTAGGCCTTTTTGCGGCATCCAAATTTGGTATAATAAAATAATTTTAAGTAACTATGGTTTGAAGTAAAGGGTTATCCAAACAGAGGTTTCATTTTGATATTTAAAAGAACTATATTTTTTAAGGGTATCGTGTGCCATTAACCCCCCTTTTAACCAGCACTGGTTAGAGCTTACCATACGATTTGACAGCTATAAATGTGGGTTAGCTCTAACTTTAGGATAACCGGAGAGGGTGATATTGGCCGTAATAATAATATCAGTCGAATGGCAGCCACGGACATGATCCGGAATTTCATCGAAAATCATCTCGTGTGATGAGGTCGATTTTCACCTCGGTGGCTACGTAAACAAACATAATTGTCGCATTTGGTACTCGGAAACCCCAGAAATATTGTTAAAAAACTCTCTATCCTTAACGTGTGACTGTTTGGTGCGGTTTTTTGATTTAACGCGGTCATTAATCTCAAAACTATCATTAATCTCAAAACTACTAAAATGGAAATGTGATTTTCTTTCATAGGAGGGCATTATGAATATCGTAATGAATATAGGCATTTTTATTTAAAAATTTTATGATTTTTTGTAGGTTTTTCTTTTTTGTAAAAATTGTTCTTTCGTGTATTTTTTTATTAAAACAATTTTTTTTCGTCCTTGTCTTCGGCCAAAAACTCTGCATTCGATCGAACTGAAAAATATTTTACAGAGCACTTGTTGTGGTGTAGTTATTTGGAAAGTGAAAACCTCTGGGCCTTGATGGGATGGTTCTACAAAAATATAGCCATTACTGTGAAGCTATCGCCTGCGAAAAGAAGTTTTAGGAAAGAACTAAAAAAAAAAAAAATCATTGTAGAATGAATATATTGAAAATAAAAGGGTCTGAAATTAATTGTTGTACCCCTAAAGTATGCAATAGTTTTATTTTTTACATTCATTAAGTGCAGTGGATACAGCAGTTCACGGCAATCGATAATGCAGTGTTGTATAGTTGTTATACCCTACACCACACTGTGGTCGAGGGTATTATGAGTTTGTGCATAATCTTCCAAAAAGAGAAGAAATACCAAATACCCCTATCGTTTATACCCTCCATCGACTTGGAAAAATTTCCCGATTTGATTTAACCATGCCCGTCTGTCCGTCCGACCTTTTAATCAAAGTGCATGTCGTAATTATTGTTCCATTGTGATTAAATTTAGCATAGCGCACTTTTTTATCCCAGGACGATCCCTAATGAAATTAATAAAAATCTGCTTAGATTTATAAATAGGGTGATCCAAGTAGAGATACTTTTTTCAATAGCCTTTTTTTGACAGATCACGTGTGAGTCGTGTCATGTTATTTTTGTTAAGTATTGTTTGGCATTTCATCATGGAAAGACTTACGCCTGAACAACGTTTACGCGTGTCATTCGCCAGCTACCAGTCGAAATGCTCGAACGAGTCATCGAAAATTGGACTCAACGGATGGACCATCTGAGACGTAGCCGCGGCCAACATTTGATAGACATAATCTTCAAAAAATAAATGCCAAAGAATCTTCTTTCAAATGATAATAAACATTCCTCATTCAATTTGAATTTTTTGTGTTTTTTCTTTAAAGAAGTAGGGAACCTCGAAATGGATCACCCTATATATACCATATCTACATATTTTCCTCTGATTTGGGTTCTAAGGGCTCTATATGTGTATTTTACTCCAGATCGAGGTAACAATTGTCAGAGTTAAGTCTTCTCAGCCTTTAATAAAAACTCCTCAATCCAGTTGAAATCATTCTAGATTTAGGTGTAGTCCCCATATATGTAACGTTTTCATAGAAGAAAAACATTACAACTAATAAGAATTTAAGTAACAGGAAGACAATATGAAAAGTCTTTAGCAAAAAAAAAAACAGCTCAAGTGCAAAAGAATACCTTAAAAATAATATTTTCTTTGAATACTCAGTAATGCATAAAAAATGTAGAGTATCATCTGCCAATTTGTCCTGTTCCTCGACTGTCTATTATGATTCATTGCTTGAAGCTCTTCAATGACATTTATATCATACATAGACGGTCGTACGGTGTGTGCCATTAAATAACCTCTCCAGTGGGCATCTCCCCCTTTCCTTTAAAGTCTTAATGTGCTTGCCAATATGGCAGTCCAACACATCCGTGCAAGTTTGCAATGACCTTGTCAGAGCAAATGTACCAATTTCGGGAAAATGCTATCAGTTTTATAACACATAAAACACACTCGCATATACAGACTGAGAACGAGCAGGAATACTACAACAATAGCAACAACAAGCAAGAAAACAATGAGTGTAACAACAACAGAGCAAAGTAAAAATACTGAAATCAGCATAAAATCTAAAGGAATTCCCACATTTTGCCCCGACACAGCTATAACAATGGTACAATGTCAGCAGGAGTTCGGGACGAGAGAAAGAGAGTGAAAGTGTATCACATGGGAGAGCAAAGAAGAAAGTAAAGGACCAAAACATAAATGAATTGTGGATGATAAATTGAGAGTAAAACTGGCAAGAAGAGAGGCTGCAGAGAGTGAAATAGAAACAACGAGTAATTATACCAACACAGGGTGTTTCAGAGTGAAAAAAAAAATTCCCGGCCTGAGCAACATGTATCCACCGTGGCATTGTTGGTTGTCCTTAGGACAAAGTAATTGCAGAAAGAGTTGATTTTTATGTTATATGGTGGGTGGTCTTTGTTGGCGTTTTTTGTTTGTTATTATTATGTTCGCCAAAGTAATTCGTTTTTATTTATTTATTTATTTATTTATTTATTTATTTAATATCAATACATAGAAAGCCCAAAAAGGCCAATTATGCATGTACTGTGAGGTTAATACTATGTATAAAAATAACAAAATTCAAAATATTTTAAAAATTATTAATAAAGAATAATATTTAAATGGCTCCCCAGCCATATGAACATTGCAGAAAATAAAAGTATAAATAATTAGGGTCCCATAGCAATCAGACGATAAAATAGAAAATTATGTACAATATAAAATATTAAGTCGAAATGTCATTTAAGTAGTTTATAACTTTTCTCTTGTATGAAGAATAGGAGTAAGAGAATAGTTTTAGTATATTAGGCAAATGGTTCCAAAATCGATAGACCCTTACTAAAAATGAATGCTCATATATCGATGTGTGCACGAGAGGGATATCAATTTGTACATTGCGCGTCGAATTTATGAATGAAAACTGATTAACTAGAATTTGGGGTTGTGTTGATTTCATGATTTTATAAAAATGAAGTACTGTTCGTAAGTTAAGATAGTCACGAAATGAACATCCTAGAAATGTCTGAGTTAGTTCAGTAACACGGTAATGGTCACGTATTCTCAAATCATAGACATAGCGTACGATCTTTCTAAAAATCCTCTCAATTCTATCATGATTATAGGACCAAGTCCCAGAATAGACTTCAATTCCGTAATTCAACAGAGACATTAATAAAGAATGACCCAAACGATATCTTACATGTCTCGGTGTATATGCTTTCAAAGAGTATAACCTTCTTAAAGTAAGGCAGACTCTATTTGTAAGATTATCAATATGACTTCCAAAATTAAGATTGGAATCAAGAGTAACTCCAAGGCATTTAAGGGAATAAACGAACTCTATTGATTGGTCATTAACGAAGAGTCGCGGGCATGAAATATTGCGATTTCGCAAATGGAAACTTATAGCCTTTGTCTTGTTTGGGTTGATCAAAAGATTATCTGCACACATCAAATTAGCTACGAAATCAAGATGTATATTAATACAATTTTCTTCAGTATTTGATCTATATAAAAGTAAAATATCATCTGCAAATACATAGGGTCGACAAACACTAGATTCCATTTGTGAAACAATATCATTAATATAAACCAAAAAAAGGATAGGACCCAAAGCTGACCCCTGAGGAACCCCTGAAGTAACAACACCAATACTGGAACTGAATCCATTAAAAGAAACGTACTGAGATCGATCACTTAAATAAGAGTAAACTAGTTTGCAAGCTGTTTTGGAGAAGTTGAATCTATCACGTAATTTTTCTATCAGGACAGTATGATTAATGCGGTCAAAAGCCTTAGAAAGGTCCAGCGAAACTAAATTACAACTTTCATGAGTATCCAATTCTTGTCTTATGGAATCTGTAAGAGAAAGCAAGGCTGAGGTAGTATTATGGTTTTTTCGGAAAGCGAATTGATTTGGGTGAAAAAGAGAGAAACCCTCACAGTGCTCCAAAATCTGAATCTTCATCAAGTTTTCAAGAATTTTTGACATAGCAGGAAGTATAGTTATAGGTCTCAAATCATTATTTCCTTGATTGCCTTTTTTTAAAATTGGTATAACCCGGCCCAACTTCCAAGCAACTGGAAACTTAGAAACCATAAAAACCGTATTTATTAGGTGGAGGAGCAGCGGTGAAATAAGGGGAAAAATAATTTTTAAAAACTTAATCGGAACTTTATCATAACCTGAAGCATTTGATTTTATCGAGCTTACTGCCTGAATGAGGTCATGCTCAGTGATTGGATGAAATGAGAAAGAATTTGAATTTTCCCAGAAATCATCGAAATTATAAGATTGATTATTATTAGGATTTAGATTGGCTAGGAATGTGGCTGCTATAGACTCTACATCATCTCCATCAAGATCTAGGTTATTAGAATCAATACATCCAAGTCTTCGAATTTGTTTCCACATCTGAGAACTACTGGCACCTGCAAACACATTAACTCCATACTTCAAACGTTCTTTCCTAATAACAGATTTGGCTTTGTTCCTTAAGCGACAGTATTCCTTCCAAGTTTCACTAGTACGATTTCTAAGATATGAACCATATGCAATATCTCTATCTCTTCTAGCCTGAACAATCAGTCTAGAGTTCATCCATCGATTATTGGTAATATTAGAACTAGTTCTAGATGTGGGTACAAAGGTATGCAGTGTATCAACAACATCATTAAGGGTAGATAACTGAAAATCGACATCATTTGTAGAAAAAATTGGAGATACATTAATCATATTATAATGCACAATTAGATTATCAATATCTAAGCGTTCGTAATCTTTATACTCTGTTTCAAATTGTTGTGATTCAGAAGAAAATTGATAAGAAATAAATATAAAACTGTGGTGAGAGGAGAAAAAAGGAAATTGAAGCTGACCTTTATAGGCAAGTTCAGAAGGTTGACTTAATAGAAAAAAGTCCAACAAGGAAGTGCTATTGTTAGGTAAATGAAGATGAGTCGGCAGACAGTTGTGGACACACTCAAGACCACACCTGGAAGCAAGAGATCGGAAATGTGAAGATTTAATGGTATCAAAAAGATTGTAGTTGAAATCCCCCATAACAACTATATTTGAGTAACGGTCAAATAGATTGCTATGTAGATCCTCAAATGCATCAACACAGCCTGTGGGTAGATAAACAACTCCAACAATCACAGAAGTACCTCTACCAAAAACTTCTACAAATAGTGACTCGCATACACCATACTGCATTCCATGATAGACTACTCTATAACGTAATTTGCTAGAGATATATAAACAAACACCACCAGCTCTTCTTGGGTGAACATTTCCATATCGATTTACATCACTAGGACGATCATTCCTAACCAAATTATAGTAGGGCATAGTCAAGGAACTAGAATACATATCAGATTTAAACCATGTTTCTGAAACCCCGATTATATCTAGACCTGAATCAAAGAAGGTGTTTTTGAATTCCTCAAGTTTTACATTTGAATTTGAGGGACTCAAGCTTTGAGCATTAATGTGTCCAATATTTAAGTTTTCAGAAAAAGAGGATAAATTGTTCTTCAATAAGCAGTTATTACTGGCTATAGGACCAAGATTGTAATTATGGATCACTATATTTTAAGCAATATTCATATTTAAAGGGGAGCCAATTAATATCATTAACAATATATATTATAAAATAATTCAATTTTAACATTTTCAATATGAAATACAAATTCATTAAATGAGGTTCCCACTTGATTGGTAATCAAGAGATATTAAAAAAAAGCGGGTGATGAGATCAAAGTATAAGGAAAGCAAAAAGAATACATCAGAAAAGACAACGGTTATGTAGGTTGAGAGTTAGTTTTAAACAAATCAATACATTCCTGATAATTGAGAATTTTAATTTCATTGTTGATCATAATTATCTTAGTTTTCAAAATTTCACGGTTAATAATACTGTAACCCTTTATTTTGCCCTCATGTTTAAACTTCCAGCAAACTCTTAGCAATTTATTAGCTAGTGTAGAATAATTGTCGTTTAAGTACACCCGACTACCATCATTGCCACCAAGAACATCAGAAACAGTAAGACTCTTGGATTTAAAGTATGCAGACATCAATTTGTCGCGCTTGTAAACATCGCTAAACTTGACAAGGACTGCATGATGATTTTTTACATACATAACTTTAAGTATATCTGTAGGAGTAATGTCCACTTTCAGATGGGCACACAAAAACACAACCATCTCATTGAGGCTGTCCAACTTGTCGGAAAGACCAGTTATTATGATGTCGGATCTATTTTGCCGGTGCTGTAGAGCATGATTAAACAAGTCTAGCTCCAAAAATTTGGCTTTGCAAGCTGCTTCATGGTCAAACACAACAGTTTTACAGTTTGCGACATCTTTCTTTAATTCCTCGACACTTCTAGACAGTTCAGCCCGTATATCAGCAACAAAAGACTCAAATTTAGATTTTATTTCGATGTTTTCCTTCCTTATTTCATCAGCATGAACACGGATACTCTCTTTAAGATTGGCAAATTCCTTCCGTATTTCGGCTTTGAATGCAAGGTCAGAATTATCTGGTGGATTTTCCATACAACGTGTACATGTATAGGCCAAGTTGCGATTTTTGTCTAATGTGCTAAATAATGTCTTCGAAACATTTTCACAATCAGCATGGAGCCAAGTATTACAGGACCTGCACAACAAGCATCTGGTTCCAGAGGTTTCAAGCTTACAAATTCCGCAAGGAAAGGACATTTTGTTTTTTTCAGCAACAACAAATTTACTGCGATCAAAAAGCAGAAAAATTATTTTGTTATTGTTTACTAGCTTTGTAATGATCAGCTGTTACGTATCAGAAGACCAGGCCAAGCACAAGTAGCTAACGACGGCGGTAAGAAAAACACAATTGTGGCGACGGTCGTGGTAACTGGTGAAAAACGTCGGCGTCAAGCGTTTCACTTCGGAAACTATAACAGCTCAAAGAGAATTGATCGACATCAGCAGCAGCGGCTTAACAATTTGAGATTTTTAGCGGCTTTGTAGTTAATAGCTATGGCAAAGATTTTGCACTAACAACGAGAACGCAAATGCACACAGTGTTAACGAACAATTTTCTACTCTTAAATGAGTATTTTCAGAAAAACTTCATGTGTCCGGAGAAGGCAACTTGGTCTTTTGTATGTTTAGCACTGAACGGGATCACTAGCACACCGCAAAGTTAACTTTTTTTAATTTCCAATCAAGAGGGGTAATTTAATACGTCTACCACAACATAGCGTTGCCAACTTTTTTTGGCTTTTTATTTCCTTTTGTTGTTGGCCGTTTTGCACAACTTAAAGCCCAAAGTTAGGCAACGACGTCGAAAACATAAAATAACCCTTTATGGGTGTGCTTTAAATTTTCTGATGTCGTCGTCGTCGTTTCGAGGGAAATTGGAAGTTGTTGCTTCGAAAGAAGCGCAAATAAATCATGTTTGAAATAAAAACAAAAACGTATAATTTTAAAAGTGCACTGAAAGAAAAAAGTAAACAAAATTAAATAAAGGAAAATAATGTATATTGATACATAAGATGACATTGGTGAGTCTTATAAAAGGATTTCTAAAAAGACCATCACAGGTCTTTACAAAATTTTTAAAAAAATCTAAGACTTCAGTTCTTTTAAAACACTTAAAAAATACGTCTTTATAATATGCTTTATAAAATTCTTAAAAATCCAAGAGATTTGTTTATAAAATTCTTAAAAATCCAAGAGATTTGTTTATAAAATTCTTAAAAAAAACTAGAGAATTCATTTATAAATATCTTAAAAATCCACGACTTCTGTTCTTATAAAATTCGTGAAAAATCCACGACCTCAATCCTTATAATATTCTTCAAAAATCCAGGAGAATGTTTTTATAAAGTTCTTAAAAAATACGGGTGAATGCTTTTATAAAATTCTTAACAAATTTATTTGAAAAAATTATTACAAATCCAGGAGAATTTTTTATAAAATTCGTAAAACGAGATTTTTTTTATAAAAATCATAAAAATCGTTATAAAATTCTTAAAAATTCCACGACTTTAGTCCGTATAAAATTCTTAAAAATTCCACGACTTTAGTCTTTATAAAATTCTTAAAAAATCCACGACTTCAGTCCCCAAAAAATTAATAAAAATCCAAAAGAATTTTTTATAAAATTCTTAAAAGATCCAGGAGATTTTTTTTATAAAAATCATAAAAATCATAAAAATTATTTGAAAATCCACGACTTTAGTCCTTATAATATTCTTAAAAATACAGTAGTTTTTTTTATAAAATTCTTAAAAAATCCAGCATATTTTTTATTTATAAAATTCCTAAAAATATACAATTCAGTCCTTATATAATTCGCAAAAAACCCGAACATTTTTTTATAATAAGTATTTTTAAAAAATACAGGAGATTTTTTATATAAAATTCTTAAAAATCCTTATAAAGTTCTTAAAATATTAGCGAATTCAGTCCTCATAGAATTCTTAAAAAATCCAGGCGAATTGTTTTATAAAATGCATAAAAAATTTTATAAAATTATAAAAAATCGACGGCTGCAGTCGTTATAAAATTCTTACAAAATCAGGGATAAATTTTTTATAAAATTCTTTAAAGTGCACTGAAAGAAAAATTCTCCTAAAATTAAAGAAAGGACAAGAATGTTTCTTGATACATAAGAAGACATTCGTGAGAATTATAAAATACTTTCTAAAAAGTCATCACAAGTCTTTCTATTATTTATTTATTTATTTATATGAATTACAATACAAAGTAAATTTACATTCTAATTTTAAGGTCCAGGGAAAGGCCGGGTTACAAAGACAATATGGCTGAATTTTGCAGCGATAGACCAGAAGCTCTGGTGGGATTCGAACCCATGAACCTCAAACGCTACCAACTCGCCTACTGGGGCGCTCAAGTCTTTATACAAATTTTAAAAAAATCTACGACTGCAGTTCTTATAAAATACATAAAAAAACGATTGCAGTCTTTATAAAATTCTTTAAAATCCAAGAGCTTTGTTATAAATGTAGGAGAATTCTTCTATAAATAAATAAAAATCCAAGAGGAGAATATTTTTATAAAATTCTTAAAATCTAGATGAATTATTTTATAAATATTTTAAAAAACCTTATAAAATTCTTAAAAATACACGACTTCAGTCCTTAGAAATTCGCAAAAAACCGAGGATATTTTTTATTAAATTTCTTTAAATCCTTATAATATTCTTCAAATATCTACGATTTCAGTCCTTGCAAAATTATTATAAAATCCACGACCTCAGTTCCTTATAAAATTCTTAAAATATCCAGGAGAATGTTTTTATAAAATTCTTGAAAAAAACCAGGAGAATTTTTTTATACAATTCTCAAAAAAAAAAACCATCCACGACTTCAGTTCTTTACAATTTTTTAAAAATCCAGGAACATTTTTTATAAAATTCTCAGGAGATCCAGAAGAATTTTTTTATAAAAATCGTTATAAAATTCTTAAAAAATCCGGGAGAGTTTTTTTTATAAAATTCTTAACAAAATCCAGGAGTTTTTGTTTATGAAATTCCAAAAAATTCACGATTTTAGTCCATATATAATTCGTATAAAATCATGATTTTTTATAATATGTATTTTTAAAAAATCTAGAAGATTTTTCTTACAAAATTCTTAAAAATCCTCACAAAATTCTAAAAAAATATTCGCGACTTCTGTCCTCATAAAATTCTTAAAAAAACCAGGCGAATTGGTTTATAAAATTCTTCAAAATCGTTATAAAATTCTTAAAAAATCGACGACTGCAGTCGTTATAAAATTCATACAAAATCAGGAATACATTTTTTTATAAAATTCTTTAAAGTGCTTTTAAATTTCTTAAAAAAATCCACGACTGGCACCCATAAAAGATCCGCCCCTGCAGTCCTTATAAATTTCTCAAACAATACAGTCCATTTTTTTTTTTATAAAATTCTTGTTAATAACATTCACGACTGATGTATTTATAATTTTTTTTAAAAATTCACGACTGAAAAATTCGAAATCAAAAATCCAAGACTGAAGTCTTTATAAAATACATACAAAATCCACGACTGAAGTTTTTATACAATTTTTAAAAAATACGCGAGTGAAGTCTTTATACAATTTTTAAAAAATCTACGACTGAAGTCTTTATATAATTCTTAAAAAATCCACGAGTGAAGTCTTTATAAATTTCTTAAAATATCCATAAAATTCATAAAAAATCCAAAACTGAAATCTTTATAAAATTCTTAAAAAATCCATGATTGACGTCTTTATAAAATTCTTAAAAAATCCACGACTGAAGTCTTTATAAAATTCTTATAAAAGTCCAGTCATTATAAAATTCTCAAAAAACCCCGACTTTTTAAAATTAAAAAGAAGCGGAACTGAAGTCCTTATAAATTTCTGAAAAAAATCCAAAACTGAAGTTTATAAAATACCTAAAAAATCTAGGATTGAAGTTTTTATAAAATTCTTAAAAAATCCACGACTGAGTCTATAAAATTCTTAAAAAATCCACGACTGAAGTTTATATAAAATTCTTAACTAAACCACGGCTGAATTCTTTAACATTCTTAAAAAAATCCATGACTGAAGTCTTTTTTCACATTCTTAAATAATCCAACACTGATGACATTAAAATATTCTTAAAAATCCATTGAAAAAAATCCACGACTGAAGTTTTTATAAATTTTATAAAAAATTCAAGACTGTAGACCTTATAACATTCTTAAAAAAATACTCGTACACGACTGAAGTCTTTTTCACATTCTAAAAAAAATCTAACATTGAAGATTTAAAATATTCTTAAAGAATCCATGATTGATGCCTTTATAACATTCTTAAAAAATACACGACTGAAGTCTTTTTCACATTCTTAAAAAATGCAAGACTGAAATCTCTATAAATTTGATAAAAAAAAGTCCAAGATTGAATGTAGTCTTTATAAAATTCTTAAAAAATCCTTGACGGGATCTTTTTCAATTTCTTAAGCAATCCCTGACTGAAGTCTTTCAAATTCTTTAAAAATCCCCGATAGAAGACTTTATAAAATTCTTAAAAAATTCACGACCGAAGTCTTAACAAATTTCTTAAGAAAGTCACTTTTTTTAAATTCTTACAGACTTGTGAACTGTCTTTATAAAATTCTTTAAAAATCCACGATTGAAGTCTTAAAAATCCACTATTGAAGTCTTAAAAATGCACGATTGAAGTCTTAAAAACTCCAAGATTAAAGTTTTTATACAATTCTTAAAAAATCCACGACAGAAGTTTTTATACAATTCTTAAAAAATACACGAGTGAAGTGTTTATAAAATTCTTCAAAAATTCTAAACAGAAGTCTTTATAGAATTCTAAAAAAAATCCACGACTGAAGTCTTTATGAAATTCTAAAAAAATCCACGACTGAATTCTTTAAAAATACACGACTGAAGTATTTATCAAATTCGTAAAAAATCAAAGATTGACGTCTTTATTAAATTCTAAAAAAATCCAAGACTGGAGTCTTGCACGACTAAATTCTTTATACAATTCTAAAAAATCCACGACTGAAGTCTTTATAAAAGTCTTAAAAAATCCAAGACTGTAGTCTTTACAAAAATCTTAAAAAATTCACGACTGAAGTCTTTAAAAAATCCAAGACTGGCGTCTTTATAAAATGCTTAAAAAATTAAAGATTGACGGCATTATAAAATTCTTAAAATATCCAAAACTGAAGTCTTTTTCAAATTCTTTAAAAATCCCCGATAGACGTCTTTATGAAATTCTTAAAAAATCCACGACTGAAATCTTTATAAAATTCTTAAGAAATCTACTTTCGTAAAATTCATAAAAAAGTCTATAAGTCTTTAAAAATTCTTAAAAAATCCGCGATTGAAGTCTTAAAAAATCCACGATTGAAGTCTTAAAAACTCCACGTCTGAAGTTTTTATTCAATTCTTAAAAAATCCACGATTGAAGTCTTAAAAACTCCATGTCTGAAGTTGTTATTCAATTCTTAAAAAATCCACGACATAAGATTTTATAAAATTCTTAAAAAATACACGAGTGAAGTCTTTACAAAATTCTTAAAAAATTCACGACTGAAGTCTTTATACAATTCTTAAAAAATCCAAAATTGGTACCTTTATAAAATTCTTAAAATATCCAGAACTGAAGTCTTCATAAAATACCCAAAAAAATCCAGGACTGAAGTTTTATAAAATTCTTAAAAAATCCACGTCTGAGTCTTTATATAATTCTTAAAAAATTCACGACTGAAGTTTGTAAATAAATCTACGACTTAAGACATTAAAAAATTCGTTATTGAATTAATAAAAAATCCAATCCTTAAGACTTTCTGAAATTCTTAAAAAATCCGCGATTTAAGTCTTTATAAACTTCTGAAAAAGCCCACGTTTTAAGACTTTACAATATTCTGAAAAACCCTTAGACTTAAATTTTTCTTAGGTTTTTAAAAATTCTCGACATAAGTCTTTATAAAATTCTAAAAAATCTAGGAGCAAAGTCTTTGAAAAATTCCTGAAAAAAAACCATCGACAGCTTTATAACATTTAAAAAAAATAATGGCTAAGTCTATATATCATTTTTAAAAATTCCATGACTAAATCTAAGTCATTATAATTTTTTTTTAAAAATCCACTTCTGAAGTATTGATAAAATTCTTAAGAAATCCTCGTCCATGAAGTCTTCGTAAAATTCTTTTAAAAATTTAGAAGTCTTTATGAAATCCACGAATTATGTCCAGAATAGAGATATAAATCCAACTTTGACTTATTTTTAATAATATACAATTTGCTGCATACCTTTAGGACTATTAATGTAACTAAACTAAAGTATATTTTTAGCTGTTTTTTTTTCTCGCAACAAAAGGGCTACAGAAAAATCAGAGACGAAAATCGCAGCTGTTATAAAAGACCATGATAAAATCTTAGGACCTTAGGGAACACACATTCGTAGGTAGGTTATAGAAGACTTAATGAAAAGACAATCGTAGCTCTTATGGAAGACTTCAAGGTAAGACAATTCTTAGAAAATCCAAAAGAAAAGCTTTTATACATTTCTTTAAAGTTCCAGATCTTTTATACAATTCATAGAAATAATACACAACCAAATAGAACATTAAATTAAAAAATTTTAGAGTGTAGTTTCAATAATTTTTTTAAATTTCCGTGTGAATCCTAATAAAATTCCAAAATCCTCAAACGAAATTTTTATAAAATTCTAAACAAATTGCGACCGAAGTCTTTATCAATTTAAAAACATCCGTGAAATTCTTGAGGCACTGAAGTTTTTCTCAAACTTCTAAAAAAAACTCTAATGAATTAATGTAAAAAATCAAAATCCAAATACCTTTATTATTGCAGTGTTTATTTTTCTGAGTGTCATTGCCTTTGCATAAGAAATTCAAACATAATTTTCTTTATAGATTTTTTAAGGACAACCTTTCCGTTTTGCTGCCCCCAAACTGTTTGTCACCATTGGGAGTAACAATGGTACCATTTTATTTTTTAGGACGCAACCAGTAATGACCACCGTTACGATATTTTATGTTATTCGTCTTAGTTTTTGTTTCTAAAATCATCAGTCTTCGTATGGAGGCATAAAGTGTGTGTGTGTACGCCTTCTAAATATTTTGGCATCAACACCCACGTATTTTAGTTTTTCCTTACTTCAACGAGGGATGGAAAACGATAGGGAATACGAGTAATTTCATTGGGGAAGTCTATATATATTTTTTGCAAATCTACAATTGAAGTCTTTACAAAATTCATACAGATTGAGAAGTCAAGCCTTTATAGTATGTGGGTGGAGTCTTTATAAAGTTTTTTATAATCTGTGACTGAAGTCTTTATAACATTCATAAAAATCCATGACCCAGTTCTTAAAAATTCAAAAATAGAAATATTTATAAAATTCTTAAAAAATTTAATACTGAAGGTTTTTTTTATATTTTAAAAAAATAATACTGAAGGTTTTATAATATTTTAACAAATTCACGATTAAAAACGTTAAAATTCTTAACCCTTTGACGACCATAAAGATTGAAAAAACTACCAACTTTTTTACTTCTCTGAGGTACTGCTCGAAAAAGTAAAAAAATGGTCGAAATATTTTAGTGGAATCAAAAAATTACGTAGGTTTTCTTCTGACTAAATAAATATTTAAAGCAAAATGGGACATTTTAGACATAAGTATGGTAAAAATTGCAAAACAATTCGCATGGAACATTTAAGTCCCAGTGGTCGTCAAAGGGTTAAAAACGATTGAAGTCTATACAATTCTTATAAATCCAAGACTGCAGTATGTATTTATAAAATTCTTAAAAATCCACGACTGCAGTATTTATAAAATTCTTCAAAAAATCCACGACTGAAGTCTTTAAAAAATTCTTAAAAAATACACGACAGACGTATTTTAAATATTTTAAAAATTCATGAAGAAAGTCTTCTAGGATTTTTAAAAATTTCACGACACATTAAAACTCTTTAAAAAACCACGGATAAACTTTATACGGAACATAAAGTGCTAGAAAAATTAATTACTTCAGCCATTTTAAAATTTCTAAAAAATCAAAATTGAAAAATCAAAAATTCTTAAAAAATCTATAAATTATAGCACAAACTAAGTCTTTAGAAAATTCGTGAAAAATTAACTACTACATTTTGTTTAAACCAGAAAAAATTAACGACTGAGGTCTTTATAAATACTTAACAAAAGCCGCAACTGTAGTTTTTATAAAAGTCTAAAATGACCTCATCTGCAGTCTTTATAAAGCTCTTAAAATTCCTAAAATCTTTATTATATTGTTAAAACATCCTCAACTGAAGTCTTTTCAAAATTCTTAGAAAAATCCAGGACCACAGTCTGTTATTCTTAGAAATTCCACGACTGACGTATTAATAAAATTCTTCTTAAAAAGAGAAAAGTGATGAGAATTCACGACTGACGTATTAATAAAATTCTTCTTAAAAAGAGAAAAGTGATGAGAATTCACGACTGACGTCTTTTTTAAAATTCCTAAAAAATACAAAACAGAATTCTTTGAAAAATTCTTAAAAATTGTCAACTAAAGTCGTCAACTCAAGTTTTTATAAAATTCCTAAAAAAAATCCAAGACTGAGTGAGTCTTTATAAAATTCTTAAAAAATCCACGACTGGATAGTTTATAATATTCTTGAAGAATTCTCGACTAACGTTCTTATATAATTCATAAAAAAAGCATTACTGGAGTTTTTATAAAATCCTTTAAGAAATACACTACTAAGGTTAATATTCTTTGCAAATAAACAACTGGTTTTTTACGCTACGGAAGGCCTTATTTAAAAACCCAAAGACTGAAGTCTTAAAAAATTCCTAAAAATTCCATTACTGAAGTCTTCATAAAATACTTTAAACAATTTTAGCAGAATTCTTTATAAACTAAAAACCCACGATCGATGTTTTTATAAAATTTTTCATAAATCTTCGATTGAAGTCTTTATAAAATTCTTCAAAAGTCAAAAGCACGTCCGAAGTCTTTCTACATTTCTTAAAAAAGTCTTTATAAAATTTTTAAAAAAACAAGATTGAAGTCAATAGTGTAAAAACAATATAAAAACAATATAAAACTCTTAAAAAATCCGCGACTGAAGTCTTTATAAAACTTTACAAAAAACCACGACTAAAGTCTTTATAAAGTTCGTAAAAAAATCCAACTCTGAAATTTTTATAATTTTTTTCTAACAATCCGCTACTGATTTATAAAATTCTTAAAAAATCCACGACTAAAATATTTAAAAAGTCCATGACTGAAGTATTTATAAAATAATTAAAACTTCAAAACTAAAGCTTTTATACAATTTTTAAAAAATCCACGACTAAAGTCTTTATAGAATTCATAAAAAAAATCCACGTCTAAAGTCTTTAAAAAATTTTTAAAAGCCCACGACTAAAGTGTTAATAAAATTTTTAAAAATCCATAATGGAAGATTTTATAAAATTCTTAAAAATCCTGTACTGAAATCTTTATAAAATTCTTAAAAAGTCCACGAGTAATGTCTTCTAAAAAGTCCTCAATTGAAGTCTGTATAAAATTCTTAAAATATCCTCCATTGAAGTCTTTATAAAATTATAAAAATTTTCACGAAAACATCTATGATTGTTGTCATTATAAATTCTTAAAAAAATCTTAATCAAATTCTCTTTAAAATTCTTAAAAAATTGATGACTGAAGACTTTATAAAATTCGTAAAATATAAAATTTTTACAAATCTAGGAGAATTCTTTTATAGATTTCTTAAAAATCCATATAAAATTCTCAAAAATTCAGGAGGTCTTTTTTAAAAAATTCTTAAAACATCTAGGAGATTGTTTTATAAAACTCTTAAAAATCCTTATAGTTTTTTTTTATAAAATTCTTAAAACGTCCTCGACTTCGTCCTTATAAAAATCCGAGATATTTTTTTATTAAATTCCTAAAAATTCTTTAAAACAAATACCACTTTAGTCCTTATCCACGACTTCAATCATTATAAAATTTTAAAAAAATAAAGGATATTTTTTATGTAATTATTAAAAAAATGTTGTTAATTTTTTTTTTGTAAAACTCTTATGTCCTTATAATTTCTTTAAAAAATTCACGACTTCCTGTAAAATTTTTAAAAAATCCAGGAGAATTTTTTTATTATGTTCGTAAAAAAATTCTTAAGAAATCCAAGACTTCAGCCCTTGTAAATTCTTTATTTATACAATTCTTAAAAATCCTTATGCTATTCTTTAAAAACCTAGTATATTTTTTTATAATATTCCTAAAAATTCTTTAATAGATCCACAACTTTGGTCCTTATAAAAATTCTTAAAAAACCCGAGACCTCTGTCCTTATAAAATTCTAAAAAAATCTAGGAGAATTTTTTTATATAAAATTCTTAAAATAGTCCATAATTTCTTGTAAAATTCTTCAAACGATCCAGAAGATTTTTTTTATAAAATTCTTAAGAAATCCAAGACTTTATTCCTTCTACAATTCTTAAAAAAACAGGAGATTTTTAAATAATTTTTTTAAAAAAAAAGAAGAATTGTTTGTTTAAAATTCTTAAAAATCCACAACTAAAGTCTCTTTAAAATTCTTAAAAAATCCATGCCTGAAGTTCCAGGGGTTCTTTTTTATAAAGTAATTAAAAAATCTAGAAGATTTTTTTATAAAACACTTAAAAATTCTACCTCGACTTCGTCTTTATAATGTTCTTAAAAAAACCGAAAAAAAAATTTATAAAATTCCTAAAAATTCTTTAAAACATCCACCACTTTAGTTCTTATAAATTTCTACAAAATTCAGTCATTATAAAATTTAAAAAAAATACAGGATATTTTTTATATAATTATTAAAAATTGTTGGAGAATTCTTTTTTAAAATTCGTATGTCCTTTAATTTTTTAAAAAATTCACGACTTTTTGTAAAATTTTAAAAAAAATCCAGGGGAATTTTTTGTGAATTTCGTAAAAAAAATCTTAAAATTTTTAAGAAATCCAAGATTTCAGTCCTTATGAATTCTTTTTTTATGCAATTCTTAATAATCCTTATACTATTTTTTAAAAACCTAGCATATTTTGTATAAAATTCCTAAAAATTCTTTATAAGATCCACAACATTAGTCCTTATAAAAATTCTTGAAAAATCCAAGACCTCTGTCCTTATAAAATTCTGAAAAAATCTAGGAGAATTTTTTTATATAAAATTCTTAAAAAAGTCCACGATTTCTTGTAAAATTTTGTTAAAAATATTCTTATAAAATACTTAAGAAATCCAAGACTTTATTCCTTATAAAACTCTTAAAAAAACGGGAGATTTTTTAATAAATTTTTAAAAAAAAATAGCAGAATTGTTTGTGAAAATTCTTAAAAATCCACCACTAAAGTATTTTTTAAATTCTTAAAAAATCCATGTCTGAATTATTTATAAAATTATTAAAAAATCTTCTTTATAAAATGCTTAAAAAATAACGAAAATTTTTTAAAAAGCATGACTAAAGTCTTTAAATATAAAAACAATGTATTAGATTTTGTTGAATGTTTTCACATTCGAATTGTTCAGCTTTTTTCGATAAACTCTTCCTTTCGAAAAATAAGTTTTTTGTGGTGTATTGGAAAAGAAAAAGACACTGGGCTCTGGAAGACATGTAAACACATACCCTTATACGTATTTCAATCCTGTGCGGGGATATAATCAAAATTATAAAAAATCATGACTGAAGTCCTTACAAAATTCATTCATAAAATCCACATAGTCCTTTCAAAATCCACAAATTAAGACTTTTTTTAACTTTTATATATTTCCCAAGTCACTTTCTTATTTTTTTTTAAATCTATATTCGTATAAGATTTGCAATACTTTAGTTGTATTGTTGTATGTATTCCTTAACTTATCACACAACCCCAAAACTGATGTCAGCTGATAAAACAAATACTTACAGCATACCTATAGGGGCATTAATAAATCACAGGCTAAAGCATATTTTTAGGCGCATTTTCTCTCGATCTCATGGAATTTTTGTTACTGATTTCCGTTTTGTTTCACGTTATAGCCAAATAACAAATGCGTTTTATTATGAAAAAAGGCATCATTTTGTATCATATAACATCTTATTAAAGTGGCCCTTAGAATAAAAGTAAAAGACCACAAGTTTAGAGTGGCCCGTATTTTTCTTTAAACAAATGTATACTATTAGGCTACAATGAGAAAAAACGAACACACAATTGATTCTCTGCGGGACTTAAGTCAGAGAATCCATATAAGAATACAAAACATTACTGCTAATAATATTATTTTAGTATCAATTTAAGCTTTTTCCCATAAATGTTAATAGTATTTATGAATATGTAGGCTACTTGTTGGCCTCTTGCGGAGTAGGTAAGGGTATAGGGGGGGGGGGGGGGGGTTTGTCTAAGGACCAGAACAGGAATTTGTATCGACATTCTACGCACTCGCTTGTATGAATTCCATAAAAAATTTCTAATAAGTTATCGATAGAATTAAACCAGACATTCTCTTCATGTTCTCTATGTTTCACAAAATGGTAATAGAGAAATTCCTCGAGAAGAGCAAGGACGACCTTTAGTTGCCGTTGTCGACGTGCTTGTTGTGATGGCCTTCTTATTTTTTTTCTTCCATATACGACGAGTATGTTGTAGAGAAAATGCTATAAAAATATCTCACAGATTTAATAACGTAAAAACAGGCGATGCGAGACTGTCCGACCGTCAGTCCATTCCCCCCTCCATCACCGGAGAACGATGACTGACCATTTACTTAAAAAAAATCCAGTCAAATTATGTGAAGTATACTTTAAGTTGCTTTTGGGGATTGTACACAAAGTAAAGTATACTTTAAGGTGCTTTTAATAGTGACCATATCAGGCGAAGTGCCCAAAAAGTGAGACAACCAGTCAGTCAGTGAATGAATGAAGGAACATTCCTTTGAATTGCCTTTAATGGTACATTGAAAATCGTTGTGGGGATAACAAAATACCTTTTCTGACGGAGAGCAGTCTATAGTGATGCTAAAGAGCTCTTAATCGGATTTCGTCATATCTGATTGGGGAGTAATGTTTAATGTTATGGCCATATTTAATAATATGGAAAAAGATGCAGTAGGGCTGGACTTTTTTAAAACGAAAACAGAATAAAGTGTATTTTAAGAATTTTTCGGGTCTTGCCTAAAACCGGGAATATTAAAGTTTAAAGTGTAGTGCTGGTGAGATAGATGTTTCTTTTAATTTAAAAAATTATTGAAACCGAGTTTTTACTTTATTTTTTTTTATTTTTAATGAATTTAAAGAGAAACCCAATAAGATAAAATTCTAATAAGATTTAAATGTTATCCTTAGAGTGTTGGAGGTTCTTAGTCTTATGCATTTCAGGGAAAATCCTAACCAAGTTCTTCTTTCTCGTCTCTAAGTCATGTGTGAAAAATTCGATTTCAACTTCTTCAGCAACAGAGTTCATCGTCCAGACTTCTTTTCACATACTCGTAACTATGACCTTCAATGTCTATTCGTGTTAATTGGTACTTCATCCAAACGATTTCCTAAACTAGTGTCATGTTCACATATTTGAAAATGTTCTAAGTATTGAGATAGTCTAGTGTTTGATGGCATGCGAAAATTTTATGCTTTGCCGGCATGTTTTTACTTGAACTGTAGACAGACGAAGGTTAAGGCTATGCGAAGTCTTTAAAAAAATCTTAAAAAAATTCTCAACTGAAGGCTTTATAGAATTCTTCAATTCTCAACTGAAGTCTTTATAAAATAGTTAACAAGGTCTTTCTAAAATTAAAAAAAAAATATTAAACTGACGTCTTTATAATTTCTTAAAAAATCCCTAACTAAAGTCTTCTTAAAATTCTTAAAAAATCCTCAACTAAAGGCTAACCAACGTCTTAAAATCCACAACTTTATATAAAATTATGCAGTTAAAGTCTTAAGATATTCAGTTATAATGTTTTTACAAAATACCATACAAATTTCTTAAAAAACAGTCAACTGAATATTATAACATTTCTTTTAAAGTCAACAAGTCTTATACAAAAAACGCGTTGTCTTATTAAAATAAATTAAAAATCCACAAGTCTTATTAAAATAAATTAAAAATCCACAAGTCTTATTAAAATACATTAAAAATCCACAAGTCTTATAAATACATTTAAAATCCACAAATCTTATTAAAATGCATTAAAA